>JAHREE010000567.1:5223202-5718744 GCA_033628505.1 Tringa tobata
ACCCCGCCCCCGGTTAAAGCCTGAGGGGAAGGGGAACGCCCCGGCTGCAGCTGCCGCCTCAGGTTTGTGGCTGTCGGCCTTGGCAAAGTTGAAGGGTGGGCCTTGGGCCTACCCCGGGGCCCCTGGCCCGCTTAGGGAAGGCCCCGGCCTGGCCTGGCCTGGCCCGGCCCGGGCCCTGATCCGCCAGGAGGGCGAGATGGCGTCACTGGAAAACCGTTCCCTGTCTCAACTTTCCGGTGGCTGGAATATTCAGCCTGGTCCCCGCTGAGGATGTGCAGCCGCTTATGGTCGAGAAGCTCTTCAGAAACAGTGCCGGAGTGTCTTCACCAGAGGTGGGGAGAGAAGGGGGAAACAAAAGGTGTGTAACATCAGCCGTAGGGTAACGGCGCAAACAACTGTCGCCCTTAGACGCCATTTTAGATACCTTCTGTTCCTGTAAGGGACGCAAGTTCTGTGTGTTGTCTCACTTGACAGTTATGGGAATTTATTAAGGGCAAGCCAAATAACCCATTTCATTTTCCCTTCTTTGGTTACGGCCAGACGAGAGACAGCAGCAAGTTTCTCTGGCGGGGTTTACTGGCCATCAGTCTCCGCTGCTGCTGAAGCTCGCCTGGTTGTAATGCTCAGCAGGGAGCATGTGTTCCTACATGCTTTCTGAAATATTAATACACAAAATTGTACTGAGGTTTCTGATAGCAGCAGATTGGCTTCTCTGCGGTTTTCTGATTAGAGGTGTATTGGTGATTCCGAGAAGCCAGTGGCGCCGAAATGGGTTAAACCTAATAAGGTTTTGAAAGCTGATAGCATAATTTAAGAGGGCTCAGAGTCACAAAGCTGCAGACCTGGCTGACCCCAGCAAATTACAGTGTTTGTTAATGTTCTGTTATAGACATCTTCTACTCAACCAAAAGCAGATATATTAAGTGAAAAATTGACTTGTGGTTCGCAAAGATAGGCAAGCCTTTCTGCCTTGTTTTTGACAATTGGTCGTCTTAGATGTAAAGGAGGGGCATTATGGCTTCTGTTTGTAGCAGGGCTCTTGGGAATGCAACCTTCAAAAACATTAACTTCAGCTTCCAACTAAAGAAACGTAATTGCCTTAAAATCTTTATCATCATAATCTTACACAATATGTGCCCCTTGGGAAATCTAAAAACAATTTAAGGAATGGAAGGCATGGGAAAAATCCTTTTACTTTGAGCATGATGATTATAATCATATAAGCTTTAGAATCATTGCAACTGGAATATAAAGAAAGAGTGATTAAAAAAAGCACTAACATTTATATTGTGCTTTCGGAATCAATGTTAATTAAATGAAGTGGTGGCCAACTCACAGTGTTTTAAACTGAATCTTCTTACTAAATGTTTAATGACAATAGTTGGCTTAGGAACATTTCTTGCAGTCTTTCGAGGAGGGTTTTACTGAAATTCTGTTTCCAACCAGGACAAGCTGACAGCTTTAAGAATCCAGTAACTGAACAGGGAAAAGGGATTTTCATCGTTACTAAGTCTAAATTAATGCAAACAATGAACAGAGGTAACAGTCTCATGACTCCTCTTATAATCTTGTTATGCTCTGAAGAAGGCATCGGAATTCCCATGCCTCCCCTGTTCAGTAATGAAAATGCTTTCCTAGGCGTAGGCCAACACGAACGGGAACAGCAGTCTGCAGATGAAAAGACCGGACAAAATAGGAATAAAGGTGCAGGGTGTCAGTGGTGCAGACCTCAGGGTATGTGTTGGCTGACATTCTCCACACAGAAACTACAGAGCCTCTTCTGCTCAAAGACCGTGGCATCAGCTGCACCGTTTGTTCCCCAAGACTGTTTGCTGAAGTTCAATTTATAACTTTTAATACGAAACAATAGTCTTGAGTCCAGGCAAGGCCGAACACTCCATTTCAGGCCCGAGAACCTTGCAGTCCTGAGAGGACTGTCTGAGGAAGCTGATCCCTCACAGCAGAGGCAATATTGTCAGGGAGAAAAGCGGGTGCTGGCCCAAGTTACTTGCGTTCTCCAAGCATGCCGCCTCTGCCCTCCCTTCCTGCTGCTGCACGGACTGACTGGATGGTTCCAGTGTTAGAGAGAAACCAGAGTTCACAGGGAAATGGGGGGGAGGGATGGTGTTCAGTGCTGTCTTGGGAAATGTGGGGAGCCAGGGGCCACCAGGCACTGCCTGGGCTGCTAATGAATTTAAAACGTGCGCGGTTGCTGTGCGACGTGATAATCTCTCAATGTGTCTTCCCTCAATATGTTGCTCCAGAGGCAATTGATTCAGATGTAAAACTCTCTTCATTAAATAACCTCCTGACATGCCCCTTTTAGCAAATGAGAATTTAAGTACAGTAGGCAGTATGAGTAGGCGGTGATGATCACGAACACAATTTGAGTGTAAACTGGGATTAAAATCTGGGAGTTTCTGACTGTGCTGCCTGTACAAAGAGACCACCTGCATTAAGAACATGAAAAATACTCTGTTGGGTCTCTATTCTACAAAAATAGCATACTTCGTGAGATTTTACACCCTTTTGATTTAAAGTTTAAGTGCTCGCCAGCGTGTGCTTTAACAGACATTGAACTTCTATTGCCAGTGTCAGTGCTATCAGTACTGCCTGAAGGCCTGATTTCTTCAATGAGCAAAATATTTTTTCTCTGGCAGTGCTTCTGAGAACCTCATAAAGGTGCCACAATTAGCCTCAGTAGGGAAGCTTTCAGCTTAGCTCATAAATTGGCCTCACATACTTATTCCAAGGTAGATTTTAGAGGAAGGGAGCTTGGCCCATTGGAGGCAGTATAAACACTCTTGATAGCCTTCAGAGAGACCCAGAAAGTCAGTTCTGTTTAATCTTGTTAGTACTCTGTACAAAAGTTACAAAAACAAACAAAAGTTTCTAAATAAACCATAATTTATCTTGTCAGTATGTGGGAAGGGATCTGCCTTTGTGTTATCTGCATTTAGAGAGCACTCTAATTCCAAAAGCTAAGATATAACTGTTGAGAACACATTATTTTCAGAAAAAATAAAGGCACCCAAAAAAACCCCATGCTACTAGTGAAAAGTGAGTACTGCCAATTGGCATTGCATAAAGATTTACAGAAAAAATAACCAATTACATGTAAAACCTTGGAATCAAATTACTGTTATTCAATCATCTGAATTTTCATATAATGATAAGTTTCAGTAGCAGGTCCACTTGTGAGAATGTAAAAACAGCAGGATAATGCCACAATAAAAGATGAGATACATGTGTTGACACACTATTCAATGACAGACTTGTCACTCCTCCAGGTTGCAAATTGTTGACTGGGCAGTGAGAGTAAAAAACTAATTGCCTCTGTCTTCTTGAAGCCTTAACTCCGCAAAGTATTCTTCCTCCTTTTTTAAAAATGTTTGTCTCTCTTCTCATTCTACTGATGGGTAAAATTAAGACTGCAGCTCAGAATTTAGTACCACTTGGAGACAACACTGTACATTTCAGTGACTATCAAATGAAATATAAAACCTTAAATTATATTAAAGATAACTTAGATGGTTAAAGCTGTAAAAGATTATTTTGTATTAAATAAATTTAGAGGTTTATATAGAAACCACTTGGTTTTATCTATTCCTGCCTAAAAATATGCAGTCAGCGTATGACTATAGATTTTTACTCCCAGTTCATAACCGCAAGGGACTCTCTACAGACCTAGTACTGTGATCTAGAATAAGGGCAGCTCCAGTGCGAAAACAACAACAAAATGGGTAGGCTGTTTCCCAGGAACTTTAAGGGATTATGATAAAGCAAGTCTGGTGCCATTCCTCTTAAGGCTTAGCATAGGATTACATCAGGATTTTTTTGCTTTGTGTCTTCATAAAAAATCACAGCCTAACAGGGAAATCATGAATCAATGATACCTAGAAAGATAATGTAAATGAATTAACACTTCAAGGAGAGGATAACGTGGTGGTGTAATCCTGATTTCCAGAATGCCTGAATGCCACCTGTGTAATCTGCATGAATTAGATGGTGCCTCTTTTAGGTGTAACTCCAGCCTCACATTAAATTTTTCACTCCAGAGAGACCCAAGTTCAATAACTTCATGTAATTTTTGCATGAAGGAGACATTATGTGAATAGATAAGGTATCATTCAAACAAGGACTAGGTATCAAGACAACTCTTACTGGTTACACAGCTAAGCTAACACTGGTAATCTTTGCATGACAAGTCTTGAATTCTTCTAAGTAAAATGGAATAACTTCAGCGAAAATAAAGGCAGGCTTCTTCCCTCTGTGCTATAGCTTGGCATAATTAGGTTTCTCTAGACAGTTGGGATAAACAGGATTAGGAGATCTCAGGCAGAGGAATAATGAGAATCCAGCTCTTGTATTTGGAGACGGTTTCAGCATTAAGATACTATATAAAAAGCACTTCCACTCAGTGATGAGTTAACAGGAGGAAAGCTGTTGCAGTTATGGTCTGAGAACCCATGGTAAACTGAGATCTTAAGATCAGATTAAAGGTCTGGCAGCAATGTTGAAGGGTTTCCAGGAAGCAGAATCTTGCAGCTCACATCCCCACAATGGCTGAATATGTGTCTTTTAAAATATAACTTCAAAGCGCTTTGTCATAACTTTTGAAGGTGCCTATCTGCCATGGAAAAAAGGGAAAAATTAGATTACGAACTGAAGATTTCCTTAGGCATCTTTCTAAGAGAATAGACACATCTTGTTTAAGGTGAACAGATAATGTATTTTATTTTCATGGGAGAAAGAAGAGAAAGAAAATAGATCTGTTGAGTGAAGTCTAGCATTTTCTTCACAGAGACAGGAATGAATATATTGACATTTCTTTGGTTTTCAAGAAGTGCAAAATTTTCATAAAGCATAGAAATGATTAGAAAATATTTAGCAAAACCTTTTTTATCATTCCTTTCCTCTTCATCCTTCTGTGGCTGAACTTTACAAAGAGCGTGGCTGTTTCTTCTACTGCAGTTGGAGCTCCTATCAACACATGATTAGTTTAGCCAAAGAAAAAAAGAAATGGAAATGCATATAGTTCAATAAAAAGCATAAAGACTTGCACATGCAGCATATACTCCCTAAATGGGCTGCAAAGGAAAGTAGACGGTGAATCTTAATCTGTAAGTATAAACAGCTTTAGAAGGGTTCACTAAAGGGTATGCTTGTATTGCAAATGACAGTACAGATCAAAATAATGGGATCTCTCCTGTTGCCAGAAAAAGCTGCAGTGAACTGATTGGAATTTCACTTTGAGGTCACCTCTGGTCTCAGTTATCTTCCTTAATATGCATATTATTCAATAACCACTGTGATGCTAGTCACAATATCCCACCAGCACTGCAAAATTCCCAGTGCAATCTCTGCTTGATGTCTGAAAATACGTGTGCATTCATTGACAGGGAAAAATATTTTAAAGCATACTGGATTTATATAGCACCCTTTAACCTAAAGGATTTCAATAAGTTTCAGAAACTACATGCCTTTAGCAGACTTAAAATATAAATCACCACTGGGAGGGTTTGCAACAGCTCAGTAGCGTGCAAAACACTAGCCAACAGCTTGCTTGGTCATATATGGGGATGGTAGTAGTGGTTTATTTAGAGGAATTTTTTTTTTTCAAACTTTTTACAAAGTTTTTACTGCATTTCTACAAAAAATGTAGTAAAAGTTTTCCTACCCATGCTAAAGAAACAAGTGTGTTATTTCTTCCCGTAAGAACTCCAGGTTATTTATATGTTATTCAATTAATTTACCTTTGAAGGATGAAAGCAACAGTCGGGTTTGTCTGAATGAGGATCCAGAGTTCCAGAAAGTCTGGAGATAAGATGTAGTGGTCAGTTGTATGGATGCAATTCTACTGTATTAAATTAACTTCTCTCAATATTCATGCTAATGCAAGAACAATGTCAATATCATTCTTAAAATATTATCAATCCCAGTTGTTTTAAGCTACCGTTTAGTTCTCTGATGACTCTTGTTCCTGCTCTTTTTATGGTCAGCTACAAAGATGGTCACCATCTTCAGTTTTGTGTAGTAATACCAAAATTGTAAATGCATCTGGTTAAGGATGCTGTATCCTGATTCAAAAAGCAGCTGTACATAATAGAGTTGTCCAGTATTGATCAGTTTCTTAGTTAGCATTATAATACTGGTATTATTACTGTAGATATTAAGTGAATGCTAAATAGTGAGATCTGTGAGTTAAAAGGTCAGAAATTCAAAGTTAAGACAGGAGTAGCACTTTTAAATAGACACCAAATACTGAAAAAAAATGAAAATAAAAGTAGTACTCTGGATCAAAGGGCTAAATGTTAAGTATCCTTTAGCTATTGCTGTGAATTAAATTAATTATAAGAATTAAGGTCACACTTAACCATTTTGCTACATTAGACTCACATCTTTTACTAGTTAAGTATGTCTTTGCCTGTCCCTCAGCTAAAGCCAGAAGATAACCATATTTCTTTATAAAGAGCATTTTAAGCAGTCTTTGTCCTAGCATTTAGGCACAATAATGCACAGCTTTAAAAGCATATAATTATACTACTTTTGTGGAATTACCTGGCACAGGTAATTTAGCAATGAATTTCACTTTAACAAAAAAAACCCAACAAAACCAACAAACCCTCACCATAGAATTGTATATTACAAGTGAAAAAATGAAAATGTTTAGAGGCATAAAAAAATCAGTCATCCTCTACTGATCTGCAAAACATATGGTTTGAAATACTCATTTTAGAATCCAGCACCGCACTTCTCCTTTGCTGCAAACCAAGGCCAGCATTATAACCAGACATGGTTCAATGAATTACCTTTAATGTTGTTGGTCAAATTTTATAAATCCAGATTACCAAAATGGATATAGTAAAATTGGTATCTAGGCTTGATCAGAAGCTGGTGAAACCATTGACAAATGTGGAAAAAAAAGTCTGCAGAGAGCACAGATTGGCCCCAAATATTTAACTCATAGTAACTGCAGATGATTAATACTTCTAGTAGTGGCAGATAGTAAGATGAAGGACAATGGCCACAAGTTTTGGTTTAGAACTTTTAGGCTGGATATTAGGAAAACCTTCTTTACTAGGAGAGTGATACAGCCGTGTCCCCCCCCCCCCCCCCCCAAAAAAAAAGACCACATTGCCCCCAAGAGTTGTGGACTTTCTATCCCTGAAGTTTTCCAAGATTGAGCTAGAAAAAGCGACAGCTGTCTCTTCTGACATCTCTGCCTTTCTCTAAAATCTATATATGACTGAACATCCTAGGATATCTGCTTCAGTGGACCACATCCTTTTTTAGCAGGGCCTGTTGCGATAGGACAAGAGATAATGGTTTTAAACTCAGCGAGGGTAGATTCAGACTAGACATAAGGAAAAAATTTTTTGTGATGAGGGTGGTGAAACACTGAACTAGGTTGCCCAGAAAGGTGGTAGATGCCCCATCCCTGGAAACATTCAAGGTCAAGTTGGACAGGGATTTGAGCAACCTGATCTAGCTGAAGGTCTCCCTGCTTGTTGCAGGAGGGTTGGACTAGATGCCCTTTTAAAAGGTCCCTTCAACTATTCTATGATTCTATTCATATCTCTGCATTTTACACTTCCCAACTTACGTCAATCCACAGAACTTTTTTAAAAAGTGCTGGATTGAAAACTCTATTTAAATGTGGTAGATTTAACCTCAGTAGTTTAGATAGATGAAAAGTCTGAGTCTTGCAGCCAAAACAAACCAGGGGAATATTCTAGCCCTTTACAGAAAGCACTAAACCATTTTACTAAAATCAATACTAGAGGATACAATACCAAGTTTTTGTTTTTACATCTCTTCCCTCCTCCATTCCCTTGAGAGTCCCGTGCTGAATAGTTTACTATCTTGCCTGAGTACAATACTGTAATAGTAAGTAATATGTCAAAGCGATGTTTTCAAGCACAGTAATGCTGGGATTTTATATTAGACCACAGGTTTCAGAATAATCAATGTATATTTATAATGACTTAATTACAGTGATAGTGATGAGGCATGTCTCTGTTGCCATGAGGAAAACTGAGGAAGAATATAGTTTCAATTACATATTGCATAACCCAGCTGAGTTCAGTTTTGCAAAGTTTGCTATTAGCAAAACCCATTTCACCTCAGTGAATATAGCTTTTTCAATAAGAGGCTCTGGAGACGTACAGTGCATTACAGCAGGCTCAGAAACTGAGCTTGTTGAAGGAATCATCTCACCTGAAGCAACGATCAAGGCTTTAACTAACTGAGATGCGGTCGAAACACTCAGTTGGAGTATCAGAAAAACCTAGTTCAAATCTTTCTGATATGCTGCTACAACACAAACCTCATGCTTTGCTTCTAAGTTATGGCAGACCTAAAATAAAGTGATAGCAAAGTTCTAGTCTTAGACTGTGATATCGATACGCCTTCTGAAATTCTTTATGGATGCTTTCTGAAGCTGAAAAACAAAGTCATGCTTGAAAAATAGCCTTGTTTGTTTTTTTTTTCTTAATTTATTAACAACAACACCACAAGAGAGACAGCAAAATTAAATGAATTTCTGTTCTTTACTCAAGTGGTTGTAACTTTGAGGTCCATAACTTTTATCGTGTCAACATGAAGTTTGGTAGCAAAGAAAGCGTTCAGAATCACAGACTGATACGGGGTTGGAAGGGACCTCTGGAGATCATCTAGTCCAACTGCCCTGCCAAAGCACGTCCTCCTAGAGCAGGTTGCACAGGAACATGGCTAGGGGGGTTTTGAATGTCTCCAGAGACTGAGACAGAAAAGGTGTTTTGTACAGATGCAGTTATCCATATATCACTTAGCTGCCTTAACCTATTTAGAAGTGAATAGAATGGATGAGTGGAAAAAAAAAAAAAAAGGCATGTATTTTATTCTTCTTGGTGGGAGTCCTGTAAGAAAGAAGCTCCAAGGATTTCTCACTACTCCAATGCATGACTTTTGGTCGCTATCCAGTTCTGTGTTAGGAAATTTGGCTTGCACACAATGCAGATTAGAAGTTTGTAGAAAGAATCCTTTAAGACAGAAAAGAAAACAGAAAGGCTCATGATGCTTTCCGTGGTACTTGAGCTACTAATCCACGGTTAGTCTGTAACACAGGCAGCGAGTTCTGGACAGAGAGCTGTCTCCTTCTGCACAAGGCTGTCAACCATTCATCTCCTCCTAGATACCACTTCCCTGGTGCAGAACACTCAGATAACTGTGGCGAAAGCACTTTTCCCACAACGTGGGAGACACTGTTTCAAAGCAATCTACCTGACTGATGTGTAGCAGGGACTTGAACACCATTTTCCGATATCCCTAAGGAGTGCTTTGCAGCACAGTGGCTGTCCTGGAGGGGTTCTCTGTCGTTTTTAAAATCAAGTTTGATTAATTGATTATAAAGCCAGACAAGGCTATGGTGACCATGGAGACTGACTTCTTATGAAAAACCCTTCAGGGCAGTTCCCCGATAGATAATTTCAGCAGAAGACAGTAAAGCAAATCTCATGCTGATGTAAATAATTATATATTCATTGAGCAAGCGTGTGGGGAGGGCTGCTCTAGAGAGCAGTTAGTAGGGCAGTTTAGTAACAGAGTCACTGCCAAATTGGCCATTTTTTTAATTCAACAGTTTTGTTCTCTAAGAACACCGAGGTGGTTCTGTATTATTCTTTTTGCCAGAAACAGCCAGAAAAAATATCCTACAAGACTATCCTACTCACGTATGTCTTCACTTCTTTCTTCGAAAGGATAGACTCTTACATAGATCTACGTTAACATAATGTTGAGAATTCCACTAAAACATGAACATCAATAAAATGCAGTAGTGAACTAACTGTGTAAAGCAAACATTTTACCTTGATGTGCAAATGTGATTGTCACATCAAAAAATGTGACTGTCAAAGATCTGAGAAAGAAGAGGGCCCAAAACTAGACTGACTCTAAAATTGGTCTGTAAACATCTATATCACAATTATTTTTCTCTTTTTGTATTTCTTTTTCTACCACTTCTGTTACAGCCATCCTGGAGTTTGAAACAGAACTGTGCATTTTATCCACACTCTTTTTCTTGTTTCCAGCTTATCAGTCTTTCATTACTTCAGTAATGCCACTTATGCTACAAGGAGGAACCCAAGCTCTCTCACTAACGAAAAAGAAAGAAATTGGCCTGTTGCAGGGTGTGTTACATGACTTTTGCAAGTGGTACCCAACCTGCTTTAAAGCACATGTTGCCTCTTGCTTGTTCGGTTCCCTTTCTATTTATAAAGATGTTGGAAAAAAGTTTTTTATTCCCTATATCTTAGATTGTTGGGAAGAGATTTTAACCACGTTTTAAGAAACAGTCTCCTTTGACCAACTGAAATATTCCTGAAGTTAAAAAAAAAAGGCTAATGTATTAGGTTAATGGGATTATAAGTCAATAAGTTTTATCACCATCATGTAATAACAATAACGTGAAGTTATGTCTTTTTTTCTCTTTAAACAGAGATGAACAAAACAGAGAATAAAAATAAACATTATTTAAGACTCTTTCCCCTTCTTTCTGATTTTCCTGCCTGAATATCACCTACCTCGAACTCTGATCAATCACTCTTTAAAATACACAATTTCATGCTTTAATGTTTCTACATACTGTGCAGTGAAGTAATAAAACAACAGTCCTACTTACTTTCAAATTTGCAGTAGCTTCTCTGTTCAGGATGCTCGAGATTCTTGAAAAAGAGATGAATATTTAGTCCAGTAGCTGTAGTGCTAGCCTGAAGCTTTGAAAACTCAGGTAATTTTGTACTTTGCTGGAGACTTGCTGTGGTTTTTTGTTTTATTTGGGAGAATGGGGAAAAAAATAATAGTAGAACCTGAATCTAAGCTTGTCTGATACTCTATACTCTTAAAGCTTCAGAAATGTACTGGGAAAAATTGTATGGTAGGCATATTGTTATATACAGATTTGAAATGTGTGCTTTAGGATTAATTTTCTTTCCTGTAAGGATCTGTGTCACTTCTCTATTTAGGGTGCAGTATGTTCTTGAAAAGAAGACAAATGTTTGGTCCAGTAGTTACAGTGCTAGCCTGAAGCTTTGAAATCTCAGATAATTCCACACTTTGCTGTAGACTTACTGTATAACCTTGGAGAAGTCATTTCTTCGGTCTATTGCAATTCTGCATCTGTAAGATGAAAATAATAGTATTACTTCTCTGTCAGTGAAGTCTTTTAAGGGGTGCAGCTTTCACAGGGATGAAAACTCCATCAGTGGCCTGAGTGCCTTTCGAATAATGGATCATTTTTAATTAGCAAAGACATTTTGCATATATAGTGAAAAAGGAGGGTGACTTTATCATTGCTGCATTTGTCAGCCTTGAATGGAGGCAGCACAAGTCCAGCTGACATTGTGGCACCTGAGAAATGAAAGGAGCAATGTGATTCATGGAAGGCCCAGAATGATGCATGCATATTGACAGATAATGCAAATCAGTAAGGCAGTAAATACTGATGTCACGCAAAGAGCATTGGAACAAACAAATGTAGCTTCAGTATTATGGAACCTTATCACAACCTCTTTTCTCATGTTAATGCATTTTGCACGCAGCAGAAATTATACTTCTGAGAAGAGCCACTTTTCTGTGTTCTCTAAAGATTATTCCTTTACTCAGTGTTGAATCATGCATATCCCTTCCTGAAATCATTTTAATCTTCCCTCTCAAGCTCAGCTGCATTGAAATGTATATTCTGAATGAATGCTGCTTTGGTGCAGCAATTACTCCATTTTGATTAGAGATGTGCTTATGAGATCTCCACAAACTAAAGTCCATTTTAAATAGAATTCACTTTTGATACAGACCTGTCCCTTCCCATGAGACAAAACTCTACTGAGATTTCTGACATCTTTTAACATTGGTGAACTAGATAGAGAGTTTTTGATTCTAGATCTAACTGAAGGGAGAAAAGAGAGAGGAAAAAAAAAGTTACAAAACTTTATCATCTACTAAAAAATAATATTTGGAGAGTAGAGATTATTCAGGGAGTATTTCTGCTAATGAACAAGATCAGGGATGATGAATATGAATTCTGTGCTGTGAGAAATACATAGTAAAGATAGTATACAAGCTTTTAAAGATCCATTTGAACAAAACTTCCTCCAATAAGTAAGGAAAAGAAGTGGTTCAAGCAACATGCAGAAAGTAGAGGGAAGTCTCTCCTCCCTGCCAAAATTTTCCAAATGATCAAGATCGTTTTCCTGGCACTGCAGCAAGGTTCTTTTTGGGTATGTAATCATCTAAATAGCATAGAACAACACAATTTGGTTCAGTCTTTTTTTTCCTCTCTCATTTTTTGGTCAGAAATGAGAAGCGTGAGATTTAGAATATAAAATCGAATGTAAAGGAATCCTGCTTCTTAGAAAAAAGAGCCAAGAGAGGACAGGGAGTGAATAATAAGCAAGTTATAAAAAGATAATGTGAAGATTTTTACTGCTTATGTGCTTCTTTAAATGATCTCTGTCTGTTGCTAAAAAATAAAAGGGGGGGGGGGAGACACTTCACATCAGGAAAAAATGATATAAACAAGAAACAGCTGTGCTATTTTGTTTTTACTTATTCTTAATTTCTCTCTTTTGCTGATACTGTCAGGTAGTGTCTAGTGAGCTGACAAATCTGAAAGAAACTGATAAAGCAAAAGAGATCACGGAATTAGAATTACACAGATGAAGCATAAGGAGTTTTTTTATTTGTTCTTGAGAAGAAAATGTGCTTTTACTGTGGTGCTTGCTGTGACTGGTGACCTTTCCATACTGTCCAGTCATAAAGAGTTTGATAGACAGGTTTCATTTGCAGGAATGTTCTCACAGAGGCAGAGCTGAGTATACTTGTTCAAAAGATGTGTGGAATGGTTCATATTGCAGATCTCTGTGTCATAATGTAAATTTTTCACAAATCAAATGCTCAAAAAATATGTTAGCGAATAAAAGCTAAGTAGAAAATAACCTCTTTTGTTCAGAATGAAAATAGTAAGATGAGTTACCTAAAAATTACTACAAAGCTCATACAGGGATAAACAAGTTTCCCACATGGTTAACATTTCTCCCTACAGACAATATCTCAAACAAAAATCAATTACAAAGAAATGCACAAGAAAAATCAAAAACAATTCACAAATAATTTGCAAGCAGTCAAAAAGACTAAATTCCTGGAATAAACTGATCACTAGTAATAGCCTATCTCTAATTTGGAATGACACCAGCTGTCAGCAATTTGCTGAGAATTCAGATTTTGGTGTGGAAACTCTTTTCACTTCATCCGTCACAGTCTGACATGAGAGGGTTAGAAGATAAAGGGACAAAAAGTAAATAAATTCTGCTTGTTGCCCAAGGCAAGATTTAGTTTGTTACACAGCTTGTTGCAGTATGCTTCACTTTTAATGAACTTTTTAATGAAATCCACTTATTTGATTGACTATGTATTTATTTCTTCTGTGAAAGAAAAAACCATGTTTGTATGCCTTAGAGTTCAAGAAGTCCCAGTGTGAATGAAATGTGGAGAATGAGACTGCCATGTTTGTTGAGATCTTGCAATATATTGTTAATTAAGAGGTTAAGGTGGCACTTGACATGCTTGTCTCCGATCTCCATCAAGACTAAATGCAGGAACAATTAGTATTCTCTTGATTATCAATAAATGAAACCAAAGAAACTGTTGTCCAAAGACTAAACAAAAAGAAAAAAAAAGACCAGGATTGATTTAGTTTTCACTGTGTGAAAGACTCGAAAGATAACACAGACCACAAGCGGAAAAATGTGAAACCTCAAAAAACCCACGTGTGCTGTGGTACAGGGAGAATAACAAAAAGAGTGTGAGGTTTCAGAGAAATCTCCACCTCCTGTAAATAACCAAATCAATCAACTTTGGTTGCTCAGGTAATATTAGATAAGAGAACTTTGGAGACTATTTTCACAAGTAAATCTTGTTGTTGGGAAATGAGGGAGTAACCTACCTTCACAAAAATTGCTTCCATTTGGCCAGTCGTCCTGATGGTGGCACTCTTCACTCTTAGATCCACTCACTCACACCTGCCACGTAAAGAACAATAAATAGGATTGCTTTAACGTTCAGAAATAGGTAATTTAAAGACTAGCTTCCCCCATTTTTTACATGCCTGGCTCAAAAAAACAGCTGTATAAATGCGCTATTTTAAAAAACAATGAATTTTAATAATGACAGAGCAAATCATGTCATTCCAATCTCAAACCTTTTCTAGTCTAAAAGGACCTCTCTTCACTTTCTCTATATTTTTCTCCTCCCACTGTGAATGGCTGAGAGAACTATTTTTCCTACTCAGTGCTTTTATTTGATCTTTTCGCTCTCCTTTTCATCAAGCTAAAATGTTTCTGCAATATTCATGAATTCAGCAGCAGCCCAGGAGTGGGTGTAGGGTGTTGTTTTGCTCCTGTTTCTCCTGCTGGGCCCCCTGCTCAACTAGAAAGTATAATCACATTATAAAATTTAACGGGCTTTAAACTGGGGGGAGGTGGGGTTGTGTTTTGTTGTTGTTGTTGGAGGGTTTTTGTGTGTTTTTTTCTTCGTGGGTGGAACACGCTGGTTGTGGTGGTGGTGTACTTTGTACCTAACGCCTGAAGGAAGAAATGTTCTGAACATGATAGGGCTTTACCTATTCTTGCATTGCTACATTAATACCTTCCCATGTTAGGTCAAAACTACATCTGATGTATATGGGTCTGGACGATAGTGTCAAAGACCTGTGAGCAGCTTGAAGGATAGCCCCAAATTGCTGTCAGAACAGTGGAAACCGTGTGTTTCTATGTACATGTTTCCATTTACATGGTGGAAATGAGTACGTTGAAATTTACATTTATATTGGAATTTCTCAGAGAAATTAATCCCGTTCTCAGACAGCAGTTCAGTTCATTCCTCTACAAACTCTTGTGCAGATCAGCCAAACAATTTGTCTTGTCAAATGATTCAGATTAAACGGATACAACCAGCCCAAGTATGACTAGACATGTATTTTAGCCTGAAATAAAACTGATAGGCTCTTCTCCTTCTCTTCTTTTTCCTTCCCTTGTCTCTTCCTCTATCATAACATTAAAAAAAGGGGAAAAGTAGAGTAGTTTCTAGCCTAATTGACAGCAGTGAGCTAAAGACAAGATGTTGCCTTTATTTGACAGCGGTATTCAACAGGTTTAGGGAACCTGAGGGTTGTGCTACCTGTAAGAACAAGTAAGGAGAACACAAACCTTGGTCCCCAGCAGGCTAAGAGTCTTAAAAGGGGGAGTAGATGGATAGGTAAGAAATATAGCTACAATCTTGAAGTAAATAAAGAAAGGAAAGAACTGATATAACTATTAATTATATGTTGTTGGGAATTTTTATTTTTTTTCACTTAGAGGGAGGGTAATGGAGAGTTTAATTAGAAAAAAGGAATAAGAAAAGGAAGGCAATTACTGTTACAGTCCATCACTTCCCTCAACATGATTAACAGCTAGAATTTTGTAGGCCTTGGGGCAGAGTTGAGTCTTGAGGAAGTATTTGAAAGAGATATCATTTTTATAGATCAGGAAAAAAATTCACACTTTTAAGTCATATCCTGCACAGATAATACAGTCAAAGAAAAATGACAGTATTAGAGATATTTATCAGTTGGAACAGTATTACATCTGTGAATACTGTTGCCAGTAAATTTGGTATCTGCAACCTTAGGGAATATAGGATATTTACGATAAAACCTGGTGAAAGGTGAAGGCAGCTGAATTTTAGCAAGTGCAAGTCAAGATTACGTTACAGCATTTTCTAAGATGAATGACTAGCATGGGAACAAAGAAAGCCAATCAAGCAAGGTGGTTTGAAAAAAACAGCTTACAGGATTAAAAATTACAGAGAAGTTAAGTATACTAAAGGAGGAGGGAACATACAGCTGTATCAGAAAGCAGCCACTGACGCAAGAAAGGTAAAATCCAGTTTGGAGAAAGAAAAGCATGAAGGAGAAATTCAAGACAAGGTGGGGTAGATGTCACAGCTGAAGAGGTAAAGAGGAGAGAAGAGACTGAATCACAGGATCATAGAATTGTTTAGGTTGGAAGGGACCTTTAAAGGTCATCTAGCTCAACCCCCCTGCAATGAGCAGGGACATCTTCAAGTAGATCAGGTTGCTCAGAGCCCCTTCCAACTGGATCCTGAATGTTCCCAGGGATGGGGCATCTCCCACCTCCCTGGGAAACCTGTTCCAGTGCTTCATCACCCTCACTGTAAAAAATTTCTTCCCTATATCTAGTCTAAATATACTGTCATTGAGTTTAAAACCATTACCCCTTCTCTTATAACAATGGCCATCTACATTTTCTTTAGTGTCAGAGAAGGTTCTTAAATCTTGGGTTAGAGACAGAAAGAATTTGTATTGATGAAGTCTGAACAGAAGCATGAAAATACGAAGTTTAAAGCTGAAGGAAGGTTATGAAACAGTAAAGTATGTTAATCACTGTCAAGTGTTGTGCTCTCCCCGTGGTAGGACACTACAGAATAGGTGAAAATCAAGCAAGGATTACTCAAGATCTGTGAAAGATAGGAGTGTGCTTGGTTAGCTTGTTTCATTTTCCCCTTCCCTTTTCTTTTTTTCTTTTTTTTTTTTTTTTTTTTTGAGACTGAGGAACATTATTCACTATCTGTCCTGATGTCATGAAGGTACCTTTGTGGAAGGCATTCACTGTATATCCTCTTAGAAGAAGGGCTGCATGCTGTGTTATTGGAAATAAGTTACCACTGCTTTTAGAGACAGAAAATGAGCTGCTAGACTGATTTCTGATGATGCACAATGGGTCTTACATGGCTTCCTAATGAAAGGCAGGGTTCCTTCTTCCACTCACTGGCAAATGGCAAAAGAACAAAGGTAAACTATATCCTGGTTGTTACAGGCTTGGTCTAAGGTGTCAAATACATTTTTTCAAAGTTTTCTTTGCAACACTTTTCACTGCTTTATGTGTGTTGAAATAATGTATGTTAATAACAGTATACATTGTTAATAGTTCCTCATCTAAACGTTTGAAGAAATGATGATTATTTTAGCTGTCCTTGATGTGCCTAAGAACAACACAATGACCTTCTTTGAAATAATTCCTATGCAGTGTTCTAAATACAGTTTTAAATAGATGTACAGAGAACAGCCATTTCCTCGTATCCAGAAACTAATAACACTGCTGCCATCCTCTGCTTTTCATTTATGTACACTCATCTTACACTCCTACACAGCTCTCCCTGCCTCTGCCTGTGCATGGTTTTGAAGAATAAAAATGGAAAAGTCTGTAATCGGTTCCAAATATTATTTAATTGCCTAGAAGCAGGTAACAGTGTGTCTGCGTGGCCAGTTGCAGAAATGATGTAATTGTCTAGGAGGCTGATAACATGCAAGGCAGCTAGAGACTGCTTTCCTATTCCCTCCATGCTATTTGCAAAACTCCTATTGTGTTTGCATTAGTGTGTGTGTGTCTGTGTGTGCACAGCTGGTTAGCAAAGAATGCAGACAGTTATGTGTGTGTATATATATATATAAAAAGAGTAATCTAATCTCACTTCAGAAGATATTTCTTCATCTTGCTAAACAAGAATACAATTCACCAGTCTTGACAGAGCTGTTTCAAGGTATCCTAGAAGGGCATAACAGAATGGTGAGAAAACAGAGCCGAGATCCACAGTCCAGAAGCAGATAAAATAGCAAGCACAGTACCTCTCTCTGCTGTCCTCTGTGGAATCTTCCGACCCCTTATTTGCCTGAGAGCTGTAATTGTACACACACACACACACACACTCAATGTACTCCCTCTGTTTATGTCAGAAGCTGAAAGAGAACTATGGATGTGTAATATTCTCTATCATTTTCTTATGATAAGGTATCTCACTTCTGGCAGAAATATATCCTCGTGAAAACTATCCAGCCTTAGTTCAACCTGATCTCTGCAAAAGATTACCGATGAGAGATTTCTAGTGTCAGTGCAACTTAAAGTGCACACGAAGATGCAATTTTTGTGGGAGAAACTAAGGTTCATCTTTTTTTTTTTTTTCTTTTTAGACTGGGTTCAGCAGTAGATGGAAACAGTGATTGCTGATACATAGTTACTCACCTTTCCAGTAGATGGTAGTACAGATGTGCTTAAAAGAATATTACATTTGGGACTGAAACAAACAGTATGTAGACATTTTCAAATACTGAATAAAGAGGAATTTTTAGCTCTGTCAGTTCTTAAAACTAAGTCATGTGAAACTGCCATTGGGAAAAAATGAACATCAGGACCTTTTTTATTCTAGCCACTGATCTTTAGCAAGCTACTGAAAGTTTTATTTTGATAGAAAACTTGGTTGAAATGCAAATATTCATAACTGCAAGACAGGGATCTCTATAAACCAGTGACAGTCCAATTTATGTAGTGTTTTATATTCTGAGTGGTGGTGCATGATAGTCCCACCAAATGCAAAAGCCTATGACTGTATTATCTGTATTATAAGCTGCATGTGTTCATTTTTTTAACCAGGCTTGACTTAGCTATATTGGTAGAGACAGAGATAAAAATCCTTTGTGTGACCAGCTTCACAGATTTTCCCTCACAAATCTGTTACGCCTGTATGTGCTGATTTTATCAGCAATAACTAAACATGCATATGATAACAAATGCAGTTCATTAATGTTCTAATTTAAAAAGTAAGCCATATAAATTGGAGATATTTCTTAGAAAATTTAATTTATAAGCTAAGCTTTTAATTTTTTTTACAGTGTTATAACTTTTTTAACAAAATATGACAGAAGAATGACTAAAAGGAAGAGAAACGGATTACAATTTTTCTGAAAACCAAAAGTCAGAATTCATTGAAGCCATTTTACTTATGACTTAAATGTAAAAAAAAAAAACAGATGTCAAAAATTTGGCAGTTATTTAGCACATAAATTTCTAAATTTTTCCTCATGGGGAATATTAACATATGGTCTATTAATACCTACAGAATATTTTCAGAAATCACATCTATACCTAAGTTCCTGGGGATGCTTTTTGCCATTATTGCTGCTACTAGTTCATTTCAGAGTTACGTAGAGGTTACTGGATGCACTAAAGCTTGCTTGGAATAAATCTCCATGTACTTTCTGAACATTGATTACCAGCAATAGCTGACATAAGTCAATATTGCAGTCATATTACCTTTGAAGCCCTACAGCATTAACATAAAACCTTAATTAATGATAGATGTAAATAGAAGACTTGCAGGAGAGATAGGAAGGAGTATAAAAGCATTAATTACCTGTTTTATTTTGTTGTTGTCTGATATATTGTAATGATTGCCACTGAGGAGACTCCTTTGCGGGATTTAGACCCGAGGTAAAAGCCAGTGGTTCATTTTAAGTGACACACTCAAAGAATCAAGATGGGTGGCAAGGCAGAAGGGGAGTAATTACGTGGAAGACCGTGGATGCTGCTCCCATAATCTGTTTCCAGCAAAAATAGTAGAGATACGGCAGTGAGAGCAACTACCTTCTGGATGATGTCAAAAGAGAAATTGTCTTGACAAATGAGGGAGATTTTAAATGGGAGTTTTCTCTGACCTACAATACAAGGAAAGGTTATGCTAATGTCTTAAGGCACAGGCCTTTACTAATGGCTGAGCTGTAGACAAGGCTGTGTAGCTCTAGACGAGAGGCAGGTTTCTGTGCTTCTTTCTCCCCGAGTGACTGAGAAACACTCATTATCCTCTCCTAGGTTAGCCTATTATAAATGCTCTTAGCTTATTATAAATGCTCTCTGATATAAATCTTGCAAACAGGGATCTTGGAGAAGAAAGTGTGAAGCTAGCATCTGGCACAAAGAGGACAAACTACTTCTGTTTTAAAATTAAGGACAGCAATTGTCTTGTTTGAGCCACATTCTGTTCTCATGAACAGTCATCTATCAATCTATGCAACCAGCTATGAATCTATTATTTCCCCAAAATATGTATTTTTCTGATTAAAGCCAAATTTGGCCCTGAATTATTCTACATGCACTTCTCCCCATGCACAGTGAACTGAAAAAATATTAATCTTTTTTAAAGCACCTTGAAGCCCATTTCTCTTTTCAACTAATGAACTATGTAAAGGAGCCTCAGTTGCCTCAGGGAAGCTTGTCAAACCCATCACAAGGAGCCTTTTTAAAGCCTAAAGGACATGTATCATAATGTATAAAATTTGTCATAGCATATCATTATTACCTTTTGGGAGGCTTGTTACAACAATTACGGATGATTAAGCCATGTTAAAAAAAAAAAAAAAAAGGCAGTTCTGTGACCAGTAGAACAAAGGAAGCGAAGTTTCCCCATGTTTGGGGTTTTTTTGTTGTTGTCTAGTTTAGTGGGATAGAAAATGAAGTCGTCATTAAAGATTTTCCTGCCATGAAGGTGTTTATAGGAGGCCTCTCCAGGCAGGATTCCTTGGTGTCCAATACTGCATTTATGCCAGACTCTGCAGTTCCCCTCCGTAGATTGTCTGCGGCCACAAAACTCGAACCCGTGTAATTCTTTCGGAGACCTCTGCCTTCCATGAAATCCGGTTGCAATGAACCGTGCAGAAATTATCAAAAGTTAGGGGGGGATGTGGGAGGCACACAGAGGGGCACACAGACACGTTTGGAAAAGTCTACAGTTGCAGTCTGATGACAACTGTGAGGAACAAGGCTGAAAAAGGTACTGACATTCAGCCTTCCCTGGTTTTCTTACCGTCCTGAGTGTTTCCTCTCTTGCTGATTTTCATTTCAGGCTGAAGACCAGCGTGTGCCCGATTATGCAGAGGGATGTGTGGAGCTCTCCCCCGGCAGAAGGATGGGAAGGAGAGTTTGGCCCAAGGGACAAACCCAGACTCCCCACATGACTGCAGTGTCAAATGCAGGCGTGCCCTTCGCTCTCCACAACTCCTGTGCAGAGGGTAGTCCTGGTCTCAAGAGGAAGAGGTAGGTGAGCCTTGGGTAGGCTTGAGAAAGATGAGATTTGAACTCTTTGTCACGAGGAGGGAACAGCACTCTGGTCCTTAACTGCTCAGTTAATGTGTAAAAAGCATATTAGTTTTATATCCTGCAGCCAACCTTACTCAGTATGCTGACTGTTTTGAATCTCCAGCAGAAATGTTTAACTGTCCCTCTGCACTGTAGGTCTCCTTTTGTGTTTTTTGTTGTTATTGTTTTTTAATTGTAGCTAAGCCTAAGATGAATTTGATGCCTGTGTACAGTGTGTTTTGGAGCACCAGGCAGCAATCTCTAAACCCATCGTGACCAAACCAGTGGCAATAAAGCTCATCAGCTCAGCCATAATAAGCTGAGACAAAGTACTGCACTAATAGAGCTCCGATGCTTTCGAGACAAACCAGTAGATGATACTGCACAGGAATGTGCTGCGCCGCACCATGTTCAACATATTCATACTGGTTTGCATAACCTTGCGTTTCTAGAAGGATTTCACAAATTTACCTTGCTTGGCACCATCAGTGACAAGACAGATAACGACAGGTATCACTCTCAGTAGCAGAAGGAGGTGTAAGTGCCACCATTGCTAGTGGAGACCTTTGTGTCAGCTTGCAGATTCTCGTGCGGTCTGGCTAAACTTCAGCTAACCATCCAAACTGAAACAGATTTCAACTCGCATTTTAAATATCACTTGGAAATTTTTTTTTCATTAAATGGAATTAATACAGAGACTTGCTAAATTTCTCATCACTGTCAGTAACCTGATAGTGTACATAAATTTTGCTATATAAGCTTTCAGAGTGAAACTTTGAAGAAGTCTAGGTTGTCTAGAAATTATCAGTGTAAATTAGTTACACCTAATAGACAGTGCAATTATCTTCTGATATAATTATAGGCCACCTTTTTAACTCTGCCAATTTTTTGGATCTTCAGGAATAACCACATCAGCTAGCAATCACTAATATAATGGAACAGCAAGTCTACAAGCCATCTATCACAAAGACAATATTTTTTTAAAGTGTTTATGCAAAACAAATAGCTGTTCTGCTCCATCTTTTGTACCTTTTTGTAATGAAAACCACTGCCTTAAGTTATTTTCTTAAATCACATCTTTTATTATCCATGTTTTATGCCAAATTTCCTTTTTTGTGAGCTATTTATCATAGCAAAAGCAAAACAGAAACATACTTCAATGTGGGAGTTTTTATAGTAGGAGGCTTTAGTGGAGATGGGATTGATACATCAAAGTCTTATCCCATGATAACAGATGTATTTAAATATTTACCTTCATTTTTGTCCTCTACAGTTAATACAATATTTCCCTAACATAAGCTGCTAAATGTATTTTCCTCTTTTTTATTCTTATTAAAATTGTGATTTGAAGATATATTCCTAAAGCCGTGAATAGTTATTAACATTTCTTTAAAGGCTTCAATATTTGAATGGCCAAATTCCAGCTTGAGTAATTACATTCTGCCTACTTAAATTCCCCACACAGTTTCAATTAGATAAGTTATTCTTCTACTTTTTATGTCCTAAAACTGTTCTGCAGCATTGCTGCCACTATTAAACAGCTGCTGAATTTTGCCCCAGAGGTGACTGAACTGATCCCTATATACAAAACACAATATATAAAACAAACTGAATTTTTGCTGGATAGAAGTTGGTAAATACATGTTTTATGATGGCTAAGTATTATTTTTGAATGCCCACTTTTATGCTCATTTTAAGGGTAACGATAATGAAACCCTTCCCACAGCATCCAGTTAACGGTGCTCTGGAAAGGAAGAAGAGGAGGATTCGTCTTCTGTACGTGTTCAGAGCATTTCCAGGGACTACTATTAAGAATAGTGCCCTTAAATTGTAGGCACATTGCTATGTGGGTATAGAAAAGACCTCACCAAAGAGATAAAAGAACTGTAGGCTACATTTTATAGATACTTAGGTACTTAAAGCCTCAGAAAGGAAGCTAATATCTATGTCAGGCATACTGGGGAGGACTCTTCCCCATATGCTTTTGGAAATCCTGCTAGGGCCTTTAAAAGGAAATGCAACCCCAAATATCTTTAAAAGACTTTCCCCATATACTGTGACCTCAGCCTGAAACTGTCAAGTCACACGTAATTTTACTTTACCAAGCAAATCCATTTCTTTCTACTGTTGTTAAACCTGTGAGATTCTTTTCCTTGAAGAAATAGGTGAGAAAGGATCTGAAGTAGCAAAGGGCACTACCTGCATCATTTAAGAGCAGTTTCCGTGTGGTCCCAGGCTGGCAGCGTGCTGCAATGCATTAAAGATTTTTTTCATATCCAGACCTCTATTTCTGCTCTTTACAAGGGACCTGTTCAGATTACAGTGGTTACTGTAACTTCAAGGTAATCTGATGCTGCTGGGAGGTTGTGTGGGAAATCCCTGCGTAACTGCACATCAATAATTAAGCCAAATTCTAGAACAGGCTTTTGGATTTAGGCCTTTATAAATGAAATCCTCCCTTCTTCCTCCATAAAAGATTTCTGTAGATAAATCTTCAAATAGTCCTAGGACAGGTAGGCCCTAGGCTTATATATAAATTGAAATTATTTCTGGGGTCAATTAAAAATGCAGGTTTAAATACAGAACCTTTGAAAGTGGAAGGAATGCTTAAACATTTCTAAGTTTGAATGCTGCTGTGGCTGAATGGGGCCTCTTTTTGTTTTCCTTCTTCCTGTTTCCTGGAGTAGGTGACACACACTTGGCGAATACGTACCTCAGAACATGCATTTCTCTATTTCTTTTTCGCTATCTCTCTTGCAGAAGTCAGCCTGGTCTCTAGAAGAAAGATAAATACTTTTCTTGTCTGCGGTATTTCTTTTTCTTGAGGGGATATAAGGCTTTTCTCTTTTCTTGATGAACTGATGACGTTTAGGGCATCACCTAAAAGAGAATCTGCACTTTGAGATTTCTGCTCTTCTTTTTTTGGCCTTTTTCTTCTGAACTCCGATTTTTTCCTAATCTCCAGTCTTCATCCACATACTTTCCATATCTGTGAATCATCCCTCCATACAGTCCAATCTTTTTCTATATATTCTATTTCAGATAGAAATAGAAATATATTCTATTTCTTGCTTATCCATCCCCATTCTGTGTCCATTTCGGTTCCTTCTCAGCCCCGGGCTTTTCCTTGCCACCGCATCAGGGGCAAAATGCTGCCTACCAACCTTTGTGATTATATTGAGCTGCACTTCAGGATACAGAGCTGAGCTTCAGCGTTACTTGCTGCCTTCTGCTTGTGCTGAAGAGCTGAGGCAAAGGAGGCAACAGTCCTCGAACCTGGGTAGCTGCTAAACTCTTCTTCACAACACCATCCGAAACACGGATGTCGAGAAGGGAATTGCAGAAAATGTCTGGGCTGCAGAGTCTTAGTGCAACGTAAGAACTTGGAGCAAATCAAACAAAGGAAGGACATGGCAGTTTATGAATCAGCACAATACGCTACCTGCAGCGCAAATCCACAACAAAATTAGTAGTTTACTAGGACTATGTCAAGTATCAAAGAGCGACATTTTAAATAAAACTCTAACCAAAGCATGCCAGGATTCCTCTTAAAAGTCAAGGTTGCCACAATATTTCTCTAGAGTCTCTTGTCTCTACTCATAAAGCTACTCATGGCTTCTTAGCATTTGCACTCACCGGAGGAAGAGCACGGACAGTCCCATGGTGCTGCTGCTGCTGCTGCAAAGATGGACAGCATCGGTCCCTCATGCCTCGTGTTCGGTGTTCCAAGAAAAGCTTTGCTATGGATTTGGGCTTGACTTAAAACAGCAGCTCTTTTCAACGTTTGTTAACTAAATTTTTTAATTTCAAAGGAAACATGCTCAAATTTTACAAATTTCCCTGTCAAAAAACCACCCAACACCTCATTTCCACAGTGCAGCTGCTGTGGTTAAAAAAAAAGAATATCTTCTTTGTCCATAAGGAAGAAAACACAGTAGAAGTCAGCACTGCAGAGTGCTCATTTTTGTGAACTGTCCCAACGTGTATCACATTTCTTAAAACATTACCAAACTAACAGCTGTACAGTTTAGCTGGCTGAGAAAAAATAATGCTCTCATAGAAAGATCTTATTTTTTAGACAGACTTCCTTATAGACCTGCTCAAGGTGAATTTGGAGTAGAAATTTTCACAAAGCAGGGTATGGAAACCATTCAGACATTTTTCTTGTCCTCCAAATTTTCACTGTATTTGAGTTAAGTTAGTTATATATTAACAGCTTCACTGTACTTTCTTCTAATTAGTATAATAACTGCAATAATTGTAAGGCCAGGATTTCAAAGTACAGAAGAGAAACTGAAAAACCTGTACTTTTTCATGTATTAAGATAGACAGTCAAATGCATTAGTCATTATTGAAGACTGAATAATTATATTTGCATTTGATATTCAATTTGATTTTTAAAAATGATACTACTTCAGCACATTTACCATATGTTACTTAAGAAGCCATTATCTAAAGTTTGAAATAATAGAGACGACTCTGGATCTCTATGTATAATTTGCCAATGTATTCTGCATTTTTCTAAAAGCCTACAAAGAAAGCTTTTCCAATTAGAGGTTAAAGGGAGAAAAGCATTTCCCTCACAATTGCAAGAAAAAGAAAGGAAGTTTTAATTTTTAAAGAAACTTCTCCAGAATCTGATACAGTTTATATATTCACTTATATTTTAATTAATGATTCTCCAAATGTGTCAGATATATAAGAATATGTGCATTGTTAGTATTAATATATTTCCACCATATAGCCATTGTTAAGAGAAGTACAGTATTGCACACAAGCACATTGTTGAATGTTAAAAGTAAAAAAAAATACAAAGTTTAATATTGTGAGCTTTGGTCAGGGTGTTGAAAGTTATACTGACTTGATGCTTGTCAGTGTATTTCATACATTTAAGATAAAATTTGATTTTTAAACTCAATTTTTTTATGCATACAAATGTTATCATATTGATAATGAAAAATATGCAATTATTACTGAAGTACTGTGTCACAAAACAAAAATAATTTACATTTGATTAGTTTATTGCTTCTAACTTTGAATGTTAGGAATGACCGTGGTTGAAAGGACCCTAAATATTTCTTGAACAGTCCTACCGATGGTATTCAGGGTGAGACTGAAACTGTAGTTGCAGTCGTTTGCTGCTGTGTTCCCTGTAGTTCTCTACTCTGGCATATTCTTTCTATCATATAATAGTTGTTTTTTGACAGATCACTCTAACATAATCAGAATACAGGATTGCTTTAACCTTCTTATTGCCTCGTCAAATGTGAACTCACTGCAGTGAGTCATTGCATGGCATACAGCAGGGAAGAACACACAACGGACTGTAATAATGGACAAAAATTAAGTGCTTCCTTTACGTAGACATTTTGGCATTACCGTTTTCTAATTAAGATTTATATGTTGGTGTATATATACGTGTATACTCAGATAGATATAGATAGATATATGCCACCAGCTCTCCCTCATAGGTAGGTCTGGGAGTGAATGAAATACAAGGACCTAAGTCTGAAATGCTTCAAAGTTTGAACAAAGCTCAGCCTTTGATGTAGATTGTGACTGTTACGGCCAGTGCAGAATCAGTGATGGGGAAATCTGTCGCTTGCTCTTTGCACCTTCACAAGAACCCGTGCTTGCTTATTTTCATCAAGCTTCATTCTAGTCTCACTCCCCAAACATAAGGCAACTGCTTACTTACCATAAAGGAAAACACTATAAAACAATTACTGACCTATATGCTTATTCATCTATTTTTGCATTCATATTATTAACTAATAAATGTAAGACTTATTTTTGGCCTACAAAACGTTGGTCATTATTTAGGTGGCCGGTATGTATGATGATGATAAGCTTAGTTTCACTGTTTTGTCGTGATCCTTTATATTGCTTACAGACACAGACCTAATAAATAATCTCTTCTGAATTTACTCACTTAGTCTGGTGGCGCCCTCAAATCCATACGGGAAGACTCGAAAGTGATATGATAGGATAAACAGGAAAATGTCATTACAGCAAGAGTCAAGCCTAAGCTATAAATTGGAGACCTAAGCTTCTTTAAAGTACGGGGTTTCTGGTTGGCAGTTCTCCAGAACTGGACAGTTATATCCATGTTTAGCATTTTGCTTACAGTTGTCTCGTAATTAAGTTATATCAATGCCATCTCCTGCAAATTGTTTATATAAGAAAGAAGCCATTCAAATGCATTGTGTATCCATATATGAATTTCAAAATCAGTTAAGATAATCATGTCACATTAAGTAGCATAAGGTGACAGAAGGTTCAAGTGGGAGGCTTTGGCAGTTTTAGCAGACATCCTAAAATCAACAACATAAATTTTAATATAGTAATTGTATTACACCAAATGGATGTGTTAACAGGATACTGCTTCCAGACTATTTACAGAGAATGCAAGAGAGAAGTAAAATAATACAAATATATTCACATTTTTTCTAACCTCTTTTTTTTTTAAATCTTCTGCAAACAATCCAGCCCAAACAAATCTTTGGTTTTATAATCTACTCCATTTCTAAAACCCCTACTGGGTTAGACTTTCCAATTAAAATATGATTCTTTATGCATGTTTCATAGAAGATGTTTACTCAGCCATTGTGTTTACTGCAATGTATGGCTTTGGCATTGCAAGAAAATGAAAATTTCCAGAATCTTGTTTAAAGCTCTTTTCTACTAACAATTCACATACAAATATCTGTAAATTTATCCTATGCAGACCACATTTTGTGACACCATTTGTGACACCAGAAGCAGACTAAAAATTGCCAAGATTTTCCCAGATTCCTTTTTTTTTTAGGATTGTGAGAAGGTGAAGGGAATTAGAGAGAATTGCCTAATTTTTTTACACAGCAATACAAGAAATCTCAAGACCAGCTGTTCACCTACTCTTGGGCGCTGGTACCATCCCACCAGCCCACAGCTACGGCGACCGGGGCAAATTTTACAGCACAGCGGGAGCAGGCGAGTAACGCAAAACAGTCGATGCCAGGAATTCAGTATTGACACCGTATGTGCTTTGCGGGGGCTCGTTACGTACTCACCCTGTGCTCTGAGCAGCTTTGATGGTTGAAGTGCAGAAGGCAAGTTCTTGGAGTGTGCATCTTCCGGTTTTGTTTTGCCTAAAAGGAGGTGCTTCTCAAGCTCTGAGGCTGTTCCACAGTGAGAACCGACGTATTCTAAGTAGAGATGGATCAGGAGATTAATTTTGTGTAGAAGAATGGCAAAGCAGCTGCCCAATGCCTGCAGGGTCCACCAATGCTGTTTAGAGATGGCAGATAGCCCGTGGGATTTTTCACCACATTGAAATAGCATTTGTTTTTGATGGAGATGGGAATCTGGAAAAACGTATTAGGGAAGACGTGAGAATAACTTGTTCCAGGTAGAGTGTCTGCTAAACAACACGTCACCTGTCCTGAGCTTTGGTGGGGCTGTGAACAGTGAGAACTGCTCAATGCACATCGATTGTCAAACACTTCTGATCAGTGGTGGTGTCTCCTCCAGGCCTGCAGTGGCAGTTCATTGCAAAAGGTTTCCTTTCCCTGCTTCTCTCTCCCTTGAACCACTGAAATCAGATAAAGAAGAGATAGTGTGGTCTCTTAAGTAACAACTTTTCAGGGGGGACAGTTCTGTTCCTTTTTTAATATAAAATTTACCATTCCGGAGTTAGAAAGCTACAATGATATTAGAAATTGTTCTAAATTTAATAAGCAATTAAAGAGATTTATTTATACTAAACCTTCAGATAGGGTGACTACCGCTGCAATATATACGAAAACCAGTAAATGTTCAAAATCAATTATTTACATCAATGTGAATCCGGATAATGTAAAAGAAAGGTAATTGCTATTTAATTCTAGCATCTTCGCAGTGTCCATTTTAACTATTGTCCTAGGCTACTCAGCTTTATATTTAGTTTTGTAGGTATATATATTCTATGTTATAGTGAGTTAGTATAGAGTTAGACTAATTGAGATCACCACGGAAATTAAGATTACATATTGATAAATGCCAGGATGATACTGTGCTTCAGTAATCCTCATCAGTGCAGCCATGAAAATTAATACTATTTCTGCATTGCACTATTTTCTTCTAACAGTTTTAATGGAAAACATCTGATCTGGAATTGTTTGCCATAGATAAAAGGAGCCTGCATGGTAAAGGATCTGACATATTTGTAAACCAGCAATTGTGGCATATACCCAGCAATTTGAAATATTTCTGAATTGTTCAGCACATCCCCAAATTGCTCATGTAATGAAAGCACATGAAAATGTTATTATCATTGTTTCTAGTTGTCTTCCATTTCCCACTGGAGACTTTTTTGTCAGCTTAATACATTTTTGTTTGTTTTCAGCTCTGGCTTTATTTGTTTTTGGTCCTGGAATGAAAATCAGCTAATGACACCTTTTCTCAGTCTACAGAGGCTTCTGCTGTCTAGTGAGAATGGATTAGTTACTCAGTGCATGATCTCAGAGCCAGATTGGGGTTTGCTGCTTTATTTGTTTATTTAGATTTATTTTAGAGGAGGGAGCTCCATGATGCAGCTCTACAGGACAGTGTCATCTACGCTGTCTGAAGGCTACTGAATAAATAGTCACTTCATATCTTAAGAATAAACACAATGGACTTTTCACTGATGGGTTAATTTTTTTTCCCAATTAAATGAAGAAATGCAATAGAAATCTGAAGAACCTCTTATCAAAGGCCCAACTTACCAGCCCATTGTACTTTCAGGAGTTGAGAGCCAAAGTGACTCGGGGATTAGGAACGACAGTTGCATCATTTCATCTCCTGATTTTCAGTCTGAAGCTAGTCAGGTCGGTGACAAATATTAACAGAGGCACTACTTAACAGCTTAGAATACGGTACAAAAGGCTGGTCACAGTCCCCACGCTCCGAGTGTTGATTTTATAGATGCTTTGTGCCGTGCTGGAAGCGTAGGACAGCTGTAACCCAACTGAAATAGCTCTCAGATGACTTTTCTGCCTAATCCCTAAGTGGGGCAGAGTGGCTTTATTCTCTGCAGCTCTGCTGCTGCAGCCAGGGACGGGCAGGGATGGCTGCGGCCTCTCCATCAGCAGCTGCTGCCAAAATGGTGCCTGGGGAACACAGAGAGGCTCTCAGAAAATGGAGCGGTTCTCGGGACGCTCCGATTCACGGGGGACCGGCTGGCACGCACTCAAAAGAACTGGGAAATCGGGGAGGCTTTACCTCAAAAGCAAATTAGCTAGTAAAAAGGAGTTTGGATGATAGTGCCCAAATGTAAGATAGTGCTCATAAAGAATTAAAATATGACAACTGTCATAACAACAGAGAGCATCGTTATGATATGAGATCGTCTTACTAATTTGTCGTGGCATCCCTGAGGATAAGCAGGCATTTGGGTTCTCAGTTTTTCATTTTGTTTGACTGATATCAACCTCAACATCTAGGCTGCACTGCTCAAAAACACGAACCTTGTAGAAGGATATCAAGCTGTGTGCATACAAATTGGAGATGGATTTGCCAATGCAACATATTGTCTCTGGTATAATTACTCAGTTACCGGTAAAACCTCTGCAAACAAATGTGTCTTGCGGTTTAAAAAAGAATATAATAAGATACATACTTTGAAATTGCAAAGTCTACGGAAGCTAAATAAATCATCAGGCCACAGCAAATAACAGGATTATTCTAACTCCAAACCTAATGATGAAAAGCAATTTTTAAATACATTCTTATTAAAGGACAGAAGAAAGTGTGGAGAAAATCAGATTATTTGGATCATCAATAGTTTGTTCTGGGTTTGTACACCCTTCACAGCCCAAAGAGACTTTGGCCATGACTGAGCCTCCCGAGCGTTACTGCAGTACAAGCACATGAAGAAAACACAAAGTTATTAGCTGGGGCTTAAAGCCGATCTGAACAATTCATATCCATAGCTGACACACAGGGAAATAAATATGCAGGTATGAATAAAGTGAAAATAAATTCCTAAGTAAAACAGAAAGACATGGGCCTGTTCTCCATCTAACACAAATTCGCAGCCGTTCTGCTGGCACAGATGGGCGTTTGGAGGGAGGGGAAGGAGTTGTCTTCACTTTCTGCAACTCAATTAAAGCCCACTGTCAAAGGAACTATATTTCAAGGGCTGTAAAGGTTCCTGCCATTTCAACTTCTAACTCTTTAAAGATACAGATAGAGTTGCTACCCAAAAAACCCCTAAGTAATAAAAATTAAACTTGATAAACACTTGTTAGCAGTCACTTCTTACAGTTTTTATTATGTAGATTTGATATGTTTTCTCCATTGTATCAGGCCTGTTCTGTTAGTGCACTTATATACTAAATACACAATAGCTGTGCAAATTTCTTAATTTTCTTATGACAAGAATCTCTTGACATTTCTATTTTCCATTTAATAGTCTGAAACTTCAGCAACTGAAAAGTTTGTAACATACAAAGGTGAAAACTCTAAGGATAATCTGTTTTTATAATAGCTCGTGCTCGGCACGATCGGGGTTTTGAAAAACAAAATTAATTGTTTTTTCTTCTCAGCTTTTGATGGGAAGAAACTGCTTTCATATTATTTTGCAGATTTATAGGAATGAGAGTTACTATGGAGTAATACTGAATACGTTATTAACTTTGTAAGTTATACAGAAGAACTGAAAACACCCGCAGAAATATAGCCAACAGTTGAGACGCAGCTGTACTTACCTGTGCCCCGCACTTTCGTCCTCTTCTTTCCTCTAACTCTCTTCTATCTGTTGTCTTCCAGATTTCAGTATTTTCTTGAGATTACCACTCAGAGTTTCTTCTTTCTTCTCCTCTTCGTCCAAGATTCTTTTCCCGAGTCAAAATGAAGCTATTTGTGGTTATCAGTCTTGAAACACTTCAAGTCTTTCCCGTTTACTTCTTTTTAACTATTTCCCCTCCTATTTCATGTCATAACAGTTAAAATAAATTGAAAGCAGGAAAAAAAAAAAAAGATTCATAATTCTGCAGTAGAAGCTGAAGGGAAACAGAGGGAGAATACTGCAGATAAGATGTCAATTGCTAAAATTACCTTGTCTCCATGATCAGACAGGCCTTGGATTTATTGAACTACAGGGCACTCTACAGGGTCTGTTTAGTTTCTCACATTTGTTTCTCAGCACTGAACTGAAGGAAGTGAGTGATTTGAACATAGTTATTGATTAATACTGTCTATTGCATATATTGTTCCAGGCACTTAGGGAAAAATATAGGTATGTTTAAAAGAAAATAAATACATAAGTAAGATGGTGAGCTGGACAGCCTCTTTCTTGCTCTTCCACCGCACGTTTATGCATTAGCACAGCTCTGAAAAGCCACCTGGAGAATTCATAAGGATAGCAGGCACTTAGGAAAAAGTATCCCTACATTTAAAACAAAAATATATGCATAAATAAGATAGCGAGGCAAGCTATATCTCTGTGTCAGCCATTTGAAGAACTGTATCAGCAGTAAGTGTACCACGGGGCAACTGCGGGAACCCCCACATGGAATGGACCAGAACAATTCCTTCCCTGAGAGAGGGTGACAGCGATCCAAAGGATGTACAACTGGGAATGTGAAAGTTCTGCCTGGAGGAGCACTGGGTGCTATTCGGATAAGATGTCTTTTCTCCCCCACAGAGTACTAAATCACATGTGAAATTTTAAGAAAAACTCAAAAATTCAGGATTTCAAACACACGCATAAAAGTACAGAACTCTGTCATGTTTTCATGTTTTTGTCAGTTTAATTCATGGCAAGAAAAAAACCTTCTACTAAAACTCTGTTTTCTGAAATGACCTGAAATTAACCTATTCTAGTCCCTGGTGTGGTTGTTAGTATTTCTTACTCAAAACATTTTCTAAGTGGTTTTAACCAAATCATAGAAAGGCCGTAAACACCTATAAAGACTGCCCAAACCGGGAGTCAGTCTGCAACAGTTTCTGCTCTCAATTCACACAGTTTCTCACTGGCGTCTTCATGTAGACAGACTCTTCCTAGTGACTGAAACAGATTTTCTGCGTCAAAGATGTCTCTTATTTGTGTTGTAATGAAGAGGTTTCATACTTCAAAGTGTCAAACCGTGTCACTGTAAGACAAACAGCAAACGCTTTGATCTCAGAGTATGTCTACACAACGTACCGAAGGTGTGATGGCAGTACAGACATCCATCCTGGTTTGAATTTAGCTTGAGTGGGTAACGGTAAGAGCCTGCATGTCTGAGTAGAAACGAGTACAAACCCGATGGGGACGCTCCCTTGGGCTGCCAAGGAATAAAAAGGAGCCATTCTTTGTGGCTAACAGATTGGTGACAGACCCGTCTCGTTTCACGGTCTGCAGTCCCAAGGGTGCAGGTGTAATGCCAGTACAGGGCAACACATTTTCATTTCATATTATCTCAATTTTAATTTATAACGTATTGGGTTTTAATATTAATATATTCCGGTCAGAAGGCTTGCCCTAACAAATTCTGTTGTGCCGGCGAAATAGTAAATTTAGACTAAACCATATGTTTTCATAAACTATTAAGATTTCCTTGTTTCTCTTGTTTATTCACTGTATTTCTGGCACTAGTACACAGACAGTAAGATTTCCAGCCAGTCGATCCACTCTCTTCCTCCTTGCCTCTTCTTAGTCCTTACACTGAACAACCCAGTCTTTTCCCAGGTTTTATATCCTTGTCCACATTTTATATCTGCTTCTGATTACTCGGGACCTTTTGTTCCTAAGTCTGCACAGGCTTGATGCTAGCAAAGCTTTCCTTTTTATTCCAGCATGCTTTTTTTAGATCAAAAAACCTCTTTTTGGCTTAGAAAAGAGAAAATACTCCCGCTAACAAGTGGCAAACATTCAGTGACAGATGCTAAAAATAAAGTATGGATTAGAATAATTCAAATGTTACCTCATGTCAGAGTTTCAGAGGCGTGTAACAGTTGTACATTTATACATGGCCACTGCTCTGTGACACAATCAAACATAAAAATAACAATATGACTATAGATCACAAATAAAACTCAAACCAAAAAGTAAAACTCTTAAACAAAATTTGAACATCTGTAGAAAATTTTGAACTAACATGCTGTACTGATTTGGAGGAAACCGTTCCCTGATTTTGGAGAGGGTGAGATTTATGCTTGTTACAGATCAGAATAGAAAGATTCTGAAATGTCATCTTTTCTGGTAAAATGGAAAATGAAATTTTTGAGCAGGGCTATTAATCCTTACACTGAACGTGGCCTGTATGACATGAAAAAGAGTCAGATTCAGCCACCACAGGAGCTGGAAGCTCCACTTGTTTGATAATGAAGAAACAAGTAGACGTTCTCTTTTGTTACAGTTCTAATTCACAGACTCTGTTAAATCTAACAGAATACTAATTACCTTAAGTGGATTTCACAGTTGACAGAGACCTTTGCTGGGAAGACGAGCTTGACAAAGGCAATTGAAACTTAGCTAATGAAGAATACTAGATCCACCTTTGAGGAATGTTAAGTAAGTGCTTTGCTTTTCATGAAAGGTACCTCTTTTATATGTAAAGTAACCGTGGAAATGTCAACATTTCATTCTTAGACACCTTGCTAAATTCTGCAGAGGGTTATCAAATTACCTTTAGGTTTTCCTTTGCCGTAATTATATTTATTCATACAGCATTTCCTCGCAGTGAAGCTCCGTGGACCAGTCCTGAAAAAGGCACACTCAACGTTTGCTTTGCACAGCTTAATCAAACCAGTCTTCCTATTGACAGTCGCAGTATGGCAGAAATTTCTTCCTTGCAAATGAGGGCTATGCAGGTGTGTCTAATTATTGCAGAACTGCTTGGAGCACACAAAAGTGCAGGGAGAGCCGGGACCGTAAAAACGTTCTTTTGTGACCATGTTACCTCAGGTGGCTCAAAATACGCGGAGAGCTACTGCCTGGGGTGGGACTCCAGAGCTAATACCCACTCGGAATCAGTGCAAAGTTGGGATGCTTTAAAAGCTGCTGAGAAATATGGGCAAAGGCTCGCTTGTAGGGTTACCTGGGCATTCTGCTTGGTTCCTAGATCATAAGCTAAACTACGTTTTCATGTATGTCAAAAGACAAAAAGACATACAATCCAAAAGCTTTAAGATTAACTCTCTCCTTTTCATACTAAAGTTGCTTCCTTGTTTTAGAAGATGTCGTGGTACTGCAGCATTTGTACAGACTAGAGAGTACTCTGCTCTCATCCTTGGGCTACTGTGAAGTATTTTATGGCTTACCTGGATTTTTCAGGGAATTTTATGTTTGGTTTTCAGTACCAATAAGACTTTCTGTATGCACGTAAATTAAAGTTGTTCAGGTAGTGGAGAGTTTCAAAGACTTTTTAAAGCCAGAAAACAGTTTATTTTCTAATTATTCAGGGTTTTACTGAAGAAGCCAATCAGAGAACGATTTCTTTGAAAATGATCTAGTTTAAAGTTTTTGCTCTCTCTTTACTGAATCATGTCCTACATGATAGTTTCAATTATTTATTATAAGGCAATGGTAAAAAAGTGTTAATTAGCAAAGATGAAAAAGACTGACTCAATGGGAGCTCCTGTAAAGAAGCTCTTATTTCTAATGCCTGAGGTGACCACTAATTTACAGCTTTTGATAGCTTGCATGCATGGTTCACAGAATAAATTGGTCTTGGGGAAAAAATACTGTACACCTTATTCACTGTGGTTAATGAAGGAAGTCTAGGGTTTGCTGTTGTTTTTGTTTTTATTTTTTTAGTTCAGGCAATTTAGTTTTGATAAAATGGTTTAACTTGACAGCAATAGAAATTAAAATATGCAAAGAGAGAAAGTATGACACTGGAACTGCAAGATTTTCTCCATTCAGCTGAAATGCCCATACCCGGCCCAAGAGGCCAGCTCTAAAAATAATCATGCTTTTTTTTTTCCCTCTTTCTGTGCTGATTTCAGCTAGTTTTTTCCATCTTATAAAAATCTTTAAGATTAAAAAAAAAAGGCATTAAAAATACTAATATCCCAAGATCATTACACTTTTTTTGTTTGTCTTACTGAAAATAAGACAAAAAATAAGAGACAACACTAGATGATTATGCTAATAATGGGAATCATACAGAAGACAAACTAAAATTTCTCTTAAACATAATGCACCAAAATTTCCATCATATTTTGTTTGTATGTTTTATTATTTAATCATAACTAGACCTACACAACAGTGTGAAACAAGTTCCTTAACAAAATGAATACTTTTAATTAATCAGAATGCTCAACGAGGGCCAGTAATGCACTGGACAGAGGTCTAGTTTGACTGGTTTTTGCCTGTAATCTCCATTGGACATATCAACTTGCTTCTTGAGAGTTACCACACAGGAACTCATTTTTATTACCAGTTGTCCTTACTAGGTTTTAAATAGACCTGACTTTCACGTGAAGGATTCTGTCTCTCCCTTTTTTTTTTTCCTGCCTTTTTTTTCCAGCTTTCCCAACTCTCCTCATCATTCTTAAAAAATCCCAACAATCAATCAAACAAACAGAAAAACCCAAAACACCCCCGCCAAAACCCCCAAACTAAATCAGTCTTCAAGTTTCGTTCATCCATTTTGGCATTTATCATAGCTTGGGCAAAAGAAGGATGTAAAATATTTAGTGACCAATATGGGAGAGTGGGTTCCGAGAACCTGAGACGTGCTGCACATCCCTCACACCAAGCCCTTCGAGAAAAACAGGAGTCTTGGACATTGATTGTTGAAAAAAACTACTTCAGGCTTGGTCTTCAGCTGGTAGGAACGACTGGAATATTTTTTTTCCAATGATAGCTGAAAATGAAAAGTTTTCGACTGTCTGTTCCACCTACAGTAACCCAGAATCCCGACTGTCCTGCTCTCTTTCCCAGTTCTGTCGATGGCCGTATTCCTCATGTTTTTTCACAACATCCCAGCTGTGCAGGACCTCCTAGCCTCAAACCTCCAAGCAGATGAATTCACGTGAAAAACTCACTCTTTTCTTAATTCTTCATGTTTAGATCTTTCAAGCCTTTCAGATCTTCCTCAATTAACACCTTTCCGCTTAGCCTATTTTCCTTGTTTGTTTGTTCATTTTGTTGTTATTTTCTTTATTAATGAGATATTAATTGACAGTCTCTGTGATGTTTCTTATGCTTCAAGCTTTTTTTCATCTCCTGACGAGTCTTGCTGAACATGAAACGAGAACAATGAACAAAGTCACCGTGAGAGTTAAACTAAAAAGAACTATAAAATGGTAAAGTCCAGAATCAACAGCAACAGATAAAAGATTACCGTGATGCTGCTGTTGTGAGGACTTCATTATCACCATGTTCCTAGGCAGAACGAAGGTGTGAAAGGACAGGAAGGTTTAAAAATTTAAGATTGTGATGTGAAAATAAATGAGATATTCATGGTCCACGGTAAGTTGCTATGGGCGTCAGGACATTTAAAATCCAGGAACAATTAAAATCCAGATTACTGAAATGCTTCAGAACTAATTGAAGTAATTCTACTATAGGATAGAAAGGTAAATTTACTGATGTTGATATCTGAGGGGCATCCCTTCATCTGGAAGCTCAGATTTTTGAAAAGATATTGTAGTATTACTTGATTTTATTATTTTGGTGACAGAAAGTAATGATCTTCATTTAATTATCAGTCTGATCTTCCAAAATGTATAGATTTTTACCATTCTGGAAAATATTTTGGGTATGTAGCATTACTGAGGGTAGACAGAGATTTACAAAGGGTGATTCTCACCATTATCTTACAGAGGCTTCCAGCCTTGATTTATTACCTTTATCACCCTCTCTGCATTGATTAAAAAGCCCAGGAGACCCACTAAGAGGAGATGTCTAGTTCTTAGGTAGCTGAGGTTGGATGTAACGAATTTCATATAAGTCACCGTGTGCCAGTATCTGTGAAAATTCGTGCCTCCTTAAATTCAAGTCCTCTGTTTAAAACAACAACAACAAAAAAGCCTATGCTTTATTTTTTTGCATGTTTGCATGTCTTCCCATGGAAAGTATTTTACCAAACAGGTAAAAAAAAATCACCACTGGTGATTTTCAAAGAACGTGCTCTGATATTTCTTTCAGGCAGGGCCAGCACCAACCTGGAAGAGCAAAAAATAACTTGAAAGTACGCACAGAAAGCAGATGATATCATCTGCTGGTATTGAGGAGGGAGCATTTTCTTAGACTGATTCTTTTCTCTTTGACTTTCTGGCAGCATATAAAATACGGTCATTCGCTTTTAGAGATCTGTTCTGGAAGTTGGCTTAACCAATCAGGAAATTAGAGTCCCTATCACCCAGCTTCTCTAGTGAATCACAGAAGGGGGTGAAACAAAGCAAAAGGGGATTTATTAAAGATAAAATTTAATTAAAAGTACAGAATATGAAATATAATAAATATTAAAATAAAGAAATGCCTTCTGGGGCAGGTAGTGACATGAACACAGGATTAATTTTAATAAGGTGAATAACCCTTCACTAATATGAGGAGTATTGGGGTCAGAGTCTCGCCTAAGCTTTTGAATATTTTCCTTGGTTCAGATTATTCTTTTTGCAGATATGAAACAGTCAACTTTTTCTGTTCTAGCTGCACATAATTTTGAAAATTGGTTGGTGAACAAAAAGAAAGAAGAATGGAAAGTTACGAGTTTGCGTTTCATAAGGAGGGGGAAGACAAGCCCCTTCAGTTGTAATTAAGTTCTTCAAGTTTCACTTGAGAAGACACCGGTGTACCAGAAGACACAAAAAAATAAGTTAACTCATGTTCACGTACAAAAGTGGATGACAAGTAAAACTCAAATACAAGGCACATTATGCAGATTTCTTCCTGAATGGCAGCTACAGATTTACATAAAATTAAAATAACCTTTAAAATTCGGACAGCCGGGTCACTCTAATGTGATCTGAATTACTGAGCTAATGATATTCTTATCCCTCCACGTCCTCTCAGGCACTGCCATTGGAAATTTAAACCCGGGCAAGAAAACTTAAGTCGGAAGAGCTACCCTTGGGAAACTACTCAGTACTTCTCTGGTGGTGCTACATCTGAAGACAAAATACAGTTCTTAAGTAGATATTTAAAACCAGAAACGCCTAGAGCCAAAAATAAACAAAACGGCCGTTATTTCATATTACTCTGCCATTTGCATTTTGGACCGGTACTTTTTTTATGCAGACAGAGATTTCATTTTGGTGCGTGTTCTTAATACACTACAAAAACTGTGAAGTCATCGGTTAGACAGTAGTAATGAAATTAGCAAATACTGCTTAATTGATTTTCTGAAAAGTATAGTCAAGATCCAGCTGCATAAAAGGTACTTTTCTGCTGTACTACTGGTAAAAACAAAGCCAAAACTGGATTAAGTGGTCAGCTGGGGATACTCACCGCATAATTGAAGACCTGAGTGATAAACAGGTATTTTAATTATCTTAAAGAAAAGAGTGCCCAGGGGCAGAGGGGAGGAGTGACCAGAGTACATGGTATTCTGGCAGTCTCCTAAGGATCCAATCACTGCTCAAGACTGTAATTAGGGCAGTCCTAAAGAATATAAAATCTCTCACATTTTCCATTTCAGGCTTTCACATGGATGCCAGGATCCAGGCTACTAGTTTCGAATAACCAGGTATGCAGACTTCCTTACTTTCAGGACAGGAATTTTAACTCTTTGTCCTTTGTGACCCCTGTGTGTGGCAAACTGTTTTCACAGCCTTCCAGTGATAAAAACCATGGCACATTTTTTGTGAGGTTTGTATACGGTTACTAGACGTGATTTGTCTAAGTTTATTTAGGCCTAAATTATAACTAATTGACTAGGAGCATCTCTTGCTATTAGAGAACACTTCCAACCATACACACATATATATGCTTCCAACCTGTACACATCTACAGGTGCATATTTCTCAAGTGATTTGAGTCAAGCACTTTAAACATACAGCGCAGTGATACAGGACTCCACTCCGGGACTCCAGGATAAATGCTTCTCAATATTTTGAGCAATGATTTGGAAGTAAGCACAAAATCACTGCTGATAAAATTTATGGCTGATGCAAAGATCGGTTGAGTGGTAAATAATTATAATCAGGCCTCGCATTCATCTGGAATGATCTGGATTGCAAAAATTATATTTATTTGACTTCTGTTGTTAGTTTTGGGTCCGCTCTGAGGCAGCCAGACACGTGGTCGCTCTGATTCAGAGGGCACGCAGATGTGGTCAGCCCAACTAGTGTGTTTGAACTCTCAGCACCGTTCATTAGCTTATTGAGCAGACCTGCACAGCTTCCATTTTACTGTTTTCTGGGTTTGGAGTATTAGTGGAGAGCATTTGTGTCTTCCATAAAAATCCCTTCAAGCCTGGAAACTCTGGGCTTATTCCAGCAAAATGAGTTTTAAAGTAAGGAAGTGCAACGTTTTTCATCTAATGAAAAGAAATGTGAATCCTACCTGTAGCACAGGGGACTGAGCTATGGTTTTCAAGGACAGAAGTCTATTGTGGGGATTATATTGGAGAAATAAACTTAGGTATACAAAAATGTAATTAAAATAAGCTATCTTACCGTCCTTTAAACTTGGAAATAATGGACAGGAGCAGTTAGGTGGGGTTAATCCCTCTAGGTAGCACTGAGGATACCACATGATTTATCCGGATCTCGTGTCCACATAAAAAAACGAAAACTGAAAAAAATATGGAAATGAGAAGTCACAATTACTACACAAAATTTTTATAGTTAGAAAAAAAGAACATCTCAATCTCTGTCTTTCCAAAAAAAGCACTCAGGAAAACCTGACTGTAGAATTACGTATGAAGGACAACAAAATACTGAATTCTGAAAGGTCCTTTTTTATCTCTTGGAGAAAGGTGTATCAAACACCTGAGTACCGTACAAACAAAATATGATTGCCTCACAGAGCTGGACTGGCTGAGATGATTTTAACCTAATGACTTCTGACTGGGGTGTTGGAGACGATAAGGATATACTCACATATAGATACTTTTGGAAGCAGTGAAAATTATTAACTGTGAAACAGATGAAAACAGAGATTCTCTGTTCCCTTGGGCCGGATACCCGGCAGTAGGTGAAACTTTTTTTTTAAATGTAATAATGACACATTTATCCTGACTATATTTTGTGTATGTCCATGTGCGTTAGTACGATATATTAGAAGTACTGCAGCAGTGTTTTGTCTCCCAGATGTGACATTGCAACATGTATTTGCATAAACACTTTTAAGTATGGAACACAGTACATTTCCTTCTCTCATCAGTACAGATTTGCAGAATTTATTTATACACGAGTCCATAGAGAATAAAAGAATACTTCAGGTTACAAAAAATTTATGCCTGATGACAATTTTGATTGCTGCGGTTTTCACCTTAAACTTTAGGTTTAAGAGTTTAATGCATTTCTTTCAAACCTATCACTGGAGGATTTTATGTAAAGTTATTCAATATCCAGTAATCAAATTGGCAAGATTTCTTTTTTTTTCATCATGAATATAACTTGTTTGTTATTAGCCTGTTATTACTGTTGCTTGTTAATTACTATTTGTTAATTGGCTTTTAACTCGATTACCAGTAAACTTCCCAAGATTCCTCTATAAAAGAGGATCTAAGTAGAAGACTTTACAGTTGCCTTAAAAAACAAATCTAAAAAGAACAGACCTTCCCATAGGTCTATGTAGAAATTGAACTATGTTGATAAATACATGTACTTGACTAAATACAAAGCTAGATTTTTAGTAAAAAAATTTTGTTTGCTTTGCTCAGCCTGAGGGGAAATGTCAAAAGGTCTGATACACACAAAAAAACCTGCCACTCACCCACTGAAAATTAACTCTTTTGAAGTTGCTGCAGTTCAGGCACTCAAACTCAGGCATCAAAAAGAAAAGGAATCTACATTTTAACATATTTTATATTACATAAAAGTTCTTATTTGTGGAGTCTGTACTGATAATGACACACATGATCAATATTAATAAGCCACTAAGAGAGTAAGTATCTAAGAAGGTAGTAAATACACAGTTTCTAAGCGACTCTGTCACGATGTTCCTTCCCAGGTTTCCATTCCAGATCTGTGTTCCGCTTTCCTTTTACTTCGCTGTCACATTTTGTCATTGACTGCACTGGTGTTTGAATGAAGTTTTTGCCTAAGAGCCCTAAGTTCAGACACTGTATGCTAATTTTTAGTACATTCTGTGACCAGAAAAGACATACTAAAAAACCTGTTATCCATTTATATTTTGACTGCTCAGTACTATCACCAAAGTTCAGTCACCTTGGACATTTCACGCTACATTTTTGTGCTACAGTTTCCTTATTTCCTGAATGCTTCTTAACGATACCCTTCTGCACAAAATACTCTATGAAGACTTTAAGTAAAAGGTGAAATATAAAATTATTTATATCGGGAGAAAAGCCACAGGCTAAAGCTGCCCTTCAAAGGGAACTTGACAAGCTGGAAAAACCTCATGAGGCTCACTAAAGGAAAACGCAGAGCCTTGCTCCTGGGACACAGTGTCCCCACTCACCTGAGCAGTCCTGATGAGGTGGAAAGCCATTGGGGTGTCCAGAGAGGCTGGAATACGCATCCCAGATTTTGACTGGGCCAGGCCCTGAGCAGCCTCATTTGGCTCCGGAGTGGAATCTGACTTGAGGGTTGAAGTTGCTTTGAGTCAGAGCCAGAGCAGACATGGCCAGGAGCTCCTGCTGAAAAAAAAATATACTATGTCTCTATCTCTGAAAGTGCATGAAGGAGTCACATTCTTCCTTCTGCTTTTCCCCCTCAAAAAAAAAACCAAACCAAACGTAATTTTTATTGCATAAAAGGAAGTTATTGTCTCTTTTTGTTGGTTTCTGACCGCTTAAAAGTACAACTGAAAATAATGTCTTTTTTCTGTGATTAGATCTAAAATGCCACAAGACTATGCAGCAGGTTGTTGTAAATTTTATGACTACTACTTCCTGACTTCTCTACTAAAAATGGACAGCTTGTGAAATACTTCAGCCTGTCTGGCTTCTGACAGGTCTTCCTACAAAAACCCGAGTTATCCAAGAACACTCTGTACCTGTCATGGCTAACTATCACTCCACAAGCCTGACTTCTAAAGAAAAATCCTTTGGGAATCCCAGAATAACAGCAACATTAGCCACAACGTCCACCTTTCTGTGGAAGAGCGCACAAGTGGAATTTATTTTGGTGTCATAACTCTGAATTTGGAAAGAGATGCTTCCAATTTTATATGAATGACCAGACTGCTGCAATACAGCCATACATTTTTCTAAGGAAGACATAGGTAAAGATCAGACACTGGTAATAAAAACCCAACAGGGCAGAGCTTTACTGCTAAGTAAGTTATTAAGTACGTATCGATAACGACAGAAATTGAGCATATGGGGGTTTTAATCTACTGCTAATAGTAATAATAATATTGATGATGAATACTCAAATACTGTTATATTCTGCCATTGCACTAAATGTGCTCTCTGGTTAGGACACCTTCACTGTGGAAAATCCAGGATACGCAAGGAAATACTGGATTTGCGTCAAGAAAATTGCTTACATAGTAATACACTTATTGACTTAATCAAAAAATGCAAAATGACTGCTTTGTAACACTTAGAAGATCATTAGACTTAGTATCTCTCTCTTGACACACTAACCTTTCTACAACCATGACAATATAGAAACATTGGGGTTGGTTTTCTTTGTTTTTTGTTTTTTAGTAAATATAAAGTAAAAAAATTAAATTTGGGGTTCAACAGTTACATTGGGATTGTTGGATATGATTTTAAAAATATGAAGATTTCAGCGTGTGTTCCAATATTTCTAAATTACTGGAACCTTAGAAATTGAATGTACTTTTCACCGTCTCCTTTCAGTTTTCTCCCATCTGTTTTTTTAAGTGCTCCAACTTCCATAAGGCTAAACATTTTAAAGTACAGACTGATTTTCTACAGTTTCTGATGTCAAGTTTCTCCAGAGCCACATTAACAAATTACATATATATAATGCCCTTTCAAAATACATAAATCTGGCATTCCTTGAGAGAGTTTTCTTGCCAGTACATTAATTAGGAAAATGTTCCTTATGACTATCTATTTAAATTACCATTGTTTAATTAGTCGTTATTGCTGAATTAAGGATTGATTTCTCATATCCATATATATTGGTCCAGATTCTCACCCATCGTAGCCAAGTTTGCTGAGAGGAAAAGCGCAACGAGGAGGTGACCTTGGATTCTGGCGATGCTTGACGCCGGCTGATCCAATGATTAAAGGCCAGAGAAACACAAAGTTGATCCTACTCGTTTGAGTTGCCAACAGCAGATTGAGATTGTCCAGGTAGACCCATCAGCTTTATGGAGAAAGGTGTTTTTTTTCTTTTTTAAGAGTTGTTATGAAAGTTCCGTGCCATCAAACCTTCTCCAAAGCTACTTTCGCTGCAGAGCAGTTGTGCTGAAGGTGCCTTTGTTGTGAGGGAAATTAAGTAGTGCCGGTGTAGTCCACTGTTGAAGCCACCGACTTCTGCTCTGAAGGAGTCATCCCTGTTGTTACAAGTTGACTCCAAGTCTGTTAAAATAACTAAGCTGCTACAAATGTTTGGATGCGTACTTTTTATTTGGAATTAAAACCGAATGGACATACAGGCAAGATGATCTGTATCTCTAAGGTTACAAAATTAATTAACAAAAATCGCACCACAAGTAGTTCTGAAAACAATTTAAAAAGATGCAATAAAGAAATAGCGATATTGGAAAGTTCAGCAACCTTCTGGTTCTCGTGTTCAGAAAACAATTTCTAGGGAAAACTGGCTGGAGCCAGTTCTACAGAACAAAGAGAAAAGGTTTCATTTTCTAAACCATGCTAAAGAACATATACTGAGATGATACTTTTCTTCTGATTGTCCAAATTCCCAGGCTAAGATTTTACTGCCCATAAAATTAAGCAATCATTGAAGGGATTCCTGACTTCAGTCCAATCCTAGCGTGCAGCAGACCATAGAACTAAACTCTCAATTCATAGTAGCCCAATTAACAGTTCTGCTTTCATCAAATTTGTGGCCTAGACATGATAAAGATATTAAAAAAACAATGGAAAATATGCCGGCATTGCAACATTTCTTGCCAAGATGAAACCAAATGCTGCAAAATGACACTCAAAACCAGTCAGATGTTTGAGTCTGAGCTTGGACTTGTATGAATTTAAGGACTAAAGAGGCTTAAGTTAAAAAAGAAAAAGAAATGAATTTATGTGTGCTTACCCAAGGTGCTTGATACGGAGGTAATGGATGCATCATCGAGTGCATTTTTGTCCTAGCACCATCAGGAAAAAGCAAGCGCCGTGCCTTTCCCGATAGGAAAATAAAATTAGTTCCACCCATTAGTGACCTTTCACGAGTTTAACTTCCCCTGAACCTTTCGGTACAACTACTTACAGAAGGTGATAAATAAGGACAATATCTAACACGATGAGGTCTAAACACATCGTCTTCCATAGCAATGAAATGATAATATTATAAAGAAGTTGCTTGCGGTGCTCTGTATTCCCATGGTGGGACTATAATAACTGCAGACACTGAACATTGCCTCTAAGTTGCAGCTTCTTCAGAAAGTAAAAGGGACGAGCATTTTAAAGTACTCGGAGAACTGAAAGAGCTGTATAATCAATGGCTCCCCTCCCAAGTTGCACGTGATAAATGGAAAATAGTAAAACAATGGCTGCATCTGATGTTAGAATTCAGAATCCATCACTTCACAGGTTCACAGTCATTATTTGATCTACATAACTATACTGAACATTTCAATTAAACTAAGAATAATTAAGTAAGAAAATGATCTGAACCTCATTTCAAAGGAAGACTTGGCTACAGTTAGAAAATATTTTTGCATGTCTATCTTAAAGTCTATGACAATGGAAATACGATTACATCTAAATTTGTCCTAAAAATAGAAATCTAATACACGCACCTATTATTTTAAAACATTTTAATTTTCGATATTATGGCAGAGAATAAAGAAATACTTATTTAAGAAGTGGTAAGCGATCCTCCTGGCAAAAAGTATATATTTTTTGGTGTTTTTTTTTTTAAGGAATTGGTTCCCCTGCCCAGTTCAGTATTAAGCTGTGGAAACTGGTACCAGCACGGCAGCAAGAGGGGCAGGGAGCAGCGGTTAGAGATAAGGACATTTGAGCCAGTATTGCCTTCAAAGAAATGCACGTGGCACCCTTCTTCTGGGGGGGAGATCAGTCCTTGGGAAGAGTCCGTGCTCCTCATCTAAATTAGAGCCGCTAAAAACCTCCTGTGCGTAGGCTGCACCGTGACCCCAGTGCTGTAAAAGCACTCTGGCTATAAGCACTTTCACCCCTAATCTGATCCCTGCAAACCAAGCCTTAGAAGATGTGTAAAGTACTTATTCACTTCTGAACATGCTTTAAAGCTATCCCTTGGAGCAGACGGAGTTTATTTTGTAATCTCTCTACAGCAGCTGAGCGACGAAAAAAATATACTGCAGTGCAGTCCAGAGTCAGTGTCTCCCTTTAAATTATTTGAAATATTATAAAAATTACTCTGTGGCTAATAGAGGTACCCTTTCCTGTCAAAAGGGAAAGCTTAAGTTATTGTCAATGACGTTTGATTAAATATTTGCTAATCAAATTTATTTTTCATTAATGGATGGATTTGTTAGTCTCTGCGTCTCAGTGGTAGCCTCAAGAACTCAGCACTAGAAAATCTTTGATTATCCTTGTACAGATTTATAAATATTTTAGTGATCTAATCAAAGTAAAGGAACAATGGAATATGATTTAGGTAAGTAGTATAAAAAGAGCTAGTGAACAGCCAGTCTATCTTTGCACAATCTATTTTTGAGCAATTTTGAATAAGAAAAATTCCTTAATTTCAGTCTGTTTGGAAATAATTTATGAACAGAATAAGGACAGACATTCTTGAATATGTTATTTTTTGTAACTTGTTTCCCCGGTTTTAATACATGTTAAAAATAAAATCCTTTAGAAAATATATCCCCATTTGAGCCTGGATTTCTCTCTGAGAAGAACCTGACACAATGTGGAAGCCCAATTTTTTCTTGTTTTTAGAGGAATTGGGGCAACTGAAAGTGAAGAATGACAGAGGCTCTATACTATTCTATACTAAGAACATAATATTATAATATATATATAAATCACATGTAGTTTACATATTATAATAATAGCTCTATACTACCATTCTATACTCACTTTTTTTTTTTAAATTTAACATTTACTTGGAAAGAGGAGCAGAAGACTTGATGGTGTACTTCAGTTACCACTTACTTGTTTCAACGTAATACATGCTTTAGTTGATTTTACTTGCACTTTAGTTTTTTATGGTAATTGCCTACTTATCCTGTTCTCATCAGCTAATCAGGAGTAATTATTACATCTCTAATTGACCAACAATAACTACTGTATCTTGTTTTGTTAATTAAATGCTTGTTTAGGAGAATATTTGCTGCAATAACTTTTTCTTTCTTGGCGAGCAAGTCAACGTAACTTTATTATTATTCTCCCCGTATAAGGCAGTGCATGCAAAGCTCCTAAGAAGATTATGTATAACACCTTATATCTGCCATAAAAGGGCTCAGCTGAAGCTTATGTTATTGTTAAACGTCTTGTAAAAGGAATCTGCAACAAAGTTTCAGTTATGATATGGAAAGCATTCCAGCACGGGAAAAGCTCAAGAAAATGAGGTGATTTTCCCCATAGATAATATGTTTGGATTTTATTTTGGGCTAACCCCCAGCTTACAGAGTCTTTACCGAGATCCCAAAGAAAACAGCGTATTGTCAAAGTCAGGGCTCTTTGTTCCTAAGGCAGAGGTGACAATTACCAGGAGCCAGCAGCGTCCTCGGGGATTTCAGTCACCTGGGAAGCCGGGCTGGAGCAGAGGAGGGAAGCAGGAGAACCCCGTGGCCGCTCTCCCGGCACAGGAGCTCCGCGGCTGCCCCGTGCGGCAATAAGGTAGGAGAGTCTGCGGGGAGACGGTCTGACCTCGCTGGTGGAGGGGAGGGAGCCTTCGTGGCTGCCTCAGAGCAGGGTGTGCCAAGTCGGGCGGCGTGAAACTGGATTTGACACCCGGTTCCTACAGCTGCCACTGCCTGCCACACACACGACGCCGCTTCGGCATCGCTAGATCCTCACGTTTAGCAAATCTGTGCGTAGGGACGAGCTAATGAGTTCTAACCACATCTTGCTGTGATTTAGTTCGATGAGCTACACGCCTAACAAGTAAGTTAAAGACTTGTATAAGAAACAAGAATTCACATAGTGCTGACTCAGTGAACTGCAGACTGCATAGTTTCTTTGTTTAAGTGTTTGCTCTGCGGTTAAAGGTCCACATTTGCTTCTGTTATTTCAGAGTCCCTAAAAAAAGCTCACTCTGGTGTCGTTCCACAATGCAGTGCAATTTATGTAAGCTCATGAACCGATACAACGAACGCAAACTCAGTCTGTTGACGAAAAAGAAGAGGTCAATAGGTGTTCTGGACTCCACAAAGCATAATCTGAGAGCTACAGAACTACAAAATAAAGTTCTTCATCTGTTCCCTCTAATCAATTATTATTAATGATGGAAAAGAGAAGGAGTGGAATGTTTACCTTAGTCTTTTTTGAGGGGAAGAAAAAAGTCTTCAATACATCCAAGGGCTTTTTTTCAGTGAAGATGATCTTTCTGTGAAAAAGACAAGGACGTTTCTTTCTTAGAGAAATTTCTACAACTAAGTGTACTACAATAGAAGATACGGCCTGAGAAACACGCTTGGCATGCAGTTGAAAAGATTTAAATTGTATGATACGTAGCATAATAAATAAAATCTTTTTTTCCAGGGGAAAAAAAAAAGCTGTTCTGCACAACCTTGGTAAAATCAAACTGTTTTTCACTCATAATAAACTACTGGTATTGTCTCCGAGGCCACACCTTGCATAAGCGGTGACCTTCACGTCCCTTCCACCAGCCTGGGAAGCACAGGGGGCCCTCTGAATATACGAATACTTTTTTCTGCTGTTCTGAAATAACTCCCCTCGTTGTCTGGAGCAAGATGGGAAGGCAGTATTCTCTAGTTCTTAGTAATTCCCCACACGGGGAAATTACTTAGCCCTGGTGCTTTGAACGTCACGTTTTAATCCGTACCTTATTTCCAGGAGAGCGCTGCTTCCCCTCCCGCCTGATGCTCCCGCCGTTCAGCTTCCGGCACCGCGCGGAGGTGATTTTTGTCCATGGGTGCGTGGTTTGCGCTGTGTTAAGGGCAGCTGTTTATTTAAGGACTACACGATCCTCGGAACGTAGCCAAGCTGTAGTAGTCGCAGCCGATGGGGTGCTTACAGGAGAGGGGACTGTTGTGTTGAAGTTCACGTACGTCCTCGCTCTCGAACGTTTGCTACCGGATTTAAACGACTTGGCCCGTTCTTATCTGCAAAGTCAGAGGAGCACGAAGGCCGTTTCTGAAGGAAGACTTAAAAGGAAAATAAATCCAGCAGCCTTCTAGTAGCTAGCACGGAATTAAATTGGAATATTTAATAAAGCGTGTATTGCTAAATATCATATCGAGTTGGAAACAGCTGGTTTGAATATGCAGAAGCTTTAAAAAAATATATGGGAAATTATATGTGATTGGGAGAGTGCTTCAAAATGCTTTTTGGCATAACACACAATTATTTCAAACTAAGTAGGATTCAGACTACAAATGATTAAAAATGAAACTGGAGAATAAAGTATGAGCCAAAGAGGTAGCAAATCCTGATAAATAAAGCAAAGGTTCACAACACAGTGGTTTATCAGTATGAAGTAGACTAAATTCTTCCTATTTGGATTTTTTTTTAACTTATTGAAGGAAAACCAAAACCACTGAGGACCCGCAGCTCAAACCAGGCTTGCTAGAACATCTGGTGTGGCTGGTTTAGAAGGTTCTCAGTGGAAGTGGAAAATGTTTCTAGCATTCCCGACCTGGATTTAAGACGTTGCAGAATCTGAGAGCGAATTCCACACCAAATTAAAGGTGAGTGTGCTGAACCTAATTGCCAGGCTTTATTCCAATTACTTGGTTTTTTGAAGAAGTAGTCAGATTGGGTTAACTGGGTTTATTAATTGTGACACAAGCATCTGTAGTTTTTACACATATACTTCTTAAATGTTGTAAACATTCAAGTTATAATCTAAATCTACAACATTGTCCCTCCCTCTACTGCTCAGCTGATTAATATCCTATTCATTGTAAGTTTTCATGCTAATAAACGTATGTTTAAGCAGGCAATGTTGCTGAATAAAGGCAATATTAATAGATCTAATATGAATAAATACCAATTTCCCCCCTTGTTCAATTGAGAGTGGCTGACTTCAACACAGAGCTCGAAAAAGGCTGGTGTGTAAATAGGCAACTTCAATAGAGTATTCATAAAAATTTGGATTCAAAATATCCAGAAGAGCTTGTTTTCATGCTTAAGATATCAGTACATTTGAAGCTACACAACATGCAGAGGCAGAATTGAAAAGCTGAAGGGAAAAATTGCTGTGATAGGTGAAAAGCAGCTATTTCTCATTTTATATTGAAATTAAACCATTTGGGGCCTGAGTCCTTAGGCAATTTTCTACATAGGAATTCATTTAATGCTGTTATTATTTTTCCCTCAAATTGATGAAATAAGACCATGGAAGACATTATACTTTTAAATACTCCTTTCATATGTGGAAAAGATCAGAGAACAGCGAACTCCTCCAGATCTCATTTTCTGCTGCAGCAGAACAGAATTTCTGGCCAGATCTCACTGCTGCACGAACCATAACCATCTGTTCACAAAGTCTAATCCTGACTCTGACCCGTCTGTCCTGCAACAGACAGGTACCACCGTTCAGTAAAACCAGCACGGTACCTAAGGATCGCCCCTAAGAACAAAGCACGGTGTCCCTGTAGAAATTATCCCACGCAATTAAAAGTAAAAAAAAACCCAAACAACCCAAACCTGTTAATGGAATGGAATATAAGCATAATACATTGAACAAAATCTTCATTGTGGCAAAACAAAATACTGACACGGACTTAAAGGGAGATTTTCAAAAGCAGTAGCTGCCAAAACAGGCTCAGCTTGTCTTTCTGGGCTGGTTTTTACCACACCTACTTCAGACGTTCCCCAAACCAGGCACGAGGAAAACAGAAGCAGTTCTGTGCATTTCCAAAACAGCCCCGTTTCAACCATTCCTGGAAATAAATCTTGGCCCTTCATAATAAAATTTCTTTGTGTGGTGATAAAGAGTACACCGACTGTAAGCCCGAGAGCAGTCCTAAACCCATGTACTTCCAAGGCTTGCATACATCCCATGTTGTTATAAAACACATTTTCCACAAAATATAACAGCTGATATTAGTAATCAAAAAAAACCCCAAAAAAACCCAAGATAAAAGACACTTGAAAACTGAGATAAAATAAAAAATATTTTTGTCATTTACTCTTGTTTCTTTTTCAGTTTTTCCTAGATTAAACTCTAATAAAAGAACAGAATGGTTTGAAAATGCCATAAAGAAAGGAATTAAATAGGAAATAAATGGATGTGACAGAGAGGTGTAGTTCATTTGTAAACTGGATAACAGCAGAGGTAGTAAATGTAACTATTATATATAATTGACTTACCGAGATCCAAGATACGAGGCCTGAAGGGGTGCTAAGCTATTTACTCACGACTTACAGATTTATATGAATTCCTCTGTTACTCAGTCCAGTGCCCAATTCGTTATTATCTCTTTCGAATTTGGAGGACAGCCAGTAAACTTCAGTAGCAGCTATGCAAGTGGGTCTAAGGGTGAAGTTTGTTTAAATAAAAAGGTCATTTTCCCACATGAAAAGAAAGAGAATGTTTCAACAGTACAGTATGCAGGTACCTACATTTCATAAATACAGTGATATTGGCATAAACTAAAAAACAAGCTAGTTTAGTGTGGTGTAGAAACCAGTGTGAGTGTGACTGGTCAATTCTAGATACCCCTGGAAGGGTGCAGAAGTACAGGCACTTTTTTGTTTATATACTTCATCCCCACCTCTTTTGCCCCACTTTTCATGGCTGAATTTTCCCAAATACTTGCCCAGAATCTGTCCCAGCCTCTCCTTGTCCTGGTCACCTTTCTTTGGCTCTTGTTGAGTTTTACTGGGCTCTCCCTGTAGCACCACGTTGTCCTGTGCTGTTCTGTACAGGGGTGGGTCTGCACCCAGTGCTCCATCCGAGGGGACAGCTCTATGTACAATGGCTTACAACGCTCTCTGCTTTATTCTCCTCTTTTTTTCTAAAAATATTTGGGTTTTTTGACCACAGAGGAAATTAAAGATGAATTTCATAAAACTCTTCCTTACAGTACTCAATAACAAGATTCTCAGTGTAAGAGTTAATTCACAACCTACCATTATGTATGTTAAATTGTAATTATTTTTCTTCGTTCGTTTACCACGCCACATATACCAACATGGAGCTCGAGCTGCTATTTTACCAGCCAGTCCCTGAGAAACCTTCTGCATCTTTTTTATCGTTACCCTTGCCTTCATTACCCTGAATAACTTAGCAAACCGTGTCACTTCAGTGCTCATTCTCTTTTTCAGATCACTGATGAATACGTCCCCATGGGACTCCACGGTGATTTTCTTCCAGCAAGAAAACTGACCATTAACTCCTACTCTCCGTACGATAAGCTGCTTCTCTGCGTGGTAAATGTGCAGAGTGGGAGGTTTCTTTTTATATACCTGCACCTTTTAAAAAATTATTCCATCTACCTTATAATTATGTCTAATACATAAATGTTATTTCAATGGTACAAATATATTCCTAGAAAGAGACTCGGCAATTATTCTTTTGAATATGAACATTTTTTTTTTCCACATTGGAAGTAATTTAGGTTTGCCCTCTGTCGCACCTTGACATTTTTGCTCAGCTTCTATTTTTTACGTAGGTGAATCACTAGCTTTTCAACACAGAACTGTCACAGACTTGTATATTTTGAAAAGAAGCCAAGTTTCAGTATCATTATACTTACACATTCACCCTGAGGCATAATTGTTCTAATACACAGTTTTCATCCTGCAATTTAAAGGAGAGTTAGTGTGTCTTTTTGCCTTCCAGTAACTGTCATAGGATTTTCAGTATGCATTGGATAACACAAGCCCTTTCCTGTTCCCATGGAAATCAATAGTAACACTTCATACTCATTAAAATCTATCAGAGAAAAAAAAAAAAAAAAAGGGATCTAGGTAATTAGGACCCACTTCTGTTTGGTCCCTGGTTTATCTGAAATCGGGAGAACTGTCAGTGGGGAAAGCGCAGGGTGATCTGCAACGAGCTGAAATCTTCAGACAACAGAAATACAGGTGAAATGCTCCGTGTCCCTCCTGGTGGGACCCATGCCACTCCTGTCCCCTCACCACGGAGCCACATCACCCTGTGCCAGCGGCAGTGCCAAGCTGAAGGAAAAGTGACTCACCCGGGCCCAGAGGTGCCCCTGGAGAGCGGCGATGCCCGAGGCACAGCCAGGAGGAGCGGGAGACAGAGTAAGCAAACCCTGTGTTAGCAGCTGCGCCGAGTGAGAACTTCACCCCGGCCAGGAATGGGAGACCCGGGCAAAGGTAAACTGCTGCCTGGTTTTTCTAGTCTCATATTTAACCTTAGCGTTGCTGGGCATCATGACATCAATTCAGTGGGACGTTTTGATGTGTACCAAGAGATCGGTCTAGGAGACAGAGTGAAAGTAATGAAATTTCGCCATCCATATTCCTTTTCTTCAGGTTTCTGCGTCAGGTTTGTGTGCCCACAGAGGTCCTTCTCTCAAGTGAGATTTAAGGCAGTTTAAACTCAATTCACTGAAATAATGACGCTAAGGATCTGACAATTTAAATGGGCTGTCATCATCTCTTGGGTGGCAAAACAAAATATATTTAGTTGAAGTAAAAATAAGGAAAAAGATTTATTTTCTATAAAAACACCCTGGTTTTGAAAGACAGAGAAAAGCTAAAGCTAATCACATATGGGATTAATCATAGATTGCTGTAAATACAAGTTTTTATTTAATAAAAGGAAGAAGAATTTGCCAGATTTACCAGTAACTGGAAGACAAGAGAAAGTTGAGAATCAACCCAGTAGAAATACTGTGTGCTAGGAGGGCAGAAAGTAACATAAAAATGCAATGAGACTCAGCAAAACAAAATTACCGACTTCTCAAAGGAATACAGTTCAACTATGGATCACATACAGTGTATTCGGGACCGTAAGAGACAACCCTTGCACTGAGTGTCTTAGGATCACTGCAAGTTTTCTGGATAGTGTAATTTTTTGGACTCTCAACTATTGGTACCAGGAGGGAGCAGAGAGTTTAAAGCTGTGTAGGAACACAACTACGCTGCCTTCTTGCTGTAAGCAAAAGGTCCAGCCCCAGGAGCGAGCTGTGACAGCGCCCCAGGTCACCACGTGGGTTTAGAACCCGCTTAGTTCTTGTGCTCTCCATTGTCTTCCAATGCCATTTAAATGAACTCGTGCAGTATCAGTTTCTAAAAATATGAATATCCAGCTATTTCTTTAACAGCACGTTCCTTTATTTTGATTTTTTTTTCTAGAACCCAGCAAAATCATAATCTAAGACATACTATGTGAAAATGAAATGCAGTATTACGCACATGCTTTGGTGAAGCAAAAAAAAAAATAAATCTTGTTTACTGTATACCTAGTACGATTCATCTTTGACTTAACAAGTACCTAAAAAGAACAGAAGCAAGCAGGAAAGCACTAACTTGCCACTCTCTGACCCCAAACATAAGTTTTAAATACCAGCCTCGATTCTTGCAGACCTCATTTGTTCTCAACTCTAACCACATATTCAGTTCTAATATGCTTACAGTGTTCTTAATAAAAAGTAGCACAAAGCACAACTTCATTCCAAATCTCTGAAGCAGAATAAACTAGCTTGTGCCAAAGATTCCTAAAGAGTGGTATGTAAGATCAATTTAATTCTTGATAAAGTGCACTGTGGTTTGAAGAATTTCAGATTTTTGGTTTTCCTTATGTTCCAGCTGTGCTTGGGATCCATGGAGCTCTCAAATTTAGAAACTGGTACGCATGTAGAAGATGTCCTGGGAAATTTTACCATGAAAAAAGATTTTACACCTCTAAGCGTAAAATAGCGACCCAGATATCCTGAAAGAAGTGTTGTATGGACATTGTGTAGTCACTACAAATTGTGTGAAACCTACAAAGCTAATTAAAAATTCTGTTCAATAGAAGAAACAGCACAACAGAACTAAGTAACTATGCATAACGATTTTATTTTCACACCCTGTTGATGCTCTATATACTGGCACACACTCAGTAATTAAAATATTCCAAGTACCTGATGATCTCTCTTTTGCTTTCACCAGTCTTGCCCTCCAATTTTTCGTCCCTTAGTTTTTCTCATGGTAATGCATTGACCCTGCAAGCTGTAACTTGTCTATTTTTGAGTTTAAAAAAATCTATTTTACGAGTCTGATTTTGTACTGAAAAGGTCTCAAGTAGCAATGCATGTTATTAAAAGAAGCATTATTGTATAAACAAAATGTTCTGCTTGTTCTTTAAAATATATTACACCAATCAAATAACTAGAGAAAACGAGAAGAGCGCATTCTTAGCGCAACTTGTACATTGTCTAGTTATCATAACTTTTTTACAGTTGTAGGAAACAAGCCACCTAACTAGCAAGAAACACAATAATTTAAATAGCAATTGCTACCACTGATACATTTCACAGATCTTTGCTATTCTTTCAGTTTTCAAGTATGTGGACCTATTTTGGAGCTCCAAGTACAGTATAAGTTTCGAGTTCTTTTTAACAAAATAGCTAAGAAAACTGACCTATTGAGAAAGCTTGCAATACCATATGGAAAGGTATTTTCAAAACACACATTTTTTTAAAAAGGGGAGCCAAACCATCAGAAAGGCTGCCTGTATTTGCCTATAATGAAAAACAAGTCAGTTTTGATAAAGCAGCTGAGATTGAATAAATCTGTATAAATCTGTTGGTATATATGTGCACAGTAGGTCTGATAACTAAAGAGAGTCTATACACAAACATAGGTGTTCCTTCTGAAGCAATTAACATACCTCACAGGTTTGGTCCTGCTACAAGGATCAAACAATAAGATACTCTAATGAACTTCAAGACGTTTATAAGAGATAGGACATGTTACAGTGGGTTGACTACAATCTTTACTATTATTTGCCTATCTAATGACACTGGTGGATTTGAGTAACTTTCTGCAGAAATACAACAGAATGAGCTAGAAGATGGAAGCGTATTGAGCAAATCTGCTGCCTTTATGCATCTATTCCCAACACACTTGTTGTTACTCTGCTGGAGCTAACAAGGTATAAAAGCAAGAAAAAATTCTGCTATGATTTGACTATTACCAACCTCTTTCCTGTAACGCTCATACTACAGTAAAACAGGAACACCCGTAAGTATAAAGACAAATAATGCAATGTAAAGGTTTTTTTACATCAATGGGAGTTTTGTCAATAATTTTGGTGAGACTCACTTCGCCAAAACATTGCAATAGTTAAGTTGGAAGGCAATTCAAATATTTCCATATGGTTTCTGCTGAGTTCCACAAGTAAAATAAGTTTGGCTCTTTCTGAACTTTATGGAAAGTATGTTCAAAACAAGCCTACATACCATCACATGAGAAGATCCCGATTGTCAGGAGCTTTATATTCAGGAGATGAGGCAGATATGATCTACTTGACATTTCATCAGCATCTCAGCCTAAGTGCAAAGAAGGAAATTCAGTCCCAGAGTGCTTCACAGGAAAGCTTTGTATTTTATCTTATTTTTATTATTTTTATTTTAAACTAAGGTAAAGCATCTAACTTTGAAAAGACATGCAAAGTTTTAGTACAGCAAACATAAAAGAAGTGTCTTTCAGTTTTGTTTTCTTCCTAGGTAAGGGTAGGTAAATGTCAAGAAATCTCTTTAATTTTATATTCTAAAAAAGAATGATTTATGGAGAAGAGAAATCAAATTACTTACCTATAATAGGAGATTTTTGAAGGTAGTTCCCTGTTTCCCTAAAGGTAACACTGAAAGATCTGTGATGATTCACCAGTTTGTACTACAAAGTTAGGAGGCAGAAACTCCATTAATTATTCAACTCTATTAAGGAAAAGAAAGACAATGAAGAAAATTAAACATAGGAAACATGGAAATGAAAAGAAAAATCGCCTTTTCCTCACCTGTCAAAAATCCCCAGAAGTTTCAAATGAGAAAAACAGGTGAGCTGAGCCTTCTGGAAGAAAAAACTGCTAAATTCAGGGCTAAGCTCAGGGAAAGAGAGTTTTTAGAAGTGTGATACCATCGCTGCGGATTCCTGGTCTCCTGTACGCGAGGACGTTGGTTCCCAACAGAACCAAGCAGGCACTTGCATCTTTTAGCATGTAAATACAGGTATAAAACTATAAAATTGTCATTCCCAACTGAGCCTGAAGGACCACAGAAACTTTCCTGTGTTTGAGTGTACTGGACAGCCCAGTACTGCAGGCTGAGGCTTCATGATTTCGGTGTAAACACCACCTTCAGCTCACATAATTTAGCAGCTTTCTGTGCACCCCAGTGGAGCAAAATGTATTTACTAAGTATTTACCCCTTAGATTTTAGTGACCACCTGTGTATGGCAGAAGGATGTTGTGGGCTCATAGCAAATGGTGTCCGACGTAAATGTGCACACACGAACCTAGAGATAAGGATCACAAATCCATAATGTAGAAATCTAAATGCCTATTTCAAAAGCACACAGCTGGGAAAGTTCAAAAGCAGAGGGAAGAGAGAAAATGTAGGTACACATCAACAGTGAAAGAAAAGTTTCACTATTTCTAATTTATTGAGCACTGAATTAGGAATTTAATATGAAAGAAAGGACTTTGAAACATTAACTCAGACAGTTTCAACCAAATTTAGAAGGCTGTTACATTATGGAAGGTCTGGTGGGGTTCCTACCCTGAAGAACCTGGTGCAGTTCCTTAATTCCTGAAATTGAAATGAGGAAACAAATCTTTATGATTTGTAGTAAAAAACTCTACAGATAAGCTTTGAGGGATCAATTGTCAGATAAAACATAAAAAAAACTCTGTGTAAACCTGTCTCATATACACACTCTTTAACTTACATCTTTCTATCTTTAATGCATCCAACATAATGCATCTGAACATCTGCTTGAATGCTCCATAATTTTAATTGATTATCATAGATGATTAAAAGGAAGGTATAACGATCGCACATCTCGAGAGAACATGATCTATATTTGTTTAGATCTGTAGAATTAGCTTGTCCGAAAGGAACTGTTAAAACCAGTCTAATAAAACCACAAGATCAGTTCCTAGAAGTGATAGTTAAATCAATAACATGTGCAACCTATTATTCAGGTTGACATAAGCCTTGAGTAGTCTGTCAGCAGAAGGTTATGCTATGAAACATAATTAAAGAGAGATAAAATTGATTACATATCTACGTCTTGAAACTGGAAAGGTATTTCTGATGATTATTGAAATATTGAAGTGTTTAATTTATCTTCTGTTTGCACCAAATCAGTAGAAAAATCTCTTTTGCAATTTTAATGTATTACTCCTAAATTTGCTTTTATTATAAGAATGTACTTTTCCACTCTAAGAGGTGGTTATGAATAGATAACTGATGTTCTTTGAAAATACCAGTTTGAAATGTATAGTAATGAAATCAGATGAACACTTCCTAAAATATTTCTGAGCTTATTTTCCTGTATCTCTAGAACAGCTTTACATGTAAATTAAAACCGTAGAATAATCATAATTGCTATTTTTATTTTTAAGATCGTTTTCCTCTAAAGTTTACAGGACAACAAGAACAAGGCATGTATCTTGCTTTCAGATGTGTCTCTGGGATGATTTGGATTATAATGGGTCCTGAATAAGAGAGAATCCCTACAGTGTTGTACATCTGACAAAGCCTTTATGTGGAGCTACGTAAGATGTCATTGTTCAAAGTCTATTTATTTTTCTTTTTGTAGAAACGAAAGTCATTTTATTGGTCTTTATGCAGAATCGGGGTTAGACGATCTGAGATCTAGTTTCAGATGTAGCTGTGAAGATACTGTGCAAGTTTAAATAGGTCAGTTAACTATTGTACAGTTCAGTTTGCTTTTTTGTGAAAGAAGAATAAGGTAAAGACCTAATGATACAGTATAATAATATTTATATTTTCAGTAGTGTTGCAAGGCTTGCTTATTTAATTTGCCTCATTTACACCCATGTTATGTAGCCGCTGTTAACAGAACTATGATTAATCTATGTCTACAAGGAAAACACTACTGTATCTCGTTCTCTTTTTATTATACAATTTTTATAATAGCGTAACTTCAAAGATTTCAGTGCAAAGACATAGTACTCACGTGCCCTGACAGGAGAATAGAGCTCATTGAGTATCATTCTCACCTGGTGCTTCTTTGTATAATTTTATTTGTTGGCCGAAGCGTTGAAATGAGCAGAATGCAATCATTAGTCAGCACCATAATCAAGAATCAACTTTGCGTAGGAAGTTTGTCTGATTCAATCTTCTTGAAATCTATTTTAAACTGCCTTTTTGTGCTCAATGAAGAAAGTGGTATTTCAGTGAGCCACATTAGTTCTATCATTTCAACTGCATCACAGCAGTTAATAATATACATCACATAAAAGCAAACGTACGTTTCCTAGTTTCTTGTTTTCCTTCCCCCATTTCTACCACACCGGTAGCCAAACCTAGCGGTTGAAGAAAATAAAGCATCATGCACAAATTCTGGCAGACACTCAGCCCATGAATTCAGAGCTGTCAAGGCTGCAGTTTTCAATCAGTTTTGACATCTCTTGGCATTTCTCTTCAGATTCTGCTTTCTATAAATAATTCCCTTACTTGGGTGTTATTTCTAGTTCATTTCTGAAGATACAGGAAGAATGCTTCTCACCTCTTACTATGGCTTTTCTTTGCCTTCACTTAGGAAACCTATATGAACAAGAATTAAAACTTACTTGGCATTAAAATAGTCTAGTATGTTTGGATGATGGAATATATGTTGCATTTTAAATTAAATTTGGAATTCTCCCACTGAGATCTCAGAGAAATTACCAGCATCCCCTTTCCTTATTTGACATAGTCTGAGTTTCCTCTCAGCCTTTTGAGTGCGTTGGCAAGTTACCAGTCTCGATCACAACAGGAGAGCCTAGGGAATGGATTACGTACTTCCATACTTTCTCCCTTGACTCAGAGAAAAGTAATTTATGGTATGAGTTCCTTGCACACCCACTCACCTCTACTAGTGCTGTTGTAGGTTGTAAGGCGTGCACAGAGAGCAGCCAGTGCTTTTCCCATACAGCTCCTTTAAGAGACCACGTATTTCCCTTAAGGAAGGAGAGGCCACTTCGCGCCCTCATGCCTGGTATTTCATTTGACCTGAGTTCTGCAAGGCTCTTGGGGCCTCTGGAGGAAAAAGTCCACCAAGTGACCTCCTAGGACTCAGTGGCTATTTAAACTTCTTCTTTTCCCCTCAGATATTTGTACCTTCCTGATTTCTTCTGCTTTCTGAACTACAGAGAGACGAGAGGAATTGCTGATCCTCTAGGAAGCATTCCTTAGCGTAGCTGCTTCCATCACAAGGTGTATGGCAGGCCATCACCAGGCTCTTCAGCTTCCTTTTTGGGAATTGTCCCGGCCAGGAGAGCGTTTCAAGTCTCTCAATGAGGGTGGAAATATTCTGTGGCTTGAAGTATTCCTGAGATGTTCACCTTCCAGTGTCATTCTGCAGTAAGCGGGAATAATATCCATCCCCCCTTTTGGTAGCCAAAAAGAATGGGATAAGAGAACTGCCCCAGGGAACCAGAAAGTGAAGGTCCTGATGAATCTTGAATAGGGAGTATTAATTTAAGCCTCTACGAGGAGTAAACTTCATAAAGATAATTAAAGGCTTTTCATGCAGTTCTCTTACCTCACATCTTTTCTAGCAAACTTGGGGGGTTTTGCTGCTGGTTTTTTGGTTTGTGTTTTTTTTTTAAGATTGCAGGTTTGATTGATAAAGCCACCTCTGTTATTTTCCACTCTCCAGGTAATTTTACTTAACTAAAGAAAACTTGTAAATGGAACGAACAGATCATGCAATAAAATGGATTTCAAGTTAAATCAAACTGAAATTTCCTGATGGAGAACCATCAACCGACCCTTATGAGGTCCATACTTTGATAAAATCTCTTCTATATTTTCATCAGTAGCTCGAATTACAATATAATTTTCAGCATCTCTGTCACATCTACAAGTTTTTAAGGATAATAAGCAATTAAAAGAACCATTAAAGAATTATCAAATTGCCTGGATGCCAATAAGTAAGTTTTAATACAGAAAAATTCAGTGCAAGATATATGTGAAGGAAACATTCAAGCTCTGACCCTTTCTGAGAAAACAGGATTTATAAGCACAGTAGTATATAAGCTTGCCATTGCTAAAGGTATAATGAAGTCTTTGAATATACAAAAAAGGAGATTTTAACTCTGAAGAAGGTCCACACATTGCTAATAAGATCTGTATTAAATACCTAGCATCTCTGTCCTGTTTTGAACAATACAAACAGTTCAAAATAAGTGTGGAAAAACAAAAGGAATCCAGCAAAGAAAAAAAGAAAAAAGCAGATATTTTTAACTTCAGATCACTCCTGCAGCTCTTTCTTGAGCTCATTTTAAAACTACAATGAAACTTGACCCAACAGTTGATAATGCTCTCATGAATGTTACATACAGTAGAATAGTAAATACCTACTTTTACTCCACATTCTTCTGAGTTTCCATCCACGAATCCTATCTTAAAATTTTAAATAAGGAGCCTGGTTTAAACCTGTGATGCTACAAGTCTCCACAATAAGTGTGGCTTATATTTCTGTTTCGAGAGAAATATTGATCCATACAGATAAAATAATACATTGGAAATATGGAAAATTTGATGACCTAGACAAGTCTGTAAGAACTACCTGTCTCATCAGTTTACGTCTGCAAAACTACAGTTCTCTGTAAAATTTAGTAGGTTTTTTTTAATGCTGTGGCCCAGAGTAAGCTTGCCAGCCCAGCACAGCCAAATGCTGTTTTCATTTAGAACAACACCAATTTGGCCTATGACTTCAGTTAATAGATATAGATATTGGCTAGTACTGGGCCAAGAACAGATAACTGCAGAAACTGTTAGAAGTTCTCCGAGCAGATGATTTCCTATGTACAATTACTTTTTAAGATCAATCACTCTGAATGACACATATCTGCTGTTTAGCATGATCAGAAGGGGAAAAGAAATGTACTTACTTGAATCTGTAAAACTTATGTCCTTGCTGATGCACACCAAAGGGAGCTGTATGCCATCCTGCTCAAGCTATGCTGTGACTCAGAGCTGAAAAAGAAAAATAAAGCAAATCCATAATCTTTCACACGAATCTAGAAGTTGAAGTTACCATGTTTATTGTCAACTATTGATCTCTTGCCTATTTATGGAGCTGGGACTATGAGACTCTGCAGAAATACTTCCCGAGGTGCCAAATCATTGTCAATAGAATTAGTAGGAATTCCTTATTATAACCAAATAAAGACCAAAAGTAAAATGTCAAAAGCTTTTTGCCTTTCTTTTTGCCCTCCCAGCCAACGGCTGGAATTCTTTTAGCCACTTTGGTTTGGAAACCTTTTCTTCCTCATCAATTTGCCTCCGTAGATTTTTCACTGCTGGCAATTAGCAAGTAGAAGAAATCCTGCTGAGGAGAGCAAGTTAAAAGGGGACTTAAGAATGCCTGTGCCTGGGAAAGAAGCAGCCAATCTGGAGCAGCAGACTTCCAAATTTCAAATACACACATTACAGAGATGAACAGCCAGAGCAACCTCTCTTCTTAATTCTTTTTATCTGGGTCTCCAATCTGCTCACAACAGTGTTTAGTCCAAAACTTAGTCCACTTCAATAGGCTTGGAAAGGAAATTACTAAGATTCCAGCATTCATTGTACCCCCAAAAAAGAACAATTTAGATAATGGCTTGCTCCATCTGGATAATAACCAAATGGCACTTTTCACATCCAAACCATTTCAGGCTGGCATCTTCCAGGAAGCCCTGATGTCTACAGCTGAACACTAGAACATTTACACAGGGGGAAAGCTCTTCCTGCTGCCCAGCTTTCACCTCCAACATGAAGAAACTGAAGACGCTTTCAGTGATTTCAGTAAATCAGGGTAGTCAGTCTTATGTGCCATATTTATGAGGAGGAAAACAATCTTACAACTATGGATCAGCTTGAGATCTTTTCTTAAGGTCATAAAAGCTGCATAAACACAAGGCTTCAGAGGAAAAATGTTCCCCGAGTGCAACTCTATTACAGCTGCCGTTGCCGAAAATGCATTTTTGAACTTTCAAAGATGATCTTAGTGTCCCTATTCATGAAGCCTGCATGATATTTTAACAGTGTGAATAAATGACAATGACTGTAGGTAAATTATCTTAAAAACATTGTCAGAACACTGTTAAATAAAAGATGGCTTTTCAAACAGAATGTAAAATGTCACATAATATATTATCATTAAATAACTGTATTTTGAGGGAAAGCAAAACCAAAGATGCAAAACTCTCTCTAGGAATATTCACTTCGCACAAACAAAATCTGAAAATACAGAAAACATTTCAAAACCCAATTAATTTCACAGTTTCCAGCATCAAAAAACTGAACATACTTCTTGAAGTTGCCTGGTTCTTTTTGGTTAGGCTCTAAACTATCAAAATACAACAAGACCTACGAAGAATTATGCATACAGAAAAGCAAGATAAGAGGGTTTTTTACTAGTTTTTAAAAATAAACTAAACAAAAAGAAAACCATCCAAATGACACAGGAATTCACTTTGTAGCTACTCCAGCAGGCTGGAATCTATCACTGCAATTGTGTTTTTGCGCTCCCGCCTACTTTCCTGTTTAGAACAGTTTCTTGCCTCCCACAGCACTGCAGGCTTCTACCCCGACCAATTCCAGGGACAATCAGAGCAAGACCATTTGGTCATCACGCTTAACTGTCAGGCAGTCTGGAATGACTTCTCAACAGTAATTTTCTAGTAATGCGGACATTTTACAAAGGACTGAATATAGATACAAGACTGAAGATACAAAGGACTAAAGCATAGATATGTAGGGTTCATCCTGAATTACTACATTTAATTTCTGATCTGAATTTTCATGATGTTTTGAGGTACTTTCCATCCAGGGCTTTGATTTTGGAATATTCTTCACAATTTGTTTAGGCAAGAGTAAATTACAGTAAATTACATAAGATTTCCCAGTCTGTAATTCTGTTATAGATCCGTGTGGACATTTTGGTTAAATCGTGCCCTTAAAAGTCAGTGGGAGTTTTTCCAATCGCCTTTAGCGGGACCAGGATTATTCTTCTTCAGCTCTTACTAGCATTGCTCAGTTTATTTGTCCCATTTACATACCTCATTGTGATATTATTATCCATTTTCAACTGATAAGATTGCATATACCTACTGGTGTACAAACAAACCTATAAGCCTCCATCCAGTCATTTAATCTTTTCTTGTCTTTGAAGTAAAATCTCTCAAATAAATCAGGGCAACTGGTCCACCTATTACCTGATCCACTGAAAAGGCTGTGGTGAAGAGACCAAAAAAGGTGCTGCTTGAGCGCTCCCAGGACAGTGAAGTGTCTCCTCTTCTCACCACCTCATTTACAGCAGGCGCACCAAAAAGCAAGGAAAGAAGAGTTCTTCTCTTCCTACAGTCTTATTGTCTTCCCAATGAATTCACTAGGCCCTCAGAGAGAGTCACTACAAATGAAAACTTATCAGCAGACCTTTCTGACATCTACTTAGTTCATTTTCTGCCTCTACAAAAGTTTTTCACTGAGGGGCTGGATGGGTCAGGCTGTGAAGTCTCCCTCTTGTTCTGATGGACTAAACCTCATGGTTCTACCTTCACTGGTCTCTCTGCAGTTCTGCGTTTCAGGACCGTAACCAGACCAACTGAAATGAATCCTGCCTATTAAAAGTTGGATCCTTTGAGCACATTTTTGGTTGAATGTCTTTCTTACATTTCATTCTGAGTCACATATTCTACTTCTTTGCCACAGTTTCCCATGATCTCTCTCGTTGTCTGACCATGTTGATTAAAGAAGGGCAAATTCATCTCAGCAGTGCAGAACTGCCTCGCTCCTGCAGTCATCCTCCACTGCAGGAAGAGTGAAGACTGTCAGATACCCTGGTTTGGCCCTAAATGTCCTGAAACCTTCAGGAGAAAATTACTGGTGGCAGGCAGTTCACCTGCCTGCTTGCACAAAGCTCACCAGCACTAGAAGATGTAGATGCGCCACTGGAAATCCAGTTTCAACACAGATAGGCAAATAGTTATGATTTAACAGAACGCTTCAGAGGTAAGCCTCTTGGCCATTTATGAATGACAGATGTATCAAGGTCTATGCTCTTAGACCACTGTATTTTAAAGTTCCAAATATCTAGTGTAGTGTAGTTAATTTTATAATTAAAGTACGGCTAAATATTTCAATTGTAAATTGAACCACACTAGCTTAAGCCTGCAGTAAGGAGACCATGCTGCTTTCATTCCCTTGCAAAGTAATATTTGGCAGTCACCCTCTTTTGTATCTAATCGCTTGAAAAAGTTTGAGTGGTCAGAAGCACCTTTTCTTATTTTTTTTAAAAACAGGAAATATTAACTACTTCAATTAAATCAAACCTGCAAAGCTCACACAACATTCTCCATAATCATTTTCATGACTTGTAGGGTTTTTACTTGTATTAGAGAGAATCTAATTTTGCACAGTAGCAGTTCCAAAGGAGTATTTGCTGCACATGGGGTAAACGACGTGCATTTTTGGATTTGTTTATTCATTCATTTGAAATTGCCAGCAAACTCCACTGGAGGGGGAATGGTATGTTGAACAGGAAGATACTCCTGTTAAATGGCACATAGCTCATCCTAGTTTTTATTGTTTCTCCTGAAAATGTTGGAGATAATAAGAAATCAGCTTATATTTGCTTTTGCTTTATGCACGCCAAATAAAGAGAGGCTGAAGCAGTTGGGGGATATGATATTAAAAGTCAAATTACAATAGAAAATCACAACGAACGGTTCTTTATAACAGCCAAAAATTAAAAGCAAATAACAAAAGCATTCCTTTGGGGTTTTGATTCGATAAAGTACTAAAATATATTCACATATTTATGCAAAATTATAGATCCACTGGAATTGAAGATAGAGTAAAATTAGGCCCATGCTTCATAGCATTAAGCTGAATTCTAGCTTAAAACATACATATATTTCCTCAGAAAGATGCATGTCCAACTTTAACAGTATGAAAATATATATATATTAGTATTGCTGTATAATTGAATATGCTGATAGACACTGGTCCTGGTTTTGTACATACCTTACTACAGAAAATCCAAATTACTCTGTCTTTATGGATTACAGTAGGACAAGTAAGATATCCCGTGTTTCCCTCTTGTCAGCACTTCCCAAGGATTTTTCTTTTTATCATCCTTTCCTTCCTTCCAGTGGGAAAGTTCCTTTGCATTAAAATCAACTTATCACAGGAAATCCAAAACAGAATCCTACGAAGCCCCACAGAAAACATACCTCCTTTAATTAAAGCTGAACCTCATCACTGATTTTTTGTCAAGTGACAAAAAATGTAGATTTATTTATTTAATGGGACGTTGAGAGACAATTTTTCCTCTTTTCTTCCTCTGGGAAGTGTTTTATTGTTTGCTTCCTTTCTCTTGCCTGCTTGCTGTGTAATTTAAGACTGATGCCTCCCTGTGGGAAACAAAACTTGATCAGAGAACAGCCTGCACTGCCACCTAAACAAATTATGTTTTAGTCACTGCTGATGTTGGCTCTGTCATAATGGAAATGTATAATTAATGCCTTTGCTTTTACTGCTTTGGAAAGAGAACTCCCTGAAACTGGTTCAAGAGGGGGAATTTTAGGACTGCAGCCTTTCCCTTTCTAACTGTTACCACAATGGATCACTACAGCTGCCTCTAAAAATGAATGATCGGGTCCCTGATCTCTACAGTTATTTATTCAATCTACAGTCAAGGCAATTTATTACTATTAAATAATAAAAATCTGCTGTGCAATAAGAATTTGGCAAGCAATAAGAGAGGAGGGAAAACGCAGTAACACAGGTGAAATCCTATATTTCTCCTTTTAGAGGAGCTTGAAAAGATTAAGCTATTTCCATTAGTTTCCTGCAGAGTAGCAAGCAGTGATAATAGACATGTGCTAATTTCACTATTGCATTGTGCTATGAAGCAGCATTTTAGATCATCTTTCACCTGTGACATGACTCCAAATATCCCCAATTAAGAGCTTGCTTTTTATTTTCAGTTTTTGTTGTTGAATTTATAGCAATGGCTAAACATCTGGTATTATGACTGCAAATAGTCTCCATCTTCTCACCTCTGGGATGCAGCGTAGCTTTAGACTATTTATACTTTGATCTAAAATTCTAAATGACCAAATTATTCTGCTGTAATAGGTCCTAAGTGACATTAAATGGATGGTCTCAGCTTTTTCTTTCCAAAATGGACAGCTCTCTCACCTCTACTGCACTGCATGAAAAGCTCAGCACAATGGAAAAACAGCAACACCATTTTCAGGACTGAAATAACCTTTGATTTCTACAAAGACACATACAGGCCAAGAAACAGCAAAGGCAATGAATGCAATGACTGTGCTTTAGGCACGTTTTTGTGTCATCAGTAACTCATCATTTTTAGTTAAAGTTCATTATCAGTGTGTCCGGAGCTGTACAGAAACCAGAGTGAGGAGGGGAAGGTATCCATCCTTAAAGAGTCATGATCTAGACTGGTTGAAAACATGGACAAAACAGGCTTGACTTCTAAAATAAAACTGTTTCTGTATGCCGTTTCCTGGTAAGATTTTCCTAGGTATCATTCCCATACAGTTTCTCATTTCCACAGACATTTCATTCTGAAAATCTCAAATTCTGTTGTTTGCTATCACTATCCAAGTAATGTATGTAATTATCATCCTCATCATCCTATTTTACAAAAGAAAAAAAATGGGGTACAGGAATTAAGTCATTTGCTGGACTTCTTACGTAAGTGTGTTTTTTTTTTTTTTTGTCTGAGCTGGAAATAGATGGGATGAAGTTGTAAAGCACAAGTCTTGAGCTGATGTAAATTAGGTTACTTACTCTGAAGCCATAAATAGCTAAGATGAATTCAGATAAGTCTTAAATCTCTCCCCAAATCTTCTGACTTCTGGTCTTGTAACTGAATCACTGAAGTATTCTCACTCTATTTCAAATCCAAAGAGGCAGATAGATATAGCTGCTGAGTGTGACACTGTTCATTGATATGCCCAAAATTATGAAACTTACATAAAAAAAAAAAAGTCTGATACAAGTTCAAGCTAACAATAGTTCTCCCTAAGGAGAACTAAATCTAAAATACCACCTCCTTTTTAAATGATAAAAAAATTATTTCCAGACATTAGTTTAAGGAAAGTAAGTGATTTTTAAACCAATCAAAAGTCAACCAGAACTCTTCTCATTTTTTGAATCTGAATTATTTTTTTTTTTTCCTGTGAAAACTTTCCTTCATTTCCCTCTGGCTTTTTATTATTCTACTTTTTGTTTACGGACAAGGATCTCCTGAGAAAGCAGCCAGGACAGAAGAAGAACAGGGTAGAAAAAGAGACACATTGTTACCAGCCTTATTCAGAGAAGCCTAGATCATTGAGAGATTACAGGCCAACAGCAAATTAACTTTCAGATCTCAAATTAGGCTGGATTCCAGTCGCTGTGTGGGACATCGCTCTGTGGGATATCATCTTCTGCACAGACATTCAGGTAAGGCAAGAGTGGGAAGAGGCTTGGCTGCTTGCTCTGGCGTGGGCTGGAGGGGGACGGGACCTCCTCTGCAGCCCACTGCAAACCCGTTTGTCCTGGTTCCTCCAGTTTCTCCCCTTTCAGTTAGTGGTATATCAGCTGTTGAAGACCCATTTTTTTGAGCGTACACACAGCTGCAAATGGGTCAAGCCTTTTGGGGGGTGACACAAGCCCTTTGGGGTGCGTGTCGTGCCTACAGACACCCCGATGATGTGCTCAGTGGGCAGGACAGTTGTGATCTGGATGGGCCCTGAAGACCTGCCTCACACACCAAGGGGGCTGACGTGGGTTGTTCTTGCCCAGCAAGACAGCATAGCCCTGCCTAATGCCTCTTCTCCCTTCTGCAAGAGCAGCAGATTGGTGAAAACAAAGCTATTTATAGTCTGATGTGTTTGGAGACAACAAGACCACAAGGCATATTAAAGTACAGAGAAGGCCACTTGGCCCATGCTGCTTTCCTTATTAAAATTCTCTCCGTGCTCCTACTCGTACATCACCTCAGTTGGCTCCTTCCTCTGAACCGATGAGCGCCAATAAACAGATATCGGAACACACGGAAAAGACTAAAGAGGATGGCCTGCCCCAAGCTGAGAGTTTTGGGTTGTTAATGATGATTTCCTCGCAGTAGAAACTTCATGGTCATTAGGTATTCAGCACGGCGGAGGAGCCTACATCTCGGAGCCTTCAGCATTAATAATATTTGGGACCTAAAGTTTCCAGAACATGGGAAATTTCCACTGAGCACTGAAAAAGATAACAGAGGAAGAAAACTAAAAGGAGCTGCGAGGCGAAACGACAACGGCTGTGAGAGTCACTCATCACCATCAGAAAAACTGTCATGCATCCGCGCCGGCACCTATAGAAAGTGACTGGCAGCTGTGTTAAAGGTCATGAAAGCTCTCTCACTGCACCGAGCTCACCAACACATAAGCAGAAGACCACAGAAAACAAGCAAACCCAACAATTATATGCATATACACACACGCACAGATGAGCGGAGAAGAAAAAGGCCAAAGTCTCTCTGAATGTTCGAGTAATTGGGAAGTACACAATACCCCTGGGTAACCACGTTTTTCTGAAAATCTATTACTGGAAATCCTGTTTGCTAAACTTAACAGTCTGACATGGGATTCCTCACACACATCACTGCAGGCAGGCGAACGTATGAATCCCTTTGAGGTCTTCATAACGCTGTCAACAGATATCCCTGTGTTAACCTCCCTCCCGCACAGCTATTTTCGGTCGCCGCCTCAGTCTGTAGACGCTGAGGGTATAATTTATTTTAATTATTTGTTTTCAAGTTGAATGGCTACAGACTCTGAACAAGAAATATCATTAGGCTTCCACATATCAAATAGCATTGTAAAGATGCTATTCATTTTATGGGCATGCTAAGAGAATGTTAGCATTTTCATTTAATTTATTGATACGTTGAACATACTTATTTAGAAAGATAGCACACCAACATATAAAACAATAAAATGTATTCTATAATATTGTGGCAAAGATCTTGAGATAACAGCATTATCAAAGGAGAAAAAGAGGATAGGAAATATTACAGCACATTTATCATTTATATACCTTGTGAGGTTAGGACCCTTATCTTCCTCACAGTTGTTTCATTGAGTGCTATAAGGATAAATGTATTATACTGTACCTTTGTCTTCACAGTTATACATCATGCCATCTTTCACTCACCACGGGCAAAGGTAGAAACAGAATTACCTTACAACGACCTGTCTTTTTTCCACGCTCGGTTCCATCTTCCTCCTTCTATGCACTGTAGCATTTACAATAAATAGCTTAATACAAGTCTAGCTGAATTTGCATCTATACGTTATCCATAAAGATAGTTCAGAAAGTCATGTTTCAACGTAACCGGGGAGTAATATCACTGGAGAGAAGGAAATTAAACTGAAATAAAAATATTGCGAGTCGAGAATTGGGACCAAAACCTCACGATGATTGCACAGAACCGCTGTGAGGTTCCTTTATTATTTTATAATTAGAAGGAAAGCGCAGACTGGAAAGTCAAGATGGAGAGGGGAAAAAAAGCAGCTAAGAGCTGCAGCAGCTGTCTCAAAAGGCCGATACCGATGAGAGCACCTTCTGCCGTGCCCTCTGCCCCCTGCTGCTAGAGGCAACCGCTGTGCCACCTTTCCTTCCCTAGGACCGGCTTCCCGGGGGGAAGCTTCCCCAGGGAAAACGGCTTCCCCCATTTTCGGCAGGGGGGGCAGAGGCTGTGTGCCAGGCAGTGTGACTAACAGCCTCCCAGCCAGGGAGGCAGCCAAGGGACTCGGAGGAGTTTCCACTCTTCCACTGTCGTAAGCTTACACACGGGAGTCCCTGATATAGACTACCGGGTTGGTTCAGTATGATACATAAACCCTTATTTTCCTCCCTATTTGCGTATGGAACAGAGTTTTCTGTGTCACGGAGTGGAAATTCTGTCTTCAGTGCCCATTACTGCCTGGAAGGCCAGTGGATTTATTTTCCCTTGTACCACTACTGTCTATCAATGTAACATTTTCCACCTGAATCACTAATGATAGTTTCACAATTAAATGAACAAAAGCTTACAACGTTTTTCTAAAATATTCACAACCCTAATTTTGCAAACACATCCCACAATTCAGTTGAGTTCAGCTTGAGCCCTACACCCTTTTTGCCTCCTAACCCTGACCAAAAATTGAGATGGCCGTCTCTCGGGAAATACATCTTATGGCAGAGCCCATTTTCATCCTTAATTTGTATCTAATGCCACCATAGTCTTGTTTTCATTCACAGAAGCCAAAGTGCTTCATTTCACCCTGACAAAAAGCCTCTCCAGTGGTTTTTGCCTCTTTTGTCCTGTGTTCTGTCAATGAGCAGCACAGCTCTAAGGAATACATTATTACTGCTGCAGGCCACTCCAAATGATTCAGAGACACCCTTTATATCAATAGCCAAAAACAGATGAAGAAGAATTGGGTCCCCTGGGAGCCAGATATTACCCAGTTCAGCTGAAGCCATTCTCACTTGGTTTGTCTTGGAGTGATTTTGCATTTTAATTTTTAATAATTCTTTAATCCATCTCAAATGGGGGAGGGAGAGCAAACAAAACAGAATCCCTCTGTAGCATCCCTCCTTTCTGCCTTATTCTTGTTCCCTTTTTTTTACCTAAATTCCATATTCTCTAGGTTTAGGAGATATTGGTTGAATATATTAGTACTTCTTTGCTATACTTGGAAGTACTAGGAATTTGCACAGTATTTTTTTTCTATTATTGTTGTAAATTCTATTGTTCTATATTTTACTATGAAAATCTTCCATGAAGGCATCCTTTTATTATTGCATTGAGTGTCGGAGGCTCATAGGAATGGCCAAACTGGAATTAGGGTTCCCCTGTATTCTTTACAAATTCTCTCCTTTTCTAGTTCACCTCCTCCCTCTTGTAATCTAACTTTTCTGTGACATTTCTACCTACTGTAGGTTCTTTCATTTCAGCAGATTTCTTTATCACACCTTCTCTTACCACAGACTAGTTTCTGTATATTCCTTGTAGAGATGTGTGTATATTACTGAAACTCCCTCAGAACCTTAAAACATTTTCTTTATTTTAAAAGCAGTCTTATCTCAGTTTCATAAAGAAAAAGATTAACTTTAGCTCAAAGCTGCTCTCTGACAAAAAGTCCCACTTCTAAATGCATGAACCAGAGAGAACACACTGAAATCTCGGCAGGTAGCCATTTTTGCCAACAATTTAAATACAAAAAGCAGCAATGAAATACAAATTCAGAGGGGAAAGCTGAACAGCAAGTTTAAGACAAACGGGATCTACTTCCATCTTCACAACTTCAGAGCCTGAAAAATCTGTGTGTACTGAGCCTGTATCTCACACACAATTACATGTAATCTTAAGAGCTGAAAGGGAGAGGATTAGTTTTAACTGCCAGTTCTGGAGAATACCAGAAGCCTGATTGTATTTTCAGGGCACTGGTGGGCAGCAGCAGATGGTGGTCATTTCCCTGGCAGGCCATATCGGGGGTAATTACCAGACGGAGTTCCAAGGTTTATGATATTATAAACCTCTCTTTCATTTCTCATTCTCTGCATGTGGAAAGCATGGCCCTTTTAGCTCCTTTCTTATTGATTTTATACTAGTGTAACACCTTTGCTTTCAATGATTTTGAAATGATTCACTGGTGAAGTAAAACAAGAAATAGAACTTTTAAGTCAATAAAAATAAAAAAAAATATTGATCTTAATGCTGTTCTTATTTTTTGCATTTGAAAATGAGGAATAGCTTTATGTTGATTAGTGAAACAAAACACAATAATTACTAGCAGAATTTGCAGCATTGGGTCCTGGCAGAATTTAGTACCATAGCCTTTTAAAAACTGCTGATGCTTACGATGATTCTGAAATAAATTAGGCTGTGAACTAACTATACCTACAAGACTAGTAATACTTGAAATGGGCCGGCCAGAATCCAGAATACCTGTTTTGAATTGGACGAGGTGAGACTTTTTGGTTTAGTCTGATCTGGATTGATTGCAGTACAACAAATACCTAACATAAAACTGAGGCCTTAGGGAGTTTACAGAATAGATGATAACACAAGTTAGAGCACATGGGTCAAGATCAGGCCCAGATCTCCTATTTCAGCAGAACACTCTTGTTCAAAATGTTTTATAGCAAGGGGAAAGAAATTAACTGCACGATGTGTCTCTAATAACAATGAAGAGTCTCGCTCTTCTAATAAACTTAATTCAATGTGGTTAAATTGGCTAAGTCTGATCTTTTAACACACTTCAGAGATTCAATCTCTGAGCGGGGAGATTTACCCAGTCAGTCCAAAAGGACCTTGAAAAGCTTCAAAATCGGGCCAACTTCAAGTTTTCACAAAGAAAAGCAAAAAGTTCTGCACCTAGGGCAGAGTAACCTTGTGTGTCAGTAGAGGCTGGAAGCCCACCTCCAGAGTACCAGCTAGGCTGGAAAAGGTCCGGCAGTTACTGTGGATGCCCTGTTGAAAACAGTGTGCTCTCGTAACAACAAGGCAAAGTACACGTGCACGTTACAAGGAGAACCACCAGCAGAGCAAGATAAATTATTACACCCATCTAACTCAGCGCTCGTTGAGGCTCACCTGAAATGCCATGACCGGTTTGTGGACTCTCAAGTTCAAGAGAGATGTTGAGAATTTGGAGAAAATCTGGCAGAAGACTACCAAGAGAATAAAGGCCCTGCAGCACATGACTTGTGAGGAGAGACTGAGGAAGCTGGGTTTGTTTAGTTCAGGGAGCAGGTGGCTATGCAGCCTGCAGCTATTGGGCAGGCACTTACAAACACAATGCAGCCCAACTCTCCTTAGTACTGGTGGGTACTATAATGTCCCAGAGGAAAGAGTTCCTCATTGGGAGGAGAGGGCAGAGCTGGAAGGTGTTAGCCTAAGAGCCACTACAAACTCCATCCTTGGAAGTTCTCCAGTCTCCAGCAGACCGAGCCCTGGCTGATCTGATCTAGGGTTGGTGACAGTCCTGGTTTGAGAGGAATGCTCCACAGGGTGACCTCCTTTTCAACAGAAAAGGAGAATATTAAAAACAGAAAAAAAAAGAGTAACAATTCAAAATTAGCTGATTAGAGTATTTCAGGCATCTTTTTTTGCATCTAGTTAGAAGACAAAGAAAGGGTTAGCATACTTCATCTAGACCAAGTAGTTTCCAAAGTGTAAGATACATTGCCATGGAGATAATCCATGCTGTGAACCCATTACTGTATTGTCCCTGATTTTGTTTCAGGTATGGAAAAACTATACCATCTCACACAAGTATGTGGGTTATTACAGCAGGGTGGTGAAGAAGAACTTCTTGTTTTGTAGAAACTATTATAGAAAGTAAAAAATGTCCAGCTATCTCTCATCTGAGATCTTCTTAGGGACTCTGGTCACAGTGACCTCCCATGGCGATTCCCTTCAGATCTCACCAGAATTGCTCCTAGGCAAGCTCAGAAACAAGGAGAAAATGAGAATTGACAGAAGATACTCTTCCTAGGAGTAAATATATTGCCTCCCATCCTTTACTGTCCCTGAGTAATAACAGACTTGTCCTGAAGCATTCACTTGGCTTGTGAAGTGCTGTAAGAAAATGAAAATGCGGTCTGTGAGATACTAATATTTCTTGAAACAAGGGGGAGATCATTCCTGCCCTCTGAATAATCCCTCATGCACTGCTCTAGTCCATTAGAGACATAAAGGTGCCTTTAACAGGCCTCTGAGCAAAGTGCTTTATGCAATGTATTCCCTGTCCTTGACACAGAGACAGAGAGTATCTTAAGCAGTGTCTCTCACTAACACAAAGTATTCAGAAACAGAGGAATGCCTCCAGGGAGCTCTTTCTGCCAAGAGAAATTAGAGCAGCTCACGGTTATTCTAACTTATGGGGGAAACCAAGCCGTGCCCGGGGCTGTAGGATCGGAAAGGTGCTGACTACGACCTGTGCTGCTTGGGCAGGCTCCATGGAGGAACCACGGCAGGAGCTCCAGTGACTGCCAGTGCATCCCAAAAGCCCCTGCAATCACTGCAACACCCCTAATAAAACAAGGAAGGTGGCAAAACTTCAGAAAATTATTGAGCTAATCAATACAATTACAATTTACACCTCATTGCGTAAGACTGTATTAAAAGTTACTAAGAACTGTTAGTTGTTTCATATAAAAACAGGAAGGCTGCTCTGTGAAAAAGAGAATATGACTTATTTAGGGTGACTTAGACAGTACTAAACAATTTAAAGAAGAGGACAGATGTTTCAAATACACTTTAATTTCTAAGTGAGATGGATACAGATAGCAGCACACACTGACTAATGGCATTGTAAGGCTACTAGTCAATACTAAGCTGCAATGTATTGGCTAACTTTTTACGAGGCAGTTTCAAACATGCCTGATACAAGCACCTTTCTGGGCCCTGCCAGGTAACATTTTAAAGTACACACACCGTAGGGCATGACCTCCATATGATCTTCTCTGTCATTTTATTATTGTCTTCTTATAATAAGTGCTGGAAACTGTAATCTTAGTATGCAAGGTTAGCCCATCCACTCAAATATGACAAAGCCTGTGCAATGAACCTACAGCAGTGTAGCTGCAGAAGTAGGAAGTATAAAATAGAAAAGATGACCAGCTATGAAAATAAACAATTCAAGAATGTTAACGCATAATCAGAAATTTTGGGAAAAGGGGAAGGAATAAAAGAAGAAGGAAAAGATTTCTCTGTAGTACTTCTACTACAGTACTATCAAAGACTACCTTGCTAACAGGACCAGTTCCTCATGATCACCAACACAAGAACTAATAAAAACTCATAATAAGAGTTACAAGCATGGCCTGTTTTGCTTCAGGAGTAGCCTATCTGTTGGCATTATTCCAGTCTGTCACTTAATGTCTTTACAATATGCATCATGTTAAACCAGAATGTTTGAGTAACAAGATTATTTGTTCCCAGTAACCCACCACATATTCCACCAGCGCCATATTTCTCACATGGGTATTTCCCTTCAAAGATGTATTTTACAGCAAAACACTCAGAATAGAATTATATACAGTAAAATTTTAAACTAGCAGGAATCTGCTCATCTCTGACATCCACAATTTTCTTGAATTTAGGATATATGTATTTCTGCCATAGTGTATGGTTACACAGAAGCTCTTTCAGAAGCAATTTTACAATTGAAGCTGGAAGCCAATGTCAGGAACTCGGTAAGTGTTACTGTTTATGCAACTGAAATGCCTGTTGAATAAATGGTCCTCTGCAGTGCTGTTATACTTGTCTATTTCTGTATGCCAACTATGATATTTTCTAAAGTATATACTCTCGTGGTATCTAATCACTGACAGTCAAACACTCCACTTAGGTATGGTTCCAGCAGTGCATAGGAGCCATAAAGAAAACTTAATGAGCTTCCTGGGGTTTGCCTATAATAGAGAAACGTGCATGTGGCATATAGCTGCTTGGTACTAATTCTGAAAGAAAAAAAAAAAAAAAAAAAGAGGTGTAAAATCTAATAGAGGGAAGTCTTGCACCAATGGGAGAAAACTATCAAGTGCTGAATTTATAGCAAACCTTTTTAAAGTGCTAACCTGCAGATTAATGAAAAGATCCGAGACATCAGAAAATTTCTTCATTTAAATTACTTCTTTCATAAGGAGTATAGCTAACAAAGTTCCTCCTATAGATTTATGACTTATCCCTCTCTACAGTAACTCTAATTCTTCCCTATGCATTCTTTCTCACTTTTGCAATATTAAGTCCTTCCTCCAGATCCTCTAAGCTTCTCCTGCTGCTCTCCCATCCCTCTCCCATCTCCCCACAAAAACCTATTAAGAAATCATGACTGATTTTGAGCCACAACTATTTTGAGTAACTCATCTAGCACATCAACAAAACAGATCAACTCAAGCTCCCCTTATTTCTTCCCCTAATTCTCATCACTGACATAGTGTCCTCCCTCAAGACAGCCACTGAAAATTGTAGGCAGTGAGATGTTAGAAAAAACTTTTTCTCTCAAAGTCAAACTGCTTAATAGGTTGAAAAATTCCTTGGGGGGAACAGGAAGGTGTTTGCAGAACAAATAAAATGAGATGACCAGGATAAATAAGCCTAAATAAAAGTAGGAAGCCAAGAAATCTGGCGATTAGAATAGCTTGGAAGCATAGATAGAGGCCCTTCCTGAACAAAAATTTTATTGTATTGCCACCATTGCTGAATTTGTTACTCAGGTTCACATCATTTCACCTTTTGGCAGACATCTTTCTTCCAAAACTTCCCCTAAGTTTCAGAGATAGCTCTGTATTATGCCACAGCACCAGTGTCACTGCAGTGTGATAGTGTAAGGAGCCAGTGTAGCAACGCAGAGTCACTGACAAAGTTTGGGGCTCAGCTGAATTATACAATTGTCGGGGTTGGAAGGGACCTTCCAGACCATCGAGTCCAACCATCAACCTACCACTGACAAAACCACCACTAAACCACGTCCCTAAGCACCACATCTACCCGTCTTTTCAATGCCTCCACGGATGGCAATTCCACCACTTCCCTGGGCAGCCTTTTCTAATGTTTGATAACCCTTTTAGTGAAGAAATTTTTCCTATTATCTAATCTAAACCTTGCCTCAAGTGGGACCTTAAAGAGGATATATTAGGGCCCAGAACCTACTGGGAGTAAGCTATAGCATGCCATGTACTACAACGGGAGAGAAGACGTAGCCCACACAACACAATGAAACCACACAACATCTCGAGGGCCAGCGAGTGGCCAGCAGAGCAACACCTTAGTACCCCATCCCAAAGCAGACATTCCCTGCTACACTCACCTGAGCTGAACATCTTTCTTCTGTCCTACAGTTTGCTACACCTGCAGAGTGATGCAAATGGCCGTTTTCACCCCTTGCTGCTGCCAGATCTGGGTGCTGCCCCTTCCCCGACAGACTGCTCCCGGTTCTTCCCTCCCGTTTTCATCTCCCTCCCTTCAGCAGCAGCACTGCCAGCTCTACCAAGGATGATACATGTAGAGTGCAGTATTTTTAACACAGATATTTCATTTAATGCTGTTTCCATCCTCTTTGCTGTTGATATCCCTTTCAAAGTAGCATCACGTCCAGTTTAGGATACAATTGTTGCACGGTAGCAGTAGCCACACTGCCTAATTAACAGAGAGCCCCTGTGGGCTGACCTACCTTGCAGAGAAGGAGCATAAATTAACAGGCACTGGATACAGGATCTGAAGTGGGGGCACCTCGCCATTTCCAGGCCCAAGTGCACACTGGGCTTCCTCCACCCTGCACACAGTGGGTCAAGACGTGGCTGTGCACCATCCTCACGCTCCTTGATTTCCACGGGAAGGACACCCAGGTGTGTATATAAGGAAACTGCAGTCTGTTCCATAAATCTTTCCAATTGGACTCCTATTTGCACCTAGCTTTACAGTACCTAGTTTGAGGTGTACTGTAGATACAATCATTCCTATAGGAGCATATAAGGCTACCCTACACTTTTTTTTTTTTTTGGGTAGTATTCATTTTCATTTTATAAGCAAGAATTTGCTTTCTCTCTTTACAAGGTCCTTTTATTTTATTATCTTTCCTCTCTACCCAAAAATGCAATAAAAAGAGCAAAAACACATAAACATGAGACACTTCATAATAATTTCTTTAAAGTCTAAATGTTTTAAGATCAGACAGGGAAGGACATGTATATTTTATGAAGTTTGCAAGCATCACATTAGATACTCTCTGATCAAAATATGTTGTGCTTTATGCTAAGAATATTTGGGGTGAAGCATTTACTATTATTTGAGATGTACACTTGAACTTCCCTACTTAAACTGAGATTTAAAGTTATCCGGTCCTCCAATCCCACAGGCTTTTCTTATTTTCAGTGATGAATGGTATTAGCTACCATAAATCAATTTACCAAACACTTAGAAATTATAATGTCTAATAGCAGTTCTCCACCTAAGATCTATTTTGATCAATTGGTGGGAAAAACTTTGAGTTTTGAGATCACTTGGTCACTATGAAACATTTCCCTGCTAACTAAAACAAGTAGCAAAAATAAATAGTAAAAATAACTTTAGATAGAGGCAATCATTTGAAGAAAAACAAGTACAATGTATCCTGAAAATTCAAAGTGACACAAATAGAAACTTAATATTTTTACAAGCTCAGAAATATTTCTGAAACTGCTGGAGGTTGGAGTAATCAATAACAATTAGAATAAGTTTCTGCTGTTCCAGCAAAATACAAGCATACCATTACTCAGCTCCGCATCAATGTAGAATTACTATTTACACTATACCAAGAATACCAAGTTAATAGATTTTTAAAATTTTGAAAATAATTATTGTAAATTGTGTTTTTTCCCCATCCTAAGTAAGTAGCTATAAAACAAGAGATTTATAGGAACTCCATAAAGTGATAGTAAGATTTATTTGTTGTGGCTCGCTGATTATCCGCAGCTACTTCCTAAAAGTCTTGAAATTCAGAAAGCTGCTTGTAAAGATGTGTGCAAGGAAGTGGCAAACCCTCATTTCAAATCATCATGGGGCTTTGAACAACCTGCTCTAGTGGGAGGTGTCCCTGCCCATGGCAGGGGGGGTGGAACTTGATGATCTTCAAGGTCCCTTCCAACCCAAACCATTCTATGATTTTATGATCATTTAACACTGTTAAGATACAATGGGGGGGGAAAGGGTTGCTCCCTATTGTAGTATATAATTTATTTTGCTTTTGTTCTTGATGGTTTTTTATCATCAAATCAAATTTAATTACTGAGTCATATTTGCACTCAAAAAGCATATTTAGGCGAACTCTTCCCTACTTTTTAAAGGCATCTCTTTTCTCTCAAATAACAAATGCAGCATTCTATACTTTTCCTGCCTTTGTAACAAAAAGAAAACAGGGAAGAGCAGGACTGTATATGGTGTTTTCCAAATTTGAATCTAAAAATCACTAAGAGTAATCAAGAAGAAACTGGAAAGACTGCAGAAACACTGATTCTTAAAGACAGATGACGCTACAATTAGAGTAGACAGACTAAACAAGAAGTCAAAAGATAACCAAATAACCTTATTCATCTTTTTACATGAGCAATCCTACTCTAGACAATGGGATAAGTCATACCAGAAAACCTATGTAACATTTGAAAATGTCGCAATCTTCTTCAAAATTATCATGAGAAGTGTTATCATTTTCACACAGACACATACATGAGGAATGTAAGTAAAATCCAAACGTAATTGCTCTTATCAGAGACTCTGGAGATGCATCTTCCCTCCCTCTCCTCCCCCCAAACCATTTCTTGACCTTCATTTGCCCTGAAAAACATTCCAGGTGTGCATAATAATTTAGCTGGTTATGATAAACATTAGTGATACACTTCAGCTCCTTTCATTGTCAAATGTTAAAGATTTACATTACACTGTAAAGACAAAAGTACGGGCATAATTACCTTATTTCTTCCTTTTGTAGATGATCTCTAAGTTCTCAGCACCTCTACGCTTAGGACTCACTCCACAAATCAGTCTCCTGAAGGAACAACCCAAGACACGTCAAGCAGAAACTGTGCACAGCCAAAGCAGCAGGCATGTTGTTTCTGGTTCTTTGCTGGGTGTTGAGCCTGGAAAGAGCAGAGAACCAAATGACTTTTTTTTGTCTGAAATAAGTGGCGTTACTGGTTTGGCAAAGAGCAAATCTTTACGCTGGCTCTACTAGGGCCCTGTCCCATGTACATCGCAGAGCCTTTCCATGCGATACCTTCTGGATTCCGTTTTGAACGATGTTTCAGGATCATATGATAACCTGATTTTACTGACACACATGCAGAGGTAATTACGTTTTTGGCCAGTGAGTTATTGAACTGATATCCATATGAGTGAAATTATTCAATCAGATATATCAAGGTCTGGTCTTATTTCTTCATTTTCACACAATAGACTGCTCAGACAAGAACCTTCTACACCTGCACACGTATCAATACCGAAAATTGTACTCAACACCCATATTCATAACTCCCTTCAGCTTTCAGAAAGGAGTTCTTTCAAAATGCCAATGACATACACAGTTTATAGGGATTGTCCTCTCTTTGCACGCACTGGAAGTAGTAAGGTCAGAGCCACCAGCTGGACTTTGCATTTTTGTGACAGAGGCAGACTGTCCTCTCTGACTTGTCCACACACCGTGGAGAGGAAGCTGACAAGGGGGTTCTTCTCTCTGTTTCTCATTTTCTATTACACTCTCACTCACTGCTCCTGCATTAATGGCCTTGTTCAGTTCAACAAGATATTTATGCATGTGTTTCGTTGTTGTTAAGTATTACACTATGATGAAGTAGCAAATCCTTTTTTTCAGAGGACGCGTTGAATGAATATCCTTCAGGGGATAAAAGCAGGTCAGCTATTTCAGTAGGCAGCATCTCCAGACGTAATTCCTCTATGAATTATATACACAGAAACTCGCAGACACTCTTAACTGAACTGGCATTTGTAAAAGAAGAGGCAGCAAACTGAAGAAGCTAATTTTCTACAGCAAAAATCCTACAACATGAGTTGTAGCTGCCTTGTACAGACCGACTTCATTTAACTCCTGAAAAAAGGTTTACTTTGATTTCAGTGGATTTGCTTACTTTGGTTTTGCAAGTCAGGGTCATATATACTGTATTTAAAGAACTCTTTTCTGAGAATGGCAGAAAGAATAATTGGCAGGACGGAATAATTATGAACTGAGAAATTGTTCTATATGATGTGAACTAAAAAAAGCATCGCATTGCTCTAAATTAATGAAGGTCTCCTGTAATACAGGAAATAGTAAAAATAGAATCTCAAATAAATTAAACATATGCCTTAGCAATCCTTTAACAGATAAAGTAAGTTTATTTTGGTTGCCAAAGAGATAAATATAGTGCAGAATATCTGTATAAACAGACATAAAATCCATAAAATTTACTAACAGTTTAAATAGTTATTTTGTCAAACAAGAATAGAGACAAGAAACTATAATTATGTCATCTACATATCTTTTTCAGTGCCAAGTTGCAGTGCTCACTGCTGATAATCAGTATTTTGTGAACTTAAGTGTTTTTCTTGGCTGAAGAGACAACAATCTAGAACTTCGAAAGTAATCAGAAAGTTTTCATCAGACTTGAACAGTGATGTATATGGAGTAATTCCGGAGGATATTATGTCCTGTGGGCACACTTTTCCCTTACAGTTTCTCAAATAGTTTATTTTCAGTCTCAGATTATTTACTACTACTTTATATCAGCAATACTGCATTTTCTAGTTAGAGTGTCTGCTGAAGCAACAAAAGGGCAGAATTGCAGACTTCTACTGCTCCAGCTACCTCCCACCCATATAATTCAAGTATCAAGAGCAATGAAAAAGTATTAACACAATTTACAATTTTTGACTCCTCCTAATGCTAGCGATTCTTTGACCTATGTATGAAAAGGTCTGCCACAAAATAAAGACCAGATCTGGAGAAGAGACACTGCAACTCAAGGGAGATGCAAACCCTCAGCCGACTAGTACCCACATTTAGTTTGAGTGGTCAACAGAAGCTTAGCTCAACTGTGTCCTTCCAGATTTAAGGTAGTATTTTTAAACATAACTGTCCTTTTGTCATCCACGGATGCTATCCCTAACTTTAAGGGATGGGGACAAGACTGACATGGGGACAAGATTAGAAAAGAGTTGAAGGGGGGAAGTGGAGAAGAAAGGGAATTAAGCAACCAAAGACTGCATACAGTATTTACTGTGAAGGTAAACACACTTTGTAAACAGTACCACTATGTCTATTAACTAGAGGTCAGACAGACAGTAGGCCAGATTTAGGAATGTATTTGTGAGACAGTAACTAGAACGTCCTCGTGACATTCTTTTCTACTTTGACTGTGATTAGCAAAGCTTTTTTTATTTGTTTCTGTCAGTTTGCGTTAAGTCATCGCTGAAGAAAAAGCAAACAATCTGCTTTATTTGCTTCATAAATATAATTATAAACTTGCCAGAACCAGGTTAGCCACAAATTAACATGACAGCTACATTCACTTTCACATGGATTATTTATGAAAAAACTTCAACAGGGTAAAGCTACTGATAGGACCAGGTGTTGCTGTAGAAGCCAACAGAGTTGCTATAGTGACAGGCCACAGGAGTGGTCTAAAAGGTATGATAAACGATGAACATCTTGCAATTTGCAAGCCAGCAAAGATTGGTATTTAAGAAATATTGATTATGTCTGCAAATATATCATAGAATCATACAATAGTTAGAGTTGGAAGGGACCTTAAAGATCATCGAGTTCCAACCCCCCTGCCATGGGCAAGGACACCTCCCACCAGACCAGGTTGCTCAAAGCCCCATCCAGCCTGGCCTTGAACCCCTCCAGGGATGGGGCAGCCACAACTTCCCTGGGCAACCTGTTCCAGTGCCTCACCACCCTCAGGGGAATGAATTTCTTCCCAATATCTAATCTAAATCTCCCCTCTTTCAGTTTAAAACCATTACCCCTTGTCCTATTGCTACACTCCCTGATAAAGAGTCCCTCCCTATATCTTCTCATATGGGAAAAGGCAGGTACATTGTATCAGGGTCCACATTAAGCTAATATACTCCCTTGGCTCTCTTATGCATATAAGCACTGCATTGCTCTCAATGTCCATGTAATAATTGAATTACTCCCTTCCTCCTTGCAGATACATATAGTATCTCCTCCTCCTCTAAGCATTACACTTAACAAATGTCCACAAGATGATTCTCCTTAGCATTTCTGGAGTTTGCAATATATGCTATTCGTGGTGGGACTGGATTTTAAATATTTAAAAATCATTCACCTTTTTAGATCTCTGATCTGCTGTGGAAACTGGCAGCAGACTTTCCAAATAAATAATACAACATAAACCTATTTTATCCATCAGTTAGCACTTCCAGACTAAACAAGAAATAAAACCCAACCAAAAAAAATATCCAAAACCTCCATAACCATAGAAAAGAAGGTGGGCTGGAAGTTTTCTTCAAGCTGTTAGTAAAACCTGTACAGAGCAGTCTTTACAATGCCAGAACTTTCCACATGGATAAATGTGCATGCAGCAATATTTACACACACTATAAGGTTCTTTCTTTTTTATTCTTGAATTACAGGAGGTCAGAAACACCTTATGAATATACCTGACAAAGCCTAAGCCATGAAGTGAGAATCATAAGGCTAAAAAATGAGAAGAAAAATACAATAAAAAGCCCTGCATTTTTGCAATAGTGTAATATTGAAAGAACTACCTGCTATTTAGGTGATGGCAGTGACAAATTGTTACTAACTTTCAGACCAACACATGCAAGGCTACACCCCCATACAGAAAGTATGACATCATGGTAAACTAGTCAAACAACAAATTAATGCTAGGAAAGCCACATTTTAGTATTAGCTGCAATAGGGACACTTGAAGAGTCCATTGCAGTGCTGAGATGTAGAATATATTTAAGGCTCAAATGAACCTTTTAAATTGCCTTCTGCGTTTCTGTTTTAAGTCACTTGTGTTACTTCCCAACTCACTTTTTTGCTTTTCACATCTTGCGGTAGAAATACTTAACCTAAGTAGAAATCATACAACAGTTTAGGTTGAAGGGGACCTTAAAGATCATCTAGTTCCAACCCCCCTGCCCTGGGCAGGGACACCTCCCACCAGAGCAGGTTGCTCAAAGCCCCATCCAGCCTGGCCTTGAACCCCTCCAGGGATGGGGCATCCACAGCTTCTCTGGGCAACCTGTTCCAGTGCCTCACCACCCTCACAGGAAAGAATTTCTTCCTAATATCTAATCTTAATCTACCCCCTTTCAGTTTGAGAAATGGTCACAATTTTCTTCTTTCTCCAAGGCTAGAAACTTCTGAACTTGTACAACCTCATGACGGGGTGATAAAAATAAATTATAGTTTGTTACTTCAGCACATGGTGTGGCCTGGATATGTGAAAGAAAGCTGCGACCAAAATGACTGCATTTTAATGACTGGAAAAGCAGCACACATGACATGAGTTTGCTGCAAGCTGCTGGAAGTAAATCTTTCCAAATGGTGAGTTGCATCTTCTGTAGCACACGTGGTTATGCAACAAGCATCCAATGCATCTCCTAACTCCTCACGTGTGCTCAGCGACAAAGGAAGAAAAGCGTAACCGTTTTCAACCTCTACTTCACAAAAAGTCCAGTTTCCTTCAACCAAAGGAATCTTTGCAGTGTTGAAAGCTGCATGGTATTAACATAGCTGCCTCACGAGCAGAGGGAGGAGGAAAAACTCCTGTTGGCTGAACAGTAAGAAAAAGATTGGGGTTGTGCCCCCCCATAATGCTGAGTGTTACACTATTAGCCTTTTAATGATTGCTTTGCTGCAGCCTAATTGCACGCCTGGCAGTATGTAATGGATGAAGAGAAGCATGCAACTCTTCTTAGGGGCTGCCTTTACCAGGTGGCCATCTCCACCATCATCACAACAGATATTACCAAACAACTTGCCCCTCTATTGCCATCACCTACTTGTTCCCTATCTTCTAAGTGGTCAGAACACACATGCTTTCCTCAGCCTCTGATGATGCTCTCTTCCACCAAACATCTTTGCAAAACCCCACAGCCCTGAACGGAACACGATAATCCACGTCCTTTAACAGCCTGAGCCCTACCACCTACTTCTCACTGTGTACGGTCCAGGTTGCTTTTGCGCCTTTTACCTGCCTGTTGGTTTGTCCTCCATGCAGTGGTATCCATCACCTTGCTGTACAATTCATTGTCATCAATGGCAAGCTGCCTTCTGCCTGAGAGCTGGCAGCACCATACTGTGCTGTTCACCAAAAACAAATCAACAGAAATCCCAAGATTACGTCTCCCCCGACTTATCAGCTGTGAAAAAGAAGTTTGCTACTTGGTGTGGGCTACTGACTGATGTCACCTTGCAGTATGCCAGTCTCATTCAGGTCTTGATTTTTGCTTATAAACTGGCCATCAGAACTCAAAAGAAGAGAAATACAGGGATATCCCCACCCTAGCCATTGGCCATACACTGGGGGATGTTCTATGATGTATTACATGGTGCAAGACTCAGTGTATTTTAAAGCCTCATTAAAAAATTAAAAATGAACTGCTTTCTATCTCAGTATCTCTCTTCCAACCACTGGAATATTCATGTTCTCTACTTTCCTCTCTAAATTCTGTTAATTTTATATGAGGCCTCACATAAAGCACTCAATGATCACATGAACAGAAAATGGCAAATTCTCCATTTTTTCATTTCTCTGTATCAATAGGAAAAAAAAAAAAAACAAGGAAAAAACAACAAAAGAGAATTAACTGAAACAACAGAAGATGCTACAATTTATGAAGACTGGAACACTTACAACCCCAGAAACCTGTGGCATCGTAGTCCACTTTGCAAAGGCAAAGCACGTCAGAGCTCTGAATTCAAATGAGGCAACCAAAAAACAATGGAGGCCTAAGAAATCTTCTAGACTTCAGCCGAATCTGTCTTGAAAGCCTGAGCATGTACAAATCTTATGTGGCTGCAGTACTTCAGTTTTGTTGTGGGTTTTTTCGTCAAAGACCGAATACAGACATGAAAAATATTTATCATCGTAGAAAAAAGTAAATGGATTCTTAATGCGATATGAAAATGTTATTTACAGAGACAAACCAAAAAGCATTATAGGCAGAAAGCCAATGTTTTTTGACTTGCTTTGCAAAAGTGAATATTCTCCCATCAAATGTATTTTAAGCAGGCTTACTTTGATTTAAAAACAAAACAAAACCAAACCGCCAGCCCCAAAAAAGCCCTTCTTCAATCAAAACACTATTTTTTTAGTTCTTCACAAGATCTTGTGGCTGGTAAAATTTCAGAGGAAGTAGAGACTGGATAACAGCAAAAGTTTGATTAATAGCAAACATCTACCCCTTGCATTACATGCGAAGTTTAGTATGGGACAGTCTTCAGTCTTAAATTCTCTACAATTTAAAGAGAACAGCATTTAAAAAAATACACTATCATTCAACTCTAGATGGATTTTAGAATCAGGGTTGGTTTCTTTTCATGAAGATGCTAAAATACTCCTCTACTTAAGAAATACTCAGAAGCTTCATTTCAATATTTAATAACAAAAAAGGTGGAACAAAAAGTTTTGTTCTGCCTGGTACTGAGCAATTTAGCTTTTTATTGATCTTTACAGGCTTATTTTCAATATTTGATTTTAAAATACAACCACTGAAATTACTTCTGTAGCTGCAGAAGACAAGAAGAAATAGGCACAGATGAGTCTTTAAAGAATACAAATGTAAAATACAGTGTTTGGATAACTTTTGGTAAATGTTCTTTGCCAGACTGCTCCAGTACTCCTATGATTTTTCTTCTCACCTAATAAAATTTTAATATGATGGTTTACAAAAAACCCTAAACAGACTACATATACTTTCTATTCTTTTCAGATTCAGAAAAACATATCCATTGTAAAATCACAGTGCATTTACAGTATCACCATAGCATAATTTAGCTTTTTTTTATCATTTGTGCCCTATGTGGCAAAATTATAACACTGTATATTGAATAGAACAGCTTGAAGACTTGCAAAGGTGTTTGCTATTATGCCAAATGACTTCTCATTCAGAAATGTCCTAAAACCAGCTTATTTTACAGTGCCCATGCAAAGCACATATATTAGAATTTTAAAAGGAAGGAAGAAAAAAAGCTCACAAACAAATCCTTATTTCCAGACTTCCTTATGTGTCCTTCTTAGAGTAATTCTATCATTTAGCCTTTCAATTGTAAGGATTGTGTTTTAGTATACAATAAATTGTCATTGTAATGACAATTTATTCTTGTTCTGCTTGCAGAACAACAAAGTAGATATTGTAGATAAATTAATCACTGTAAAACATTCACTGTATTCTGCAATTAGAGCTTTATCACTGAACAATGACATTCCCACAAATACTTTTATAAATCTTTTTTTTTAGGTAGAACAGCATTACCCACCTTGCATACTACGTTCTTTACACACCAGGAGCTAGAAAGTAGCAAAATTAAGTATATAGTCCACAAACTAATCATTTTGGAATATTTTAAATGATCATTCATAGGGACAGAGCCTAAATCTTTTGTACTAGGTACAAAAAATATATGTACACGGCCACCCTTTCTCCTGCTCTGTGAGTTAGGTGCCTGAAAAAGAGTCTTTTTCTCTGAATGTGAAAAAGCAAAGACACCACAAACACTTAAGGAGATTTGTCCTATTTCTGTGAAGATGATTCACACATGAACTGGCCCAATAAAGAAACTGGTTGCAGACTCCTTTATGACCATCACTTCTAAACATGTCCAGATCCAAGGATATGGAAGTTTGCAGACACGGGCTGAATTCAGAGTAGCATTAGTTTTGGATTGATATGAAATTTGAACTAATCCTTAGAGATATTTCTTTCAAGTGCTTTGTCCTTGGGTCTTGGATAAAGTTTAGATGCATATAATGCCTTAATTCCAAGACGTCCAAGCTTTGGGATATCCAGTAACTGATTCATGATCACCTTTCTTCAGAACAAACGGAAAAAAGTCACTGAAGATATTCTTTGAATAAGCTTTTTTTTAAAAGCGCAGCGATGCTTCAGTGAAGACATATGATAATTATTCAAATTAATTTTATACAGCAAGGAAAACCCCCGAATATTTAAAAAAATGGTGCCAATCAGAACATGAAGATCAAGGGAAAAACATCCCTGTAAAAGCAAAAATCTTTTGACAAACAGCAGGGAAATGCCAAAGCATTTCCATATATATTTGAAATACCTTCTGTATTGTCAAGAATTAGCTTACACCAAAGAGGCTCAAAAGTGAATTTACAGAATATCTGGCTGGAAAATATTGCAGTAAACTTGGACTATTTAAAGAAAATTCCAAAAGAAAAAAGCCTAATAAGAGGTTCAAAGGTGAACAGAAGCCTGATGAAAAGTACAATTAAAATCTTGTAAAATGAGAGCTCCACAGTAACTATAAAAAATAACTCAACTAAGAAAACTCACATGGTTCCTCACAAAGCTGCTTTCAGAACACTGGACCATAATTCAAGGTCAAATGATTAGAATATACTTGTTCAGATTACTCTTATACATTATTTGATCTCATTGCAGAGCTGGCAGCTTATCCTGAGATACTAGTCAATTTAGTAATTAATTTTCAAAGTAAAAGAAATAAGATACACTTTTGCAAGAATGCATTTGTTCTACTAAAATGAAACGATGACAATCTCAATGTTTAATTCAGATATCCCCTAACCCGGGTATAAAATTATGCCAAGTTTGACAAACTTTTTGCATCCAGAAGCATTACAAGTCTTTGACCCCCTAGCTTAAAAGAGGAAAACCCATTTCTTAACAGCTTCACTTGCAGATACCATAAAATTGCTTATACGTTTTTCCATATACAGCATTTGTAAAATTATTGGGAGTTTGCCGATGGATTTGCATAGATAGATTTGAGCCCTTATTATGCTACTCTAGATCCAATATGCTAATCTAGTTGACAAGTGACTACGACATATTTCAGGATCTTGATCTTTGAGAGTTGCACCTATGCTTATCTACTCATTGTTTACGAGCTGTTTTGCTGCATTAGATTGAGCTCAGTTTCCTGGCTTTTGTGGAACCTGGCCGATCGGTAGCAACCACAAACCACGGACTTAAACCTTGCATGGTACACAAAGGTAAACAATGAGCACTTGCAGCTTAGGGTTTTTCTCTCCTTTAAGACCAGGCCACTGCTTTCAACAGTAGTGCATCAAACTACACAACCTCAGGTATTACTTTTTTAGCCAATGATCTTTGTGTCATTTTATGACTTCAGAACTTTTAACCATCAGTTTTAGACGGGGTCATGCTTAGAGAAATCAAGTTGCCGAAATTCAGCAAAAGAGGATAATCATGAACTGCCAATCTCCACCTACCTTGAGACATGAATTAATCGACTGATTATTTTAGACAGTAAACACCTGCCTGAGAAATTATACATAGTGTAGCAATAAATATAACCATACTGTATACAGTATCATCATATGACTCGCGCATGGAGCCTTCCTGGACATTATCTCATAGTATATACTTTGGTTAACGTGCTTAGAAATTCATCTGAAGCCCGACAAGCTGCTGCTGTATTTTAATTTATGGGAATTATGGTTAAAGGTGATCTGAACAAACAGTTGAGAATTGAAGCAGTAATTAGTGGAACCAAGGAAGTGTGTAACGATTAGGGATAAATAAAATAAAGTCATTTTCTGGTAGAGGGTGTCAGAAAGGTTCTTAGGGAGAATTTTAAATGAATTGAAATTGTTTTATGAAAATGCAGTATTATTATGTGGATTAATGATCCATTAATGTCTATCATTTATAATCATAATAAAGTTTACTACTCGAAGTTATGTAAAATAATATTGTATTTGATATATCACCATGAAGATGTAGGACCAAACTATTTCAGTTAGCTGTTCATATAGGCTGGTGCACTAAGCTTCTTCATTCTGTTGTAAAGTAACAGCCTTCAGGACTCATGGTTCTGCCTCTTCAATTCCTTCATATTCAATTCTAACACATGAGTAATGCACGAAGCATACTATCCTTAGGGTTTAAACCTCCTCTTATGGTCTTTTCATTTTGAAAACAGTATCCAAGGAGGATGCCTCTTCATTTCTCCACTTCTAAAGCTTCACCAGCACAGTAGCCCCAGCAATTAATTAGGTGAAGCTAAAGTGTCATTCAGATGGGTCATACAGACATTGGGACCCACATTCTGAAGTTGCTAAGCATAAAGAAAATAAATATGGGTGCCACAGGGCCAATGCACTGTCTGCATTCCCCAAGAAATGTTGCGAAAGCATTATGGAGCTTTGGCAACAGCTGGGGAAACAGCACGTGGATCAGGGGTGGCCTCTCCCCAAACCGTGTCTATCTTTTTATATTTTTTTTTAAATGCTCTTAGTTGTAATGATCACTTAATGCTCAGCCCTGAATGATCCTGAATTTTCCTGGATTTTGCAATAGTAGCTCACCTTGTCAGGTGCAGAAGAAAATGGAGGTATCCAGTAATGCATATCACAGGATCTTCATTTGGGCACTTCTTTCAAAAAGGAGCACTTCTGTTGGGATGACGTTGGCTCCAGCTGCAACCTTCAGAAATACAGCAGGTGTTCCCATCCATTGAGGAAAGTAAGCAGCAACACCTTAGGGACAAAAGAAAGATTTTTGTAGCAGCACCGTTACCAGATTTCACTCTATTTTCATATAGAACTGGAAAATACAAGTTAAGCAATAGTCTGCACCTCCCAAACAGGATGTGAGATTTGAGAATGTACTGTGAGAAGTATAATTTTCTATGGGACAAGTGGCAACCCCATTTCAGATACAACTGTCATGATCTAATCCTTGAGTGGGTTCACATTTCCACTGCCCATGGTAATATAGTCTACACTGTTTTAAGGTGTATTTTTTACAGCAGTAATTAATACTTTGATTATTTTACATGAATGCTTCCTGTAGTCTTCAGAGAAACTGAAGCAAATGACATGGTTTAATTCAGTGAACTGGATTTAACCTGATCCCATCCTAGTGACTTTGATTGCAGATGATTTGTAACTACTCTGGGGAAAAAAAAATAGACATAATTTGCATATGAAAAGAAAATCTGAGAGGCTTCCAAAGTTCAGAAACTGAATTTGGCTCATAGCATTTTTGAAGCAAGAAAAGACCATCTAATCTGACCTGTTGTGTAACTAACACAAGGCATGATCTGCATGCAGATCCTTGTTCTGACTCAACCAGCTTGTGTTCAGATGTGCCTTTAGAAATGTAAACATTAACTATTTTGAATTTGTAAGTCTGAAAAAATATGTCTAAAATTTTCAAAGGGAATATTATTTCCAGGAGATACTGGCGTTACTATTTCTCATCCTGGATAGAAATCCTGTAAGATCAAATTCTGGTAATTTTGTCTGCTCTTCCATCACAGGCTACAGATATATCAGTTGTGCAGACAAAAAAAAAAAAAAAAAAGAGACTACAAATTCTTTCAAATATTTCTAGACATCATAACTCTTGCAAATTCTTTCATACTGCATCTGACAAGGAAACTACCTTCTAAAATGAAAATCTACTACTTGAGTGCTACTAGAATAATTTAGTTCATAACGTATTTACGATTCTCATTCAGGTCCCTCAGTCTGACAACACCACATCTTGATGTCCAATGTTAAATGATAATAACCTCATATTATTTAACTTTCTACCATTGCACAATGTAACCATTTGCAGATTGCTTCCTTGAAAAAATGGCCTTTTGCAAATCTGATATAATTTCACTGTCATCACATTTTAGACATTAGCTTTACACATTCTCCAGGAATGGGATGCCTAACCACCAGAAAAAGAAGATACATGTGAATCTCTACTTGTGAGACAGAGATTTTTGTTTGCAACTGCATCTGGTTTTGTCTTCTCATTCACATAAGTCTCACCACTTTTCTCCTACCACCTTCATCTACCTGTACATTTTCCTCTAAACTGGCAGTTTCCGCTTGCTAGTGCAGAGTTTTGTTTCCCCTCAGGACAACAGCAACAAAAAAGCAAAACCAAAAGCCTGTAAAATATCCTTGCTCTTGCTTCTGTTGTAATAAGTTACAGCCCACCTGGTACAAGGCAACAATTCTCTCTCTTCCAATATCTCATCTTTCACATATTTATAAAAGAATGTATTTCAGATCTTAGGAACTTTCTGGATACAAGCAGTAGCACCACTACGCAATAATCCACTAAATACCAGAGCCACAGCACCATTTTAGCTGCTTTGAAGCCAATCAATGGATATGCCCAATAGCACAGTTTCCCTAGGGAGAGGATTGTCACCGATGAGCAGGAATATTGGTGTGATGCCACGTCCTGTCCTTCTGGGTGTTTACTGCAAAGAACATGATCAGTGCGGGGAGCGGGTAGACAGGACAGATCTGTGATGTCCCTAAGTTCCAGCAATTCCTATTTGCCAACAAGCACCACTAGGGCAATAAGCTTTAATTTTCTCTAACTCATGAAGCAAATCAGGCTGGCCAATGGCCAATTTTAGAACAAGAGAAGTGTGACAGTAGCTCAAAGCTAGCTGACTCCAGCACAGTACGTGGCACTATGCTAAACCTGCACTATGCTAAATCAGAAGCCTTGATCTGAAGTTATGAAAGTAAATAAATTCTCTTAAGTTTTCCTACGAAGACATAGGAGACAGGAAAAAACATTCCTCAATTCAAACAAAACAGACACCTCCCCCAGCTGTATTAGAAGACTAAATGCATCCGATAGACTTTAATAGTTTTAAATTACATTATATCATATGTATGGTGCTTCTGGCTTTTAGGCAATATTTGTCCATGGTTTTACAAGGTTAGGCATAAAAAGATGCTGAACTTAATTCTAATTCACTGTGGGAAATCTTGCTAAAAGACGAGTGGGGTGAGAAACAACTGACTTATTACCAAGCTTGAAAGAGGGAAAATGAAGAAAAGCTTGAAGTTATTATTAGGTTGCCAAAGTTTGTGGACTCACCAGTGTCTATGGGCAATCTATCATAATCCAATTTAAACCCAATTCATATCAATTTGAAGTCATTTCTTTCTCATATAAAACTAAATCAATGGACTCTTGAACTAAATTAATACAAGTGTCCATATGGGAAGTTGCATAGTTTTAAGCAAATAAACTCTAAAACTGGTATTAACAAAAGCAATGTAGCTCACCTGAAAGCAAGCGATAAGATGGTATGCTGATGAACAGCAATAACAGACACCGTATAGACGGAGACTTATTTGACCAGTTTGCATTCAATCTGTTCTCTTTTTGGATATGTGGTAGAGGACCTAAATGCTCTCCCTGTCTTTGAAGTCATTTTGCAAAACTCATTGACATTGATAAGGACAGCACCGGGCCCTTGCTATTGATTGCTTCTGCCTATACATGTCCACAGGCAGGCTCCCAGTAACCTAATGCAAAGCTGGTTTCTAAGAATAACTGGCTAAATAATGGATGAACTGTGACACAGGCACACATTGTGTTTATTCACAGTGAAACCTCTGAAATTTCTTCTGTAACTCAATTAGGCTGTTAAAATCTAATTGCATTAGGGCAAGTGAGTATTGCTTATTTGGCTTAATTCTTACAAAGGTTGTCAATCCAGTCCTTGCTCTTTTATTCTACAATTCCAGACTTCCTCTTCTATCAAGACTTGCGATTTCCAGGAAATCTTCACAGATGATGGAATGGTGTAGTTGTTTACTCTCATTACTGAATTTCCATCCCAGATGGCTTGGCAGTAACACTCCTCCAGGTCCTGCTGTCAGATAGGAGCTTCATCTGAATCACCTCCATTCCAGGCTCCTGGACACCTTCCTGCCCTTCTTTCCTACACATAATGTCTTCTCCAGACTTTTGTCCTCACTATACTTCACCCTACTGAAGCATAATGGGGACAGCTGTCTTCACTATTAATGAGATTGGATGAACAGATGTGGGCGAAAGAGCCACTTGCTGTATGACTAGTAGTCTAAGTTCAGAACAGAGACACAGAAATTACAGTATGCTCCAATATGTGGTAGATGCTCACAGCAGTTACTTCACATGCCCTTAGGTCTTTGCAAGTAAATCTACATTAGAGTGCATCAAGCCAATTGTTCTCATTGCTGAGCATGAATTTCTTGGTGCTTTAATTAATTCACCCACAGCATGAGCACCACTGCGTTTGATGCACGCTCATTCTTGAAAAGCTTGGGCATATAATTACTACCATGAAACAAAGACTAATGGACTGATAGAAACAGTAGACTAGAAACATGCAGGAAAACGGAAAAGTAGAATTTTAGTGAGATGGGAAAACTAACTTGAACTTTTTCAGGCAGAAGCTGTCATCACAGAAAAAAGTATATATCGATACACATATATATTTTTATCTTCACTCATTTCCCCTCCCAAAGGCTTTGTGGGTTGAAAAATGACTCTTTTTAGTTTTAAGTTTTACCTGGAGGTGTATTTTAAAATTATGTCTAGTCATATTTTTATTTGTTGGCTTAGGAACACTTGGGGCAGATGGAAAAAGGAAAATCATAGCTTTCATTTGCCTTTGTTCTTGAAAAGCTGGTTTATGTACCCTATGCAACGAGATGAAAACCAAAAAAAGGAAAAATTAAATCACAACAATAAAATATGTAGGCACTTCTCTGACTTGTCCAATAAATGTGCTATTCCAGATAAATGGGAATTCTGTTTGCATACTTCTTAAATATGAATGGCTCTTTCCCCCTTCTCTCTGAATTCTTCCATAGCAGGGCACAGCTACTTCTCATGACATAGCGGCAAGCCTTTTCCTTCTGCCAATTTCAGGCTTACCTGAAATCAGACTTGCAGGAATGCAAGTTCTTCTTGTGATACTGATTTTCTTACTTTATGATTCTGAATACACTTCTAATTTATGTAACTAGTATGTTTTGGTGTGTGCTTTTCTAATAGAAAGAGAAGGTCAATATAGCACTGGTTTTGCAACAAAAAAAGTCCATTTCTACACTTAGCAGGAAAGTTGTTGGTTTAAGCCAAGCAGAGAATTACATACATTCATTAAAAGATTTTTGTCAAATCTTTAATGCAGAACAAAGTTACTACAAAAAGTTGAAAAAGTAAAATTAAACCTGAATTAGAGCACTGTCAGGAAACACAACCATATGACGACATGCTAACAGATTATAGTATTATGTCAGTCAAATCTCTGTATTTAGACTCAACAATAGAAAGCTGAAGTAAAAAAAAAGCCACCTTTCATCTCAGATTCAGATTAAACACTTGTATGCTATACTTCTTAAGCAAGGGGGTAATAACTAATAGGATAGTGAAACGAATCATTTACTTATTCCACGACTACCCAAGGTTTTCCCCTTTGTACAGAAAAATATTTACCAAATCTATGACAAGCTGATTTCAGGCCAGCTACTGGGACCTCATCTGGAATGCGCTAATTGGAAAGGAACGTGTATACAAGGGTCCCAAAACCCAGATGATTGCCTTGATCAGCAGGCTATGTAATTAGGGCTCTATTTCTGGGTTTTCATCATAATTTGGAACTTAGTGTTGCAGTGCTCTCTCCAATAAAGAACAAAAATAAATGTGGAAAGCACAATACTGTATTATATGTGGAATCCTTCTTTTCCAGCCAAATCTATCTACATTTGCTTTGCTGTTGCCAGCAAAACCTTTACTTCTCTTAAGAAATACTCCATTTCTTCACTTTAAGGAAAGAAGACAACATTTTCACACTCAGCAATACCCTACAGAAATCCAGGCATTCGTTGGAGAACGAAAAAAAGAGAATAGGCACAAACAAATAAAAGAGGTCAAGCTATCATGAGGATTTTTAGGTACATCCCAGACAAAAAAAAAAAAAAAAAAACCATACAAATGGGAATAAACAAACCCTTCAGTGTGGCAGGTCCTTCCAAAGGTTTGCCACCCTGATTCACACTGACAAACTTGAACAGGTCTCTTTCCTGTGTTCAGTGCTACAGTAAAATCCCAAATAAATTTCCAATTTACGAAAGAGCTAGTGTCAGCTGCCAATCAACACAAGTTTGGCTTTACCATCTATCCAATTTATTCTCTAAGAAGAGCCCCAGCTGTAGTTTGCCTGCTTGCTTTATTTTGTATTTTTCTTACGCTGTTGCAGCTTGGTTTTACACACTTCCTTACAATCCTCAATAAAGCTGTTGCAGTCTGCTCAAACACTGCACATTACACATATAATACAGTGGTTTCTGTTGGTGTTCCAGAGCTATTCATTATTGTCATCATTTCAGCACACTGTACTGTTACTGCAGGCTGCCAACTATTGTTTTTCATGTGCATAGATTTTCTGCCTAAAGAAAGACACCTCCTATTGTTATTTAATAAAATGACTACAATAATACCACCTTACATTTATATAAATCCCCCTTTATCCAAGAATCTTAAAACACCTCATGATTTTTTTTTTCCCTTGGATACAATGCTACAGATTGTTCCACCTACCACTGAAAAAACAGCTTATTTTAACATGCAACATATCTGCTTAACAGCACAAAGCAGCACTACACCATTTTGAACACGTCTACTTGACTATGTCAGTTACAGAAGACAGCATCACAAGCACCCCAGTGCAGAAGCACAGCTGGGCAATATTAGAAGGTATCAGTAAGGACCAATTTGCTGCTCCTACAGTCACTGCTACCAAGAAAACAGGACCACAGTTCTGCTGAGCCAAAAAAAAAATAGATTTAAGGGGAAGTCTGAAGCACTGCTTGTAAAAATGGATGAAAGGAACTCAAGAATAAAGAGAGCAGTGTCTAAGATGCTAAGGTGCCTTTTTAGTCACGATTATATCCAAAAAGCCTAAACAAACACTCAAACAAGAAAAGCCCTGAGCGTGAATTTAAAGATCCAGGGAAGAAGCAGGTGAGCTGCTTACCATAAATGCAAACGAAACCCACTCTTATTGTCTCTCTAGCTTCCAACTGAAAGAAGGCTCTGACACTGTGAGAACTTGTGCTCTATTCACCTCCATGGCCCAACTAACCCAATGGATTTTGGTTCTTACTTTCACAATATCAGACTTACCCCTTTCGAGTGCCTTCATTTGGAGATTGAAACTCCATGACAGCACCAAGTATCACTATTTCTCAGAAGTGCTCTAGTGAAGCCTGAAAAGGGAAGGGAGAAAAGATGGAATCACCTTATTTCCACAAAAGATATTGAAACACTATGCAGCAAAGCCTACTTCATCTACACTCCTCATCACCTACAGTGACAATATCAGCCATTTCTTGGGAGGGTCACTTGCAGTGTGCTACACTGTGACTTCGAAAATGCTGCTCACCTATGAAATAAAGGTAGGGCTTCATAAGCTTGACTATAAAATTAATTAAATTTGGGATGCTTTCCACCCAAACTCCTTCTGTAGCTAACAACTAGAAAAGAAGTATTTTTCTAAATACCTGTCCAACGTGAACCCTTGAAGCTCCATATGCACATCAAGGACAGCACATGACCCTAAGTTTGTCTGAATCTGTTTTTGCTGAAAAAGGCTGTTATAGTATTGGCCCTGTTCTTATCTCTTGAAGACAGTAGCCCAAATTCTTCGCTGTTACACAAGTCCAATCTCACATTGATTTCAATGGGTTTCAGTGGAATAACTGAAAAGAGAATTTGGCCCGTAATCTCTGACTTTATCATATAACTAGTAAGTGCTTGGCTAAGATTAGATTTAAAGATAGCCCGGGGGATAATTCAAGGACTTGAGAACCTTTACTGACACCAAAGTCTCCTGCCTTTGAGGAAAACACAAAACAAAACAAAGTGCCTTTAAAGCACTATATTCCTCAAATAGGGGAGAACCCTTAACTAATATGTTAACTGAAGTTTCTCTTCCTCCATCAGTAAGACTTACATTAATTAAAGGTAATACGTATGTTCTAGAAGATAATTTGGTTTTTCCTTTTGTAAAGCTTTATTTCAAAAATTTACATGTGGGTACACTCAACTGTCTTAGTGAAGGGAACCATTTCAGCTTTTTTCAAATCTTACATACAACATAACTGGAAACAGCAAGTACCTCCATACATGTTTATCTGCAAACATTTTCTTGTGGCTTCTTTTGATTTTGTTGCCTAAATACATGGGTCTAGTTTCTGTTATGGGCTGCTCTGTGCTACAAGTTAAGCAGTCTGTGAGCTAAGGGATTAGACTTTTTTGAAGCTTGAGGAGTTGTGGAGTAAAACACAAGGCAGACTCCAACACCCTTGTGACCTTCAATACTTGCAGTGACAATAAGTTTAAATGCTTGTTCATGATTGAGGAGGTGGCTTATTAGCCTCTGTTCTACTCACCGGTCTTCCTCCCTTGAACTGGACTCAAACTTGTGAGTTAGCAAGAATCAATGCCCAAAAGCAGAAGTCACTGAGTAAAAAGGACTTGATTGAATTTCACAGCAATGTGGCTGTTTGCTGCTGGCTCCCTGGAGACAAGTACACCACTCTTCATGCTAAAAAAAACAAAAAACAACAAAAATCAGAAAAGAAAGTCAAGCACTTCTTCACTCTCTGAATTCTTTAGTCATACACTACCACTTGGTTTATATTTCAAAATATCATGAGGTAAGAAAAACAACTGTGATTTCTGTCTAGCCTGGATGAGAAGACAAAGAAAGATCACAGCCACATTTCCAGAATTTAGAAAGATTTTAATCTTAACAGTTGCAGCAGATAATCTTATTCATGAAGTAAACAAAGAACACCTTGCCCAAACAACCTTGAACCCTTGACGTAATGGTAATTGAGTAATTAAATGCAAATGGTAATTCTGCAATATTTTTCTATTGAAATTACACTTGAAGGCCAAAAGGAATAATAGGGAAGACCCTAAGAGCACAGCATCAGTGAATTAAAACAAGTCCCAGGAGTAACAGGTAACTCGCAGCCACTTTTGCAAGTGTTTGTGTGTTTAGATTTTTATTCTAAATTATACCTCTGGTTTAGGTGCCTGCAGAAGCGTCTCATTTGAAGAATGCCATCGGAAGCTTTAAGCTTACAGAAGCCCCAGCCCAGCTCTCTCACTGCCCTCTGGAGAAGGCGGGGATCAGGGCCACAGGACCAACCACCAGCTGAAGGTCCCCTGTTCCCTTTCTATTTTACCTCAGGCTGTACTGACAGCCTGATACACATTTAATTAGCAAACAGCTGTGGTTGTTAAGAGATGCCACAGCCCGACTTGTTTGTTACTGCCCCTCTGCCAGAGGTTATCATCTTCTCAGGAGAATGTTTCAGAGCTGCTTCACCAAAGTTAAAATCCATCATCACTGGCTACAGGAGGTGAGTCTGAAGACTTTGCCTTCAAGGCAATGCCCTGACCCTGGTGGAAACAGCAGCGTCCAGGACAGTAACAGCTTTTAGTTCATCACAGACACTACGTACACAAAAGTGTCCCAGCAACTTCCAGCTTCATTACCATCCTTAAGTTTCATTATCGTAAACTGCAAAGAGAGGCACAATACCTGTCTGCAGCCCTCCTTGCTCTCTTCTCTTAACCCTTCCTTCCTTTCTTCTCCAAGATTAGATCCATATGGTTAAAATCAATAATGGCTGTTAATATCATACAGAGAAGGAACATTTCTGTGTTGTCTTTCCTGACTGGTTGAGCAGCATAATGAATCTACTTTACAGTGGTGTGATATGGGCTCTGAAATCTATTCCTAAAAACAATTTCCACAAAAATAGAATCATTCCAACTTATCCCCGTATGCAACATCAAACTTGCTGCCCAATTACAGAGAACTACACTCTGCCAACACTGTTAAATTGAGGACCTCTCTTTTCCTGGCTCTGCTACTGCTGGACAGCTTATGTTCCCACTGCTTTGCCTCCATCTGTGCTAACAACAGAATCCTTTTTGATTAAAATGTTGCTGTGTTATATTGTGAAAGCTCACTTGAACTGTGCACTTGCTTCACTTAGAAATATTTTTTCCCCCATATTTCTCCCCCATTTGGATGCAAGATATAAGCATTTAAGAGTTACACCTCCAGCCTGAGGTATTTCAATGAAGGGAAAAACAGATCTTTTAATTAATGTACAGTTCTTCAAGCAAGGGGAATAGTCTACATATATGTTGGATTTTTCTTTTTTTTTTTTTTTTTTTTTTTAAATGAGATAGTTAACCAACATGTCTCAAAGAATGCCTGGAAAAAGTGCAAGATGGAAATACCCACAGCACTGGGTATTTACCCATAGGAGTATTTTCTGAAATATAAAGTAAAATTAGTGGCTCACTAAAGGTCCGCTTAATTGAGACAAAGAAGGAGTGATAACTGGCTAAGTAGCAACTGAGGTCCTAAACATTGAAATGACTATATTTCATGACGAAATCTCAGGACACTTTGGTCTCTACACAAAACCTACATTTTTTCTTTTTGGTTAACTGTGAGAAATATATAGTATAAATTTTGCTGTACTCTCAGCAAGACCGATGATTTCATGGTCATTCAAGTTTCTAATGAAAACAGGCTAACTACAAAGTCACATTTAGTTACGTTTTACAGCAGGTAAGAAACATACCTTTTGTCACAGCAAAGATTGTAAAGTCTGTTTCCCAATTAAAGGAGGAAGGATAAAAATGTAACATATTAAAATAGGGATTAATAAGGAAATTACCTGAGGAAATTAAGATGAATTAGTAATTCATTAGACTGTAATTAGTAGATAATTAAGTAAATTAAGGAATTTAGGATGTACATTAGGTGTTCTAGCTAAAACAATAGTTCTAGTTCAAAATCTGATGTCATTAAGCACTTTTGAAATTCTCAGCGACACATTTCAAGTTTTGAAGTATCTAACGTATTTCCAGGTGGGCCTTCAACCTAAACAATATCTCTGTGTTCAAGAATAGCGGAATCAAAGAAGAGTTGGATATGTGTCTTGGGAACTGTTCAAAATTTTGGGATTGATGCAACTCCTGCATTGAAAAAAAGATTGGGTCTGAGTCCAGAGTTGAAGTCCCTTTCATAGAGTGGAAAAAGAACTTGATATTTTGTATCCATTTCGCCGAAAGCAGAGAATACTAATGCAGGAGATGGAGACAAACAGAAAACATCAGAATTCCTGACATTTTCAAATATCAGAAATGCCTGATCAATTCATGCCTGAATTGTATTTCAGGGACAGACTCGGACCAGTTCTTACTTTATCTAAACTGCTCCTTGTACAGATAATTTCCGGTTACTTAACAGGTTGAGAGAAAGCACGTTACGCAGGTTTCACAGGTATAGCAAGAACAGAAGTACTCTCTCACTAATGTCCAAACATTTACTAATAAAAGAAGTAAGATCCCTTTTGTTTTCATGGGTCTCCAGAGCTCCAATGCCACTCAGATCTAACATTTACTTGGAATATACATTATTTAGTACTTTACAGTTCAAGCCAGGTACAGCTAGAACAGGAATTACGTACAGTTCAGAGCTTGGGTGTCTAAGTTAACCACACTTTTATATCAAGTTCTTACCCTTTTGAAAAATACAATACTATGTCCATGGAAGGGGAAACAGTCTGTTTGTAACAACTCCATGATATTGTACTTCAGCTATTACAAAGCAATCCATCCTCCAACGCGCTTAACCAAGAATAAATTTAGGATTCAAATTATTAGGCTGAAATTAGCCTTTCTGCCTGTTATTCCCACCTCATACTAATTCTTCTTGGACTGTGAAGCTGCAGAGCTAAAGCCTGGTTAAAAATAACAAATGACCATGTGCCACTTTCTCTATGATAAAATACCTCTCTCTTCAATGAGTTGAAACTTACCATTACATTTGAAGACTGATGTCAGATAACTGCTGAGCTTCTGTTCTGGCAGTGAGCAGTACCCTTCTATTCACTAGGTACAGGATGGAGCCATAGGCCAGCACCACAAAAACCATCTCAGCTGCTGATAAAAGGGACTAAGGAGTTTATGGGATGTTTCAGGGAGGAATCCTTAGAAAGGAGACTCCAACAGTTTTCATGAAAAAACAGAGGCAAATGTCTTCTGTCTGTTCTATAATTTTGCTTCCTCTCTCTCTTTCATCAGAAGTCTAGAGTACATCAGAATACATATGATACATAAATATAAATAATTTTCTGTTTTCCTGGTATTGATTACCTGGATGGAAAATGCACTTGCCAAAGAAATCTATACAGGAGCCATGGGAGTCAGCTACTAGAACACGATCGTCCTCTAAATAAATATAACTATATAGCAATAAATAGCAGCAGCATGCAGTACAGTAGAATAGGAGGAGTAGAATAATATGTTCAATTGTAAATCACTGTGCATGGAAATTTAGGCAGGCATAATACAATTACCCAAATGGAGGTCAAATGCAATTTCACAGGGTGAATAGCAGACTATGACCATGTATCTGTTTAATTTTTTTCAATTTCAGAATGATCCGGCCATTATTTAACATTTGGAAATATCTTTCATTTTTCATATGCTATTCTGATGAATGCAATTAATTAATTTAGCAGATGATTGCAATTTGCATAATTTTCACAAGGAACACTTTACTTAATGTTTAGAGTTTTTTATTCTGGTCCCCACAGTTAAACTAAAAAGGACGCAAAATGAACAGAGACTATTAATCATAACACTTAGCTGAGATCACCTCAAAACACTACCTATCATTATAACCTGGAATAAGTTTGCTAGAGAGGAACAGTAATATAAAATATAAGAAATTGAAATATGACATCGCATTTGTTCTTCTAATTAAAAAAATATATATGAGGAAAACTTCAGAGACATCTGACTTGCCTATAAATATTCCATCAGATTAAGAAACAGAACGAATTAAAATGGAAGAGTCCAGGTTCTAGCTTTCAAATCTATACCAACGATCTCAGAAAGAGTTCTGTTATGTGATCAGTTTCAAGTTGGGTTTCAAAAAATGAGGATCTTGCTCTTCAAGTCCTTCTTCATGCTTTGTAGCTACTATTTACTACCGACATGCTTGGTTGTTATTTACTGATATTCAGATTTCAATTTTTCTCCCTTTCCTTGAAGACCTTGATTTTGTAATATGTACAAGAACAAACAAACAAATAAAAGGGCCAGGCTTTTTGAAAATGTGAAATTTCATCATCATCATTGATTCAGAGCAAGAATTCTTCTAATCACAGATGCTGGGGTCAGTTTTACCTCTCAGATACCACTGCAATCAAATCAACATTCATGAAAATATTTCTATCACTTCACTATCCACATTCTGCACTAGCTTTCAAAACCGACTTAAAAAAAATTAAATCATTATTTTCGAGACTGTTTAGCCTGTCTTTTAGAGGTCTCACATACATACCTGAATCATAGTATCCAAAGGATACACTCAAGTAGTTATAACTTGCAAAATATAATGCTTCTCACAGAAAATGACATAAATGGTTCGTCACCTTAAAAACCTTTAGCACTCTCCCCATAAATACAGTGCTTCATTAATAAGACTCTGGGTTGGATCAATGCTAGCTCTTCCTGACAGTTCTGCTACACACCTGTCTCATTTTGTTAGTTTAATGAACTTGTTCCCAGCTCAATCCCACAAGTAGAGTGTGGTCTCTGCTTTGAAAAAAGAAATTAAAAAAATGATTCAGCTGATACAGATTTTAGAGTCACTCATCTATGCAATACTGAGTGACTTCTTTTGGCCGGGGATCAGCAACGAGCAGCAGTGTGAAGCAACTTTTTCTGCTGCAATGCTTTTCCCTTGTGAAAACTGGAAACAATTTTAAAATATCGTTCAGTTTCATTAGCTAAAAAAGTTCTTTGAAAAAATATTCACTATGCTCACCAGCTATTCCCTGGGTAGGGACATAAAAACTGTACCCCTGAAAAACAATTAGGACAGGCAGATGATAAACAGATGTATCTTGCCACGTTGCTTTCTGAGGCTGTCCCAGAATTAAAGATTTTTCTTCTTTCTACGTGCAGACTGATAACATCATTGGAGTCACAAGTCTACAAATAAGAGGTGAACTTGGCAGCACCAACAATGAAACCATAGGGTAAAATTTATGTTTACTGTATGTAGCCCAATTGTTCAAAGAACCGAGCATGCTGGCACCAATCCAGTAAAGCACTTAGAGGACGGCTGGGACTCCTGGTGTGCCAACAGCTCCCCCCATGTCTCAGGGCTTTGCCCAATTGGGGACTGAGAACTGAGCACCTCGCAGCGCAGAACCCGTGCCAGGGGCTTGGCCCTCATCCCTGCCATTACAGGATTGGTAGTAACAGTGGTGATCTTCTCAGAGGAACCTGTGGTGTACTAGTGCGAGCCTGGGAGATGTTTTCTCCATGCTGGCTGATACTGCAGTGGTCAGGCTGAAGCAACGGGATGCATTCCTTGCTTGCTTAAGGTTTTGATTAGTAACAATCTATCTCCAGGTTTGAATACGCTGAAAGGTTTCAGAGTTTTAACCTCTTCAATACAATTTGGAGCTTTGCATTTAAGAGCATGCAAACTTTTATGCCTGAAAATATTTGGAAGAATGCTTACTAATGGTGAAAGTGATAATACATTTATCTACTAATTGATCAAGATATGTTGGGCTTATGTAATATAGGAAAATGACCTCAGGAACAAAGGGTCCACATTATACACCCTGAAATTTCTAAAGCCCTGAGGGAAACTTCTCAATACACAAGACATGAAGAATCTACCCAGGAATTCTTTCCCACTCAGATTTTATATGGGGATTTTTTTGTTTGTTTGTTTTTGTTTGTTTTTTCTATTTAGAACATTCATCAAATCTTTGACATTCAGTACTAGACTTTTCTACAAGACAAACAGGTAGAGATCCCAAGCTAAAATCCCTGGGTAATAGCAGCATGCTTTCCCATCTTTATCCTGATAGCTTGTTCGTAGTAAACCACAAGAGAGATGCAAAGGAATGATAATCTGAAAATAAAGAATGATGGGAAACAGCAGATTTCCTAACAGTAATGATACAGCAAAGATGATTGGTTTCTTAATTTCAGATAATGTTTCCCTAGGAACTCATACAAAACAGCAATTCATTTAGTATACTTTTAAGGATAAAATTCTACCAAAAATCACTCTGTGACTATGGTCAATGTCTTCAACCTCCTGCTTTAGGGTCTCCCTCCGTTCTTGTGTGATTTTTTTCTGCTGTACTCAAATACATAAATCAAGGTTTTATTCTGAAAGCTTGCTATTTTTGCAGTGATTTGCTCTCTTGATTTCCCTCCTACATATTAGCCTGCCTCTTCATCATGAAATCATTGTTAATTTCCTTCCACTTCTGCTTTTCAAAGGGTCTCCTCTAATTCCACTATTTTGAAATAGATGAGATCCCCGCCCCCAATCTTTATGCTAATGACTTAAAAACTAACTTGTCAGTCCTAACATAGCTTTATTCATTCATATTTCAGCCTGGACCATTAAGATCGTTATGCAGATCTTATCCATCAAAAAAACCCAAACCAACACTGACCAAAACAACCCAAACCGGTAGCAAAGGAAATAATAAGTCAGGGGTGGGTATCAAATCCACAGCTGGTATACGCTGGCTCTACTTATGCAAGTGTGCTATAATACCATTAAAGGATCTGCACCCTTATCTCTACTTCAGTAATTTCCCTTCATCCATATCTCTAAAGGCCTAAGTAACCATAAAGTTTAAAGGGTTCTGCCTCTTTTTTCTTGGCTTCTTTAAGCATAACTTTCAAAAGGAACCAATATGAGGAGCAGCCCTACATCCTCCTGTCATCCTCATACCTCTCCCCCCATCCCTACACATATATGAACATGAGTTATGAAACAGACAGCCCCAAAAATCCTGACTATCAGACTGAAATACAAAGAAAAACCCACACCCATCCTTTAAATGTAATGATGCTAGAAGGGAATTCTTCCTTTTAGCATTTTTTAGTCAGGCTGGCCATTTGCATATAATTTGCAAAATTCCTGCCACCTTTGTAACACAGAGTATAAAATCATATCTTTCTGTCTCCAGAAATGGCTTACTGTTAGATGCTCCACATAGTCCACATATCTCTAAAAGGCCAATATACAAAAATGGGAGTTTTAATTCCTTCACCCGGTGACACTTCCTATTGCAACACAGTGATTTATTTATTTTCTTTAATCTTGGGCTAATAATAAACTGCAAATAGAAATGATTTGTGAAAATACAGTCGCACAGTGGTTCTATAAAACACACACTGAAGGGGTGGGAATGGGCAGAGCACAGAAGGTTGCATCTTATTCAGTGCAGTTGATAAAAGCAACAGAGAACTTGAGCCTAGAGGAAAGGGAGCCTTGACAGTTTCCATGACTTTGTCAGTCCTTTCCGACACTGTTGGCATAATAGTGAGGCACTGACTTACCTGCAGACAGAAGGGCAGGAGCTAATTGCCACACAACTTCTTTATCTATGAGGAGAAACAAAATGACAGACAGACGCACAAAGAAAAAGGTGACTAAATTCTACATACCGCAAGGCTGTACATCACCCATCCCTTCTTTTTCCTACAGATTTACTTCTACCATCCTGTAGGTCACAGTTAGGCTAGTACTGTGAAGAGAAAGGGCTTCCTTCCTTGACTCAGAACCTGAGCTGTATGTCATCTTAATTTAGCCACTTCAATTTAAGAAAAGAAAGCATGGTGTATGGTAAACTGTAACTTTCATTTCCTCCTATAAAAAATGCAAAAGCTTATTAAAAAATTCTCATTCTGCTCCAGAGCCCTGAAACTAAATCATTGATTTCATAATCTTTAAATTTTAATTAAAACTAAACTCTTGCAAAACAAATTAGAAATACATAAATATCATGTGTTAAGAATACCAAAGGATTATTCTGACAAGGTACAATGTCAGTCCCTCCGTCTCCGTGGATGTAGCACGGTGCATAAACGCCTTTTGAGGTTTCCTCAGTCCTAGCTTCAGTTCATGATCAAAGGAGTTTGTCAAATAAATGTCACAAAATTGTCACTACATTAAAAATGAACATAGCCTTTTTTTAATTTATTTTTTAAAATTGGCTAAGATTATTACCATTAGAGACTACTAAATGTCCCAGAATCCACCAGAGAATGCACTTCAACAAAAAAGCCCCGTTACCCTGTGTGCTGTGTTCAGCGGGTTCCCTGTGGCTGGCTTTTGTGGGGAGGACAATGCCCCGCGGGGTGTTCCACCAGCCTCCAGCACGACAAATGCCAGGAGAGTCTGCCACAGGAATAATGAAAACACTTTTTGCTGTCACAGTCCATTCGTCAAGTTTTCATTCTTATCTGAGGCAACTCCCACCCCCACCCTGAATATTATTTTAAGTGTAAGATTTTTCACTGGCATGTGTATTTCACAACTCAGCACCCAGAGTGATTAGAGTTTTTTTAACTATTTTACAGAATTACAAGGAAAAACATGAGAAAAGTTGTAAATTTTAACTTTGAAAGCACTAGAAAACTCTCACAAAACTGAAGGTTCAGTGAAAACTGGCACTGTAAACTGTTCCATACCTTGAGTAGCTTCATGCAGATGAGAAGCCCGAATGATCTTAATGGACCTCTCCCTGACAGGAAAATCAAGCATAAGGTAACATGGTTTCTGCAGAGTCAGGGCTGCTGATGAGCAAAAGCTGGGCATGGTAAGAAACCCTTGAAGGTTCGAACCTGGAGAAACAACGTTCTGCGTTTATTGTCCTATTTTATATTGTTGCTAAAATCTGGATATAAACAAAACATATTTGGGGTGAACATTTAGCTGTAAAGTCATAGAATAAAATAATTGTGAACAACATAAGTGTATGTCCAAGTGATACCAACAGAAAACATTCCAAGGGAATCTTCACCAGCCCCCCATACTATTAGAAGATCCTATTTTTATGATCTTTTTTTCATTGCTTAAACACTTTCTAATTTCTACAGGGAGGGCTCATTCCACTCAGTCCCCAGTCTTTACGTGTGAGAATTGTGAGAAACTTGTGTTGATTATTTAAAAAAATATTAGTAAAAAATTCTCAAACTATTTCTACTAAATTAGACTACATTAGGGTGAAATACTTTTTTAAATACACAAAGAATTCTGTAGCCAGTTCCTTCAAAAACTTCAGCATTTCCAGTTTCACAGCAGAGACCTGGAACTCACTTGGGATTGTCTCTCACTAAAAGGACTCATCTCCTGCTGGATATGGGAAAAAGCAAATGCTAAAGCCATCCTAAGGCTTTGATCACACTTTGCATATGCTCAGCATTTTGGCAGATGAATTCTCTAAAGAGCCCATCTGCAGTGACCTGCTCCAACCCAGGTCTGCAGAGACTGTGTGGAATTTCATCTGTAGCTGCGGCAGCTAGATGCCACTGTGGCACAAAGCACTGTAACTGAAAGCAAAGATCCTTTTTCCTTTCCTGCTCACTGTCTGCCAGGCACACAGGAGGAAGCTGGAAGCAGCCAAACTTAACCACAGGCAGGATCAGGAGCCGGACAGGTTCAGAAGGGTTAGCACGTGGAAAGGCCAGGATTCAAGAAGAGGCCGAGTTGGGAAGGAATGAGAGAAGGAATGACACTCAAGAAAATACTGAAAAAATAAGTTAGGACTTTGGGGAAAGACTGAGAAAATAAAGTGAGCAGGAGCCCTACTGTCGTTTCATATTGCAGAGGGTACAGGCAGAAAAGGCAGGAGAAAACGAATCCGAGTCTATCATTCTTGTTTTTCTATAGCTTGGAACAGAAACTGAGAAATTTGGTGTTAAACATTTTTCTCCTGACAATTTCCTACCTTAGTGACAGAGAGACACATCTGTGGATCTTGATATTAATTAGACACAATCATTCTGCTGAATATTTGAATTTTCAAAAGGTGAGTGAAGAATTCCCATGGCATGCCTGGTAAAAAAAAAAAAAAAAAAAACACAAAAAAAATTCTTTCACTTGAGTTATTCTCTCTTTGTTGCAAGGAATTATTTGTATCATCAAGCTGTGTAACGTTTTGCATGATTACTTAAATGAAAAATAAATGTGATAAAGTTTTGAGTAGCTTATTCTATATAGAGATCTATAGGAAGAATGCACACATATGGGGAATGACAGAAAAATAAACTATACAACACAACTTACTTTTGTGAAACACAAAGTTGTATCGTGAAGATGGCTGAAAAGAATCTGAAAAGCTCCCTTTACACTATGCAAAACAACATTAGCCTGTGACAAATGTGCCCCTGAAGAGAAATTAAACATCTTGTCTTAGAGCTGCTGTCATAGCTTGAACTTCTTGAAATTACTATTTGACTGAGGGAGAGAGCTCTAGTTGCTCTATAAAGCTAAGCCACTCAACAACAGCACTCTTCCATTTGCCTTTGACAGCTGTATTTTTTAGTGACACTTATTTGCTTGGATTTAAAAGTTTCAGTCCTTATTACTATATACGTAAAAATAACAAAAATATCACAATATAAATTTCCAGAAACTGAAGGTCGGAGTCTGAAAAATTCAACAGAAATCAGTAACGCTGCTCTGAAAAACCTAGGAGATCCACTTGGGGAGTCCTCCCTTCAAGTAATTTTAGAGAAGGGACTACAGAAGTTGTGCTGGCGAAGTTATGTTGATCTCTAGTGGGGACTTTATCTGGAAGAAAAAACCCCAAACGTGCCCTACACTTACATATAATAGACAAAACCACACACACATAAACAGAAAAGTCACCCCAATCCTTGCTTTGCCTCCCTCTCCCTAAGGGTTTAATACATACTCTCCTCTTCCTGCAGTTTCACAGTATCTAAACTTTACCCCAGGGTGACTTTCTTCATGCATTTCAAGAAAAGAAGCAGCACTAGAGTTGGATGAGACAAGCACGCTGCCACGTGGTCTCTTGTCTATCACTAGGAGAGGGAAAGTTTCTTGCTCTACCATGGGGACAGGGCCTCTGCCTCTTCACCAGCAGCTCCAGCCTTGTTCGTGCCCATTTGCAGGCAGGGTATTGCCCTCTTAGCATCTCACTACCATGGAAAAAGGGGTGGTTGACCCCTTAAAATTTACACTGGGGGGAGCTGGAGAGAACCACCATATACATAGATACTGTAGACTGAGCACCACAGCCTCAAGATGCAGAAGAACCACGTTCACTTCCCTGCTGCAGGTGGGCCAACCCAGAGATCACACATTTCCCACATCTTGGGCAAACACAGGAAAGCTTGCTGATCACCACTCCGCTCTCTGACCTGGTACAATCCCTCAGAAACAAGGTTGACTAGCAGTTTTCTGGTGGAAAAACACGGTCAAAAAAACCTTCAGTTTTTTTTCTTCCTTTCCTACAGAAAGGAACTGTACTTGGCTTTTCAGGTTTGTTCCAAGAATTTTTTGCTGCAGAACATGTTATGCCGCCCACATTAGACAGCCTCACAGTTATTAATGCATTGCAGAGACCTTGAAATCTCAATCTGATATACGGCTACTTCAGTCTGTGCTTCTTCCTACCCCATTATAAACTTGACCTTAATTAACCCTCTTAGTGAAATGGAGTTTGTTGACTCTCAAGGACAGTCTCATTGAAAAACAATGTTGTAATGTCACTCAAAAGCTAAAGTAAGGCTGCTTTATAAAGGGATTTGTACTAATAATCCTTGAATATTATAGCTTCTTATGTTATGTAGTTTATATAAACTGATCTATATAAGCTAGGATTGAGCTCTGTCTTTCCCAGACTTTAAAAAAGTCTACATTTCCTTTAGCAAGCCCTTTTTTTTTTTTTTTGGCATTCACTACATCAATTTTGATGATGAAGATTTAAAATCAAATATTGCAGATCAATTTCACCAGCTGTAAATCAAAACACTCCCTGATAAACTAGGATATTTAGTTAACACAGTAACTTCTACTGTGGAAAGTAACTTCCTAATAGAAATGTTTGTTCCCTCCCACTTTAAGTAGTTTTATAGAGAACAAATATAGGGAGCAGATCCTTAGGCCAGATAATTTAATTCTAAAATCTTCTATGCAAGAGTTAGGTATGGTAATGATAACAGCTGCCCTGCATCATTTGAAGGACCATGCTCAGGGCTGATGGTGAGTCAGTCCTTATCAGCATCCTATATATATGCTGCAAATATGATATAACTTAACTGATCTTTTACAGTTCACTTTAACGGGAGCATATGCTTTCTTACAAAAATAATTTTGTAACTATTTTTACTCAGAACTAAATTGTTCTCTTTGACCAGAATTTAAAGGTATAGGCTTCAGAGCTGATGGTCACACATTTTTTGCCCTTTTACACATCTCTGTGCCAGTCTTCACTTTCAAGAGCTATAACGAGCTGTAATTATTTCTCAGACTATTTAGGGACTGAACAAAGATTATGAGTTAGTTTCACAATGAAAATATTCATACAGAGCAGGCAAGTAGCTGAAGTTATAAAAAAATCCAACTGATATTTTCTGAATGGTATTTGAACATTAATGCTTTTTTCCCCATAAATTACAAACTATTTTATGGATGTACAGTACATTTATTACCTTGTCATGAAGTACATTTTATCCTCTTGATTCTGAATAACAGTATGCGTATATAGCAATCATGCCAAACAAGGGAGTTAAAGACATTTACATACTGGGGAACCAAAAATAAAAGCTATTATTTACCAGTGGGTTAGTGTGCAAGCATTTCTCCGTGGCTGGCATTGTACCTAAAATTTGCAGAACCTTACGGTTTCACCCAGGTCTAGAGTATTTGTCATTCAGTTTGTTTTTCTACTACCCTCCTGAAGTATTTAAGAACCAAAATATTTAAATACTGTGTCCACTACAAAGCATATGCTACCATGAAAAGACTGCAACATCAGTGAATGAGGAGGGCAGCACTCCTGAGCATCTAAACAGATGATTCATTGGGCAATACTTTGTGTCAGAGAAGTTTCTAGTCTTCCAAAGGCCAGTGCTGGGGGAAGCTGGTCAGTGTTCCACGTCAAGGGGGAGCTCAGAGCACACAATATGTGCATATCCAGTCCTCCTGCCACTGTTCCTGCACTACTAACTGCATGGACTAGGAAACGTGGTTCATAAGCATCCAAACTTCCCACTTACCCTCTTGCAGAGACTCCTTTCGCTATGGATGCAGTAGAGAGAAAGAAAATTCATGCCTCTTTTTGTGTAAGATTCGGTAGAGTAGTGAGAGTTTTTTGCAGCGTACCTGGGGACCACCAACGACTGCCAGTCCTTGTTTCCTTCACCTGTATTATTCTGTCATTAGAGTATTCAGTTGTTGACAATTATGATATTGGAGTTTTCTCTTATATTCCTTCTAATATGAACTAATTTACTTGTAAATTATTAAAAAGATATTAGATAATAACTTGCTGATGTTACTACTTTAACAAAGACAGAATTATGTATTGCTGAAAGGGGAAGAACTCTAAAACATAAAGCCAAATACTGAAATTAGTTTACAGTCAAATGCTAGAGAGATTTACGAGCATCACTGTGACTACCTGTCACTGGAAAGTTAGTAATTCTTTGTCCAAGTCATGCAGCCATGTTAGCACAAAATTTGAATTATTTCTCTCATACTAAAATTGCATGCTATGACCACAGCACACAATACTCAATTAGAGAAACCTAACTGTTCCTTTTTTTCTCCCTTGAAGCTCTTCCAGATTTTATGTGTTCACAGTAGCCTGGGAAAATTGTTTAGGATAAAGTAATAATTTTACCTACAGCGTCTGAAATTATCAGCTATTAGAATAAGCCTTTATAAAGTTTCTTTTGAATTAAATTGTTTTAATCATATCAACAAGTCACTTTGACTGCTCTTCTGACCATTTAGTACAAAATAGTTTGCAGGCCTGCCACATATGTCAGTGTTTAAATACCATGGGATATGATGGATTTGAGGCTTGCTTAACGTTAACTAGTGTGCCTTTGAAAACAAACAAAAAAAACAAAACCCCCCAACCAAAACCCCCCAAAGCCAAATCAACTCATTGTTAAAAGAATTCAGTATGGTAAGGATTCACAATATATTATATACTGTTCTCTACCATTTCCCTCATGAGGATTCATCCTGGGACATGATCTACTGACCACCACTTCCCTGATGTATATCGTTGTATGTCAGTAAAGGCCAAATTAAGCTACAACTGTCTGTGATGAAGTTGGGGACTATGAATCCGAGTAGTTTATGTATCCAACTCAAGATTTATCATCTTTACAGTCTTTATTTGCCATTCTGGCATACACAGAGCATATTTTCTCTTTCTCCTATGACAAATAACCTTTAGGATCTAGGACTCAATTTTTCAAATATGTCAAAGTGTTTAGCAATGCTTAAAAAGGTAACATTTCTCTGTGTGGAATGTGAAACTTTTTGATTGATGACATTGTACTGGAATATTTAACCAAAACAGGAAAGCCTAACACGCTGCTGGAAATGATCTGCTGGTTAGCTTTTGTTTTTCCTTCCCTCTAACATCATATAAATTGTACAAGCTAATTCTATTTACTTTCTCAGATAGCCTACTGTAAATACAAGAAAATGTTTACTTTTTCTATTTACTTTGTATGAATTGTAAAGAGAAACAGCTGCTTTAAAAACAAAAATGATGAAATATACCATAAATGTGGCAAGTGGTTGAGTGTGCCTCTCCATTTTTGTTATTCTAAGGTGGAAGAACTCGACAATTTTCCTTAGGTAACAAAATAACGACATGATTTATTTTAACCCAACTCTATTTATTTTTGGGTGTTTGCAGCTAAGAAAACATGGATTTTCAATTCTCATATCTGTAAGAATTCCATCTGATCTATCCAACATTAAATATGTATTTCGTTACATCCAAAAGTGGGACATTTCCTGTTTCAGAAAAGTCTGACTATGCAGATGTTGGCAGGCTGAAAATAATGTTTTACAAATAAGAAGTCCATGCTATGCATAATATTTTAGTTAAAAAAAAAAACAAAAAACAAAAAACCAGACCATATAACTTGCTCAAGTTACAAGACTTTCAGCTGGTGTTTCCTGAATGATACCTGACCATTAATTTTTTTTTTGCTGAAAGAGGATAAACTAAATATTTTACAGATGGACAGTACATTTATCATCTCACACATGGTGAGGAATATCTCTTGAATAAATATGACCAGGGAAACAAATGGGGAAAATATTAGCTCATTTAATAGCATTAAAAGGACCTTGAAGCAGATGTAAGAACTTCTGTGAGAATGAGTCTGTCCTTCTGAAGCCACCTCATAAGGAAACAGAAAATAGAAGTGACTTCCATCAAAATAACTCAACATCCCCTCACTTGCCTTCTCAAGCCCCATGCTGAACAAAGCACACTGAAATCTCAGAATCAGGGCCTACACTATATATATGTGGGTACATACACAAACACACACACAAGAGAATGTTACATTCTACAGAAATCAAAATTTCTGTCTTCAAGCAAGCCTTTCCTATGATCCCAGTGCCTACCTTATTTTTCAGTGAGTGTTGTAGATACCGATAGTAAGAAGGTGAACAGTAACTTTCATGTTTTCAGTCTCATTACTGTAATCAAGTCAGACAATGCATACATTTAAGACAATGTATATTAATCCATTGTTAGACTAAGAACTGCATTATTAATAGGGATTTTCTTCTTGTTAAATAACACACTTCCATCTGTGATACATGGCCACCTAGTGACTAATTTAAATTGATCAAAACATTTATGTGATATACACTGTTAATTACATTTCACCTTCACCACTTCAACATATACTGAAAACAACTGTCAATGATGCAGCACTAACCTGTAATTGGTGGCTGTGAAATGTGTAGCTTTGATAAACACTTGGTGAAAAATGTGCTTATGATTATATTAAGACACTATTTTAAAAGAGTCAGAGGCACATCCACCATTTTGAAAACATATGTGGGTGCATTCTTGTGTGGGAGAAAAAAAATGACAATAATTTAATATACTGATAGGGAACAGGAAGATGTTGGTTTGCATTTGGGTTTTCTTTGGGGTTTTGGCTTTGTTTATTTCTTTAGTCTAAGTTTAAAAAGTAACCTTTTTTATTAAATGCTTAAACTAAAACCAATTCTCATTGAAATATAAACCACTTTCATCAATGTCAGCTGAAACCAACAAATTTTCAGAGTTTAAGAACTTGATTCCATTTTGGTTTGGCTTCTGTGAGGTTAGGTAAAATACATATCATTATTTTTAAATTTCTGCAATTCCAGTTTATCCAGAACTACAAATACTTACATGATCCTCAAACACATTCCTATTCTTGATGCTGCCATTTCATGTTTGTTTTTTTCTTTCGGATGTCTTGTACCATATTTCCTAAAAAGAAGAAAAGCCACCACTGAAATAGTATTTGAAGGTGGAAATAAATATTTGAATTCTGCACATTAAGCTGTCGGGTTATGATATCCATACCAAACGCTCACGGTTCTCTATTCAAACACAAAGAGATTAAAATCCAGGCAGCTGACTGCTTATTTTGCACCCATCATCCTAATTATAGATGCACATTGCTAGTAAATTTTGTTTACAGACACAAATTCTTAGTGTATTGTGAAATGCACACAACCAGTAGTAGCCATCATGAGTAAAACAAGGAACAGAAATGGAAAACTTATTTATTGACTTTAACTGATTTTCATGCTGTAATTCTCCTGTTCTCATTAGATTCAAGAAGTTCACATTTGTACTTGCTAGCGAACTGAACACAAACCAGAGAGGTAATTTGGAAAGTGATGATGACATTTGGATAGGTGATCTCTTGGACTCCTACTACCAATAAAGTAACTTTACAGCAGCAAAATATGAAGAACGAATAATATCCAAGACCTCCAGGTAGAGAGGATGGAGAAGGGAGATTAAATAAATAAATGGCCCTGACAGTTCTTTATTCGTTCCTGACAGTTCATGGCATTTGAAGGCTTCTGTATCATTAGTCATGAGACAGCGCACTTCCCCTCTCTCTCTAGCTTTCCATACATTTTCCAGCTCCTTTCTCACTTATAAAGTTTAAATGTACAATTGTTTTAGCATTGCTTATTAGCATTTTAAATTAAGCTTGAGGTACGTTTTCTCTCATTGTGAAGCCTGGCTATACTTCCAGGCTAGTAATGAATGAAACATTTGACAGAGTAAAAGAAACACCTTAAATTTGCTACTACTGTGTTAAAGATTGTTTCCATTCTGTATTAACTTTTCATTGGAGAATCACTCTGTAACATTACCTATTCTCTGTTCATTAATTACAAAAATAAAAGCTCTGGTAAGGATGAAAACAAACAGCCCCTTCCTCCAGCTAATTATATTTGACCTCTACTTGCTGTGCAGTTTGCAGCATAAAAGTGCTGGAAGTAGCAGGAGCAATCTCAGACAACGGGTGTTGCTTAACAGAGAAAACACTTCAGAAGTTGCAAGTGATAAAATAACAAAAGAAAGTGTTGTTTTCTATTGCATTGCCTGTATCAAGTATTATTTGGTTGCTCTGAATCACTACTAAGGTGGGAGCAGTTACTGCTTTTTTCTGTAGTATTGCTGCGTTCCCTTTTTCTTGAGGTAGACTGGGCTTCCAGCTTTCTTGCAATTGTTTCACCTGGAAAACTAATGCAGTTCTGTATGCTTTCTTACGTATGCAGAAGAAAAGTGCACATCTCCATTTGGGGACTGATCTACGGCTGCTACTGGGTTTAAAAAAAGTTACCTCGGAGCTTCCTCCCCTTCAGTTCCTCAAGAGGGTGAATCCATTGCCTTCCGACCCTGACACCTGGGACTGACCGAGGCGCATCACTAACGACTGCACTCTCTTTCTTCTCCTCTTGCAACACAAACTTGGCCAGAGTTTCTCAACGTCCTGGAAACTTCTCTTATCCTTCTGCTTTGAAGACCTGAATTGTTATAAGTAGCCAATAAAGTACAGCAGCTCTTCGCCTCTGTGCAAAACTGCGAGGGAAGAACCAATCTTCTAAAAAGAAATAATAACAGAAACAGGAAATTTGATTTCTTACACAAAATATGTGACTAAGGTACTACACAGGAAAAGAACATTACAGATGTGATTCTTATTTTCAGATGATGTTTCGTAACTCATATTATTAGACCAATTATCAATCCACCCAGCTTGTGGCAGCCAGGGAGCAGAAGAGAAAGCAGGCTTCAGGCTTGGACAGTCACGTTCGAAGAGGCGAGGGTCCCGCTCCCTCTGTAAGGGAGACAGTGTGCTAACACACCCCCTTGACTTTAAGCTCTACGTGCATCATAAATCCCACTAGCAGATGAAATATTTTAGCAGATAAATATATAGGATTTGCAACACACCTTCCTCAAATCTGATTTGCATTAACAATGCATTTTTAAGTACATGTGGATGATACAGACAGTACTTACAGGGAATACAGAGACTGTTGGAGAACACTGGCCATAATCTCGTTGCTTTTGGTAAAAGGATTCCAAAATTTAACAAATCACATTATTGGGAACTTGAGAGGGTAATTTTCCGGTCAGAAGTCTCCTTGACAGTCATTTGGACAAATCTGTAGAAGGAAACAGACTTTATGGTCAACCCCTAATGTTCTTTTTTGTTAGTTTTAGGGCAGTGTGTAATCAATCCATCTCCAGAATTCTAACTTTTATAAAATGTAACGTCAAGCTCCCTAATCACCTAAAAATTAAATATCATTCTTCAGAGCACTCACCTAATATCCCTCCATAAATCTGTTTCTGAGAATATAAAACATTCTTCCTTTGTATCTATTCTTTGCTAATATAATTAATTGCAATATGTGTTCCCTATTGTAAAGAACTTATAAGTTCCTTGAGCACGACAAAACATGCTGCCTTATCCATCTTTTTACTGAGTGCTGTATAGGGACAGTATCCATAATCACACAGCACAAAGAGTCAACATCACCATGAAATGTATAGTCTTACACTAAAAAGGCAAATAACAATTATTGATAGAATTGGGAACACAATCAATGTAAAGTTCAAAAAGGCAAATATGTGAGTATAAGCGTATAGTAAAATTTAATTCTATTTTAAAGGTTCTATCACCTGTACAGTTCATACCACAAGATGCTGACTTGCTTACATAACCGTACAAGAATATTAATTTTTTCTAATGATAGTTTTCTAATTCCTGAGCACAAGAAAACATCTCTCTGTGTACACTGGTTACACAAAAACCTTCCATTGAATGCATATTTATTTAGTGTTTGCCATATAAATTATTCTAATGGAAGAATGTTGTTTCAACACAGTGTGTTGAACATTCCATCTTTCTGAAAGTGAAATGCCATTGCTGTTCCTAATTAAGCTATTTTCCTTTTAAATTTTCCAGAGGATGATGTGAAGGGTGGCAATATTGATGAAGATTAATTGGATTGAAACTAACTGTGATACAGCTGTAGATAAGGTTATTCTGCTAGTTAGCAAATGAAAATTACAGCCATTTAAAAGCTGGGTACACAAAGGCTTGTCTGTCTTAAGTGTTATACAACAGAAAAAAATCCACGAGCTACAGGAAATAGAGATATTTCAGATATGCTGGCATTCTTCTGCTCGATTTAAGAATACTGTGAAAACGCAATGTCAATTCATAAATGAATAAATAAAATATATTTATTATGTTAGTGGATTATTTGGTTTTGTCTGGGAACTTGATAGATCTTTTAAGCTAGTATATATAATTAAAAAAAATGTCAAGGGAACAGCGCTTTGGCTGAGCACCCTCACTCCCTCACTACAGTGCTATAAAGGTACTAAACAATTACAGTTCCTTCAGACAGACAGTTTTTCAGAAGAGATGAATAGATACTTTCTCAGCTACTTGACGTCAATGATATCAGGTAGATTTCTTAACCTACCCAAAAATTTAGACTTGTCAAAGTCCAACTGATAGCACGACTTAAAAACTGTTATGAAAAAACAAAAATCACAGCCCAGAAGATGCTACCTTTCAGAGTAAATAATTCAAAATCCATGAAGTAAACTGAGATTCCAGATGCTGATTAGTCTTCTGTTAAAAGACAAGTAAATCTCTACTAAAATTTACTTCCCAGATGTTTGTTTACATAAATCTTGGTCAACAGCAACCGTAACATGGTATTGCAACTTCCTAAAAGAAGGCTAACAGGTTCTTCAAAGATTATCTTCTCAACACTGGCAAAAGTAACTACACTTGCAATTTTATCAAGAGATTTAGAAACAACCATAGTAGTGACTTATTTAAGCACAACAGAAATAGTTTTCTGAAAAGTAAGAGTAAGTCTATTACATCTTCCTCTGAAGTCCTATTTATGTATACATACATGCACACGTGCACATACCTAGATATAAAGCTAAGTAGTAGTTGACAACTTGAAGTATTTATGTTTTGCAGTTACTTAACTGAGCAATTCATTTTCCTGAGTGTAACCTCACACTATATGGAGAGTAAAACCAGGGCAGTTACCTGTACGAGAAACGAAGCCATTGCAAGTATTTTGTACAACCATTTTACATTTATAATGCAGAAAACAAAAGTACCAGATACATCTGCTAGTGGCACCTTTACCTTTAGATATGAATTATAGCACACATTTCTTCCATTACCTAAGTCAGCCTAGAACATAGTGTATAAGTGAGTACTGCAACTTCATTAACTTCCTCTTACTCCAGCAGTGTCACAGCCTGACTAGTTAAATAAATTTAGTTTCACGTTTGCAACAGTTCTATTGAGCTATGGCATTAGTGTTCATTTCCTTCATATGCACAAGTGTAGAACCTATTCAATCAACTGAGATACCTAGAGCTCTATATAAATATATACACATATCATGTTTATACTCATTTCATACTTAGTTGAGGTATTATTAAAATCAATACAATAATTTGCTGTGAATACTTCTTTGTAAGTAGTAAGATTACCATGACTATAAATGCTCATACACTGCATATTTATGCAGTTCATAATGCAGAGATATTATTTACTGCCCAGAAATAAAAACATCCCGTACGGTTCCATTTTTATGCACACATACAATGTAAAGTTGCTGTTACTTGTAAAAATATATGTTTCTTAATAAGATGTGTACCTCCCATTTTTCTGATTTTTCTCATATGCAAAATTTCTCTTTTCTATTTTTTTTAATTATTATTATTTATTTTATTTTCTAATTAATAATACAGCTGCCATCACTATCAGTCATTCATTAAGAAAGAAACCATATCCCAGTCACCCATAGATCTGGATGCCTTCATAAAGCTATATCCACGGCAGCACTCAGGTTTAGCACAGAACCATCTCAGAGTTAGTTGTTAGAAGAAACTGTGGCAAGAATATATCCATATTGCATAAGACAGAGCTGAAACTAAAAAGCTCAGCACAACACGGCACTCAGCACCAGGCTCCAGCAAGCAAAAGAGCAGGATATGAAAATGCAAAATGGCTTGACACAAAGTCAGCTCCACCCATGTCCAGCAAATCTTAAAATGTAAAGCTTGTTGTTGTCCCTTCTCAATCCAAGACATTTCTACTGGAAACCACCTTAGTATTGCTACAGTTTGCTCCTGAGCACTTGAGGATGAGTTATCAGCCAGGACAAATTGTCAAATAAACCTGTGGAGCTGCTGCAGGACTGGCTAAGCCCTCATGGACTCCTAACTCCTGGGAAAGGAGATGCACGTTCCAGAGAAAAGCTGTATGTGGAAGGAGTTGTGTCCAACAAACCCAGCCTGAGCTGAGCTGGCACTGAACCCTGCAATGTTTCCTGAACTATTTACATGAACTAGCTAAATTTTGGGCTTGGATATTGCAGCCACATGTTACCATGCACAACTGATGACTATACAAAAGACATTCCCCTAGGGGGAAAAAAACCCATCTCACTTATAATAATAAATTTTATTGATGAGTACATTATATTGATTTTTGAGTTTAATGTACGCAAATAAGGGAGATCCCTACTTAACTTGTTAAATAAGCTAAACCCTGTAGGAGGACATTCAATGAATTTCCTAGGAACTAAGAATATTTCATGAATATCATTAAGTGGAGCACAGAAATACACAAGAAGCCATTTAGCATAATAAAGCTCCAACTCCGTTAAGTCTCTTGAGGCTCACCACAATTTTCAAACAACAAGACTTCTCCACTGTCATAAAATACCAAAACAGAATACAAACAACACAAACAGCAGACATCCATCCATATCTCTCCCAGATATTTGTAATTTACAATTTACGCACTGTTGAAATCATGCAAGAAAATAAAACGGTGATTTAGTATGTTTGCAAGTCAAAGGAAAAAAGTGTCTTGGTTTCCCATCTGCCCAATTTTGTGTTCCACAAATCACACTGGAAACCACGTGTATGCTTTAAGTCCTCTGCGAGAACTTGGCTTTTCATGAACTGTTACAACTTGCAGAGACATAGCACCATCAATTTGGGGGAGTTGGAATCTTCCTTATTCCACATCACATTCACGGCCACTTACCTCTGACAACATCCATTTAAAATAATCAGAAAAGGCACAAATTCAACCACACTGCAGATTAAATAACTGTACATATTTTGTAATTTTGCTAGTCCATACCTGCGGCTGAAAAAAAAAATATGCTGATATAATTTCTAATGTCATTTATGCCACTATGCTCTTTGACTTTTAAATACAAATGAATCATAGCATCTTTGACACCAAAGACAGAAATGTCTTGGTAGGGCATTCACGCTGGCAATTTGTTTCAAACACAATAGGTAGGTAGTACTCTGACAAAGAGTGAGCTGTGAGCTGCAGCCTGGCTGCCCACTTGAAACACATTCTCCCCGAGGCACTATGCCCCTCTCCCTCTTGAGTAGACAGAAAGCAGCACACCGCCCAACTCCGAGCCACAGTTCATCTCGAAAGCTGTATTTAGATTGCTACTCATCCTTGTTCTCCACATGTTGCAAACTCTTTGGCTCAAGCACAACTCTCATGAGATGCTGCCATGTCATTATGAATGTTTGCTTATTAAATGAAAGACTGATTTTAAATCAAGATCCTTTTTATTAAAAAATGGGTACGTCAAAGCCTCGACTTTCCATTACTAATCCATTTCAACACTGCACGCTCTCCATCGGTTCTGCAGGACAGAGGAACGCCTGCGTCTTTATTTTCATGGAAAATTCAGTTACCCCTTCACAAATTAGCAATATTAAAGTGTTTCTATTATGAGTACTAGGACAAGGCAAGCACGATCACCTCTTTCTCTTTCCACTTCCAGTTGTGCAGTCTGAGAGACAAGCACCTGGAGTGCCAGGGATATCAGCCAGGCACCTCTCAGCAGTATTGGTGGAACCGGGCACTAAAAACGCCTCCAGCTCAACTTTGGTAATTTCCCTCTACTGATGCGATTTAGATGACTATCAGCACTGACTCCACTTTTTTTTTTTCCTCCCATGTAAACAATGTAACTACGCTACAAAACAGAAAATATGTAAATCCTATGATTTAACTTTACACAGCAATTCTGTACTAAGCTATACTACGTCCCAGAAGGTTTTGCCACTAGATCATTATTTACTAATGGGCTGTAGGGTAGCAATAGAACATAACCTCCAAAGGCACCAAGATGAATATTTAATCCAGAGTTTCTGCCTGTTAATATTTTATTAAAGCCTGGCTATTTTCCACCATCCTGAAAATACTAAATTCCATTAATGATAATTGTGAATCTCATTGGAATCAGATTTTAGCAGCTTCTGGATATTACAGTGAAACAATTCTTATGCTGTTCATTAACAGCAAAGATGGTGCTATTTGTAGCTTCAAGCCCCAATATTTATTTGTTAATTATTTTCTTTTAACCCAATCAGTACAGGGTAGGAAGTGGGTTCAGAACTCACATTAATAATAATATTATAAAAATATTTCCTTATTTTGAAATATGAAAAGGCTCCAGTTCCCTTGTGGTGCGAGAAATAAGATGCAGGCCCTTTCTCTATTGTGAACTGAGCCAGCTCTTACAAATGATAGCTCTTCACTCATCCAGGTAACGTTAATTGGATATCACAGCCTGCTTTTTTCTGGCCCTGCGCAAAACAATATATGTGATGATGGTGCCAGCAACAAAGCAATGGGCACTAAATTAAATTTTCTAGATCAAGCCCAGTAGAAAAACCTTTCCCTTTACTTTTCTATGACTAGAAGACTAATCTCCAATGACTTTATTGAATGTCTTTCACAGATATTCAATTATCTAAAACAATAAAACAAAGCAAGGCAGTTTATTGCCTTGGGAACAGCAAATTTCCTTCCCCCTTCATTACAGAGGTACTGGAAACAGAAACCTACTACTGACAAGTCCTGTAGGACCAGGATGGAAAAAAAAAAAGTTAAGCAAATGTTCAGGATCACTACACACAGGAAAAATTCTTTCACCTTCCTTAAGCCATTAAGTTGCAGGAGAAATCGCACTAAAAAGTTTTCTGCTACTCTTTTTAAAAGCACTTTGACACTATTAAGAGAGTTTTTTAGCAATTATAATGGATTAACCAAGAAGTGCCTAGCAAGAGATGCAAACCCAGCTACGTGGGCTGCCTATGAACTGGAAACCATTTAAAAGCAAGAGTTCCACCATCTAGAAAACAAAGGATTTGGTATTATGCCCTTTAATTCCTTGCAAGAACAGTTTCATTTATAGCTTCATTCAGACAGTAGTGTAAACACATCTAAGCTGTGTATGATGAGCAAGTGTTTATCATCTCTAGTACCTTTTGAACTAAAAATATAAATGTATATGTAAGTTCAATATCCATTTATATTCATGCTTACCTGTCACTAGGAATATTATTAATGCACATAAAATTAAACAGATTTTGTTTTGAAGGCTAAATCTTCAAAACTGTAATGAATGCAGAAGTTACATAATTGATACACATGTTCATTAATGAGCTTACTTTAGCGGATTTTACCATATACTGCTTTCTACCTAAGTAATAGAAACAGAATATATTTATTACTTTCATTTCCTATGAGAATATTATTATTCAAAATATGCTTTATATGAAATATATGCATTTAGATATTAACATATTTTGCATATTACATGTGTCTACAGATACATATTTAATTTTTATATGCAAAATGATCCCCATGTACTTTTCACTTTTAACTCTGTAGCATATGGTACATTTATGTGCAAGACTAACCCCATTCTGAAAATGCATAATAACCCATTTGTCATCACTCTAATGTTTCATAAACCTTTGAAGTATCTTGGTTATGTTTCATTACTAAATATGCTTCTTTTTGTGTTTGTATTTTTAAATTCTGCCTGACAGTGGAGGTGTTTAGGCCTTGATCTAATGCCCACTTCAGAAAAAAAAAAAAAAAAAGCCTTCATTTACCTGAGTGAGGTAGGAAGTCCAGCTTGATTGTCCTTCAGAATGCAAACCATCCTTCCCTCACTATGATTCAAGTTTCTTACTGTGTTTCAGCACATGGCGAGCGGATGAAACCTTTCAGTTTACCTCTTGTGAAAATACTTTTGCTTTGCAATTAAAGCATTCATATGTTTCCTTGAGAAATTATTTCATTTAAAAGAAGAAAATCCATTTTCTTCATCTTTTTCTTTATATTTTTCTTCATTAGCCCAGCACTATTTCTACGTTTAATTCCAATGTGAGTAAAAGGAAGATTGTTGTCACAGAATAAATAAAAGATTCCTTTCCCCTTACCAGTCACACACACAGACACAAAAATAGACTGACAAGTTGTTTTCAAAAAGATATAAGTAACGGAGTTATTGACTCTTTTTTTTTCTTTTTTCTATGTACATCACTGAGGAAAGGGAAGAGGAGACAGAGGACAAACGGGTAAGTATTCTGTCTCATTTCAGAATTTAAGATGTTTTGAGAGCAGTGACTACGACCAGGAGAGCATCAGCAAGTCAGATTGAAAGGTAGAAAACTGAAAATGTACAAGAATAAAGCAAACATGCAGGGACATTTATGTACTTTCATCATAAAACCTGTGATATTCAGCATAAAATCATCTTAAACAGCAGTTCTGATGTAACAGCTGATCAGTTTAATAGATGCTAAGCATTTTGCCCTGTTGTGATGAGAGGGGCCTTTTATTCCAGATGAGAACTGTATTTTTGACCACAAAAAGGACTCATACAAAATCTCATGTTTAGGCAGACTCTTAAATGTGATGATCTATTAATTATTCAGACAAGGTAGGAAGTTACTAAGGGTTACATTAAATACTGTCACAGCGTGTGTGTGAGCGAAAACATATACAGAGCATTTGACTGATGATACCCGGCAAAGCTCTCACATATACTCATGAAGTAGACAGTTGATAATGGCAAAAATGATCATTAATTAAAACACAACTGAAAGATGCTTATCTAGAATGCCATTAGCTACAAAGCGTGCGTGGGGTGAAGCTGAAGGATATACATATGAAGAGCTAATGGTCTATGGCTGGCTTCTACGGATCCTGTCACTGATAAGGATTTTGCTTCTGAAAGATAAGGAAGTGGCGGAAAAGATAACTCACTTGATGGGGCACTTTTCAATTTGCATTCTGACTAGGACTACAGCAGAAAATAAATATGGAATGGATACAACGTATCACAAATTTGGAAATGCATTTAAGTGTTTCCCTATAAGAGATTTTTAATTTAAATACTCTCGAGTAGTAAGTGCCATTACTTCCGTAAGTGAACATGCTGTAAGTGAAAATTATATCCATAAAGAAAATTAATTTTATTTAAAAAAAAGTCCAAAACGGAATATGTGACTGACATTGCCAAAAGTATCTTTTTATAACAATGGAAAAAAACAAATCCTATCAGCCACCATCAAAACAGATGCCAAAAGTGAGGCTTGATCAGTGTTTTAGGTGAATGTACACGGAATTATTTTGTACCTGCTCTCCTCGCTAGGAACGCAAGGGAGGAAAAAAAAACACAAGCCAAACAAAAGTAAAACACCACTAAGTAATGTCCTAAAATTTCTGAATTGCTGTAAGAACTTGAGCACTAAACTGAACTCCTCTAACAGTTCAAATGCTATGCAAAAGCAAAGAATAAATCTGTAGCACTGAAGACAATTTTTTTTTTAATATATCTAATAAACAGGTACAATACAGAAGCACTAAGCTGATACTGCAAAAAAATTATAAACAGATTTTTTGTCTCCCTGCCCAGAATGCACATTTCTTTAAACTGCAAATAAGAATTGGTGACTTTTTCCCCTCACAAATTTTGGGAGCTTTAGTGCCTCACATTCTTTTTCCCAGAATGGTAGAGAGCTCGTGTTAAACCGTTCATCATCAATATGAAGTTGGCTTGTTGGAACAGAGTATTACTTCTTATCTGTCCTTGATATGTGTATGTACTCATCTGCTGGTCTCACCTACAGGCAGCCATTACACGAATGAGAAATACTGACTTCCATGCTATCAGTGGAGCTATAGTCAATCGCCTGCTGAACGGCTGTGGAACACAAACTAAAATCTGATTAATTTTAAGGAAATTATTACTAGGGATGCTACCAGCTATAGAGAACACCTCTTGGCATTCCCAGGAAAGACTGTTTAATACACCAATGGACACACACACACACAAACACACACCTCCCAGCCAGAGCAAGGAAAACGTATTCATTTCCTGCTGACAGCTACTGGAGACTTACCAAAAGCACAGGAGAGCTTCATTAAGGCAGCTTCTGCCAAAGAAATGCCATGGTATGAACACCTATCCCATGTCAGAAGCAGAGAAGTAGCATCAAAATAAGCACCTGAAGTATTATTCTTTCTCTTTTTAAATCAAAACCCTTTTGCAGTAAAAAAATTCCCAGGCAGGCAGAGGTTTCAATAAGCCATCTCTGTAACTGGGGATCTTTCATGTTTGCTTCCCCATTTGGAAGCTGAAATATCAAGTTTTAGAAACTGAAACAAGCCAGCCAAACCCATCTTCATAATAGAAGGTAACTTTGGATAAAGAGACATCTTCCTTTCAAGGAAAACCGAGTATTTCGACCTGGAACTGTAACACTATAATGAAAATAATTCAAGGACAAACACACAAAGATTTTACTGATCTCATATTCAATTCTGTACGAACAGCCACTGCTGTTAATGGTAGGATTACTCAACTGTAACAGCAAAAAGCAAAACGAAAGGTCAGGTAGTATTTTTCTCCAGACATATACAGGGCACGGTGCAATTTGATCTGCTGCTTAGACAGCGATGCTCTTCCTTTCAGTTGCCTGCGAGGCAGGAAGGAAACAAGGAAGCAGCAAAAGACAACGGACAATCAGGGTAATTTCTTTACCTTACCCATTACACTAGAGTCACGGGTTCAGCCACCCGCCCCACCTGGCACAAACTTTCTACTGCTGCTAACAGAAAGAAGCAGCTGCACAGCTGTTGCTTCACAATCCTGACTACAGACACACCGGCCAAACCATAATATAGCTCAAGGGATGCTTAACGTTTGCCAGCTCAGCTGTGGAGTACATTATTTGTCCCCCTCTGGAGCTTTCTGAAACTGAAATATATTGTTATATACGCACTGAAGTATACAAATAGGTGGTTCAGCAAACAGACACTTTGTTTGAAGATGTTCTGCTTTAAGCTAATAGAGAAGTAAGAATTGTGCAATCGATTCCTTTCCGATTTATTCAAGCATTATGGAACTATAATACATTACCAGCCTGTTCCAAGCATAAGAAAATTTCTTGGATTCATGCTGGCAGTAAGTGGCCCTTTGAGGATTCGGGTGTTTTCCCCCCCAGACACTCTCCTTATTCTTCTGGTTGATCTAAATCTTATCAATTTCTTCCTCTTGAAGTAAAAAGCAGTCCAGCTCTCAGACGGCTTGTGGTTTCTGAGATTGAAGCGGAGGGAGAATGACAGTCTGTCCATCTCAAAACCTATTTCTGAATTCATTCATGAGCCCTCATTAAAGATGTAAGAGAATTATGAAGGCAGAGAAATAATGAAATAGGAGTCTTTTTCCAAACCAGTCTCGCTATCCCACCACACTCAAATATCTGATATCCATTGTGACACACTTTCTTCCGCATTGATGAATTTTAATTTCTGTTGCTCAAGGGTAACACTTCAGGAACAGCGTGAGTGGTCATTATATCACATACATATTAGAGTCTACCTCTCTTTAAACTAGATGCCTGAATTAATAAGGTCCTTTTCCTTTACGGTGCTGCCATACTGGCAAATACTTTCTGACTGGGTAAAACTAAAGTGCAAAAAAGTGCTTTCCCAGCTGTCTTGTGAAGTCAAGATCAGAGAACAGCATGCAAGCTTTTGATATTTCACATCGGGATGCACGTTCTCCAGAGCTCTCCATACTGCCGACGGAGACCACATTCCTTGACAGCCTTCAACTTGGCGAAGGGGCAGAAAAACTCCTGCCTGGCCCCTCAAGTGCACCCCAGCCTCAAACAAATCACAAAGCACTACTGTCACCCACAACAGAATATTAAATAATATGTTACTTTTGCCAAATGAAGTACATTTTAAATACTTGAAACGATGTTTCAGAATTCATAACTGCAATTACTAACAGTTTGACCCCTACAATTTTATCCACCCTCTGCTCTGCAGGCAGAATAAACTCAACACTAAAGGCGGGACCTGATTTGTTAATACTGGCTTGAAAAGATAGGTTGAAGTGTTTATCTTTTGCTGAAGACATGAAAAATGACGTCTACAAAAACAACACGCATGACCTGCTGACTTAAAGCAACCTAGGTTTTTTCTTTACTGCAGAGTAATAACTTTGCCATATCCTAAGAAAGTTACAGTATAAAAGACAAAAAAATCTTAAGAGGTTTTTAAGAGGAAAAATGTAATGCTATTTCTTCACAACAAGCTAGCTTATCATATGACTACATCATATTTTCTATTTTTATATCAACAAATCAAACTGGATTATTGTGTTACAGAGCTCAATATTCTATCCCAACAGGTGAACTCAAACTTCAGTGCAAAATACTTAAAGAAAGATGTATGCCCATTTCATTATGCTGTAACAATCTCTCTGTGAGTTGTCAAGACCAGAACTGACAGCCTATGTCACAGAGGTACTCAAAGGCCTAATTTGCTTGAGTAAAATGCTGCTGTAAAGTTTTCTGAACCACCTTTTCTCAATACAGCCTGGGTATTCCAGCACAGCAATAAGTTTCCCACGTCAAAGTATGTTAACTGTGCAGAAGCTGCCAGCAATTTTGCTTTCTAAGTGATCACTCAATAATGCCTGATAAGATCACATCAGCAACAAGGCCACCCTTTCAATATTAACTAATTTTATATCTTATCTTTTCCCAGGTGACTGGCTGTGATGCCAGGTGAAAGGGTGATGGAGAGTTCAAAACATGAGATAAATGATAGATGCCTGCAAATTTAATTAGCAAACAAAAATCCAGGGAAAGCTATTATTTAGTGGAAAGACATAAACCTGGCAAGGTATCTGTGGGTTCTCCTATCCTGACATAACAAGAGGCACCCTGGCAAGAGGAAGAGAAGACCCAGATTCTAAATTCTTCCCAAGTATGAGGAAAAACTCTCCCTGCCCCCACAGCTGGTGTGCCAGACTGGTCTTTGCTTTGTTGTTATGCTCCAGCCATCTCACTCCCATGCACACATACACAGAGGCATGTCTGGCTAGGAAATATCTTCCCAGACCTGTGTCTGCTCCATCAGATCAGCAGTGTGTTTACTCAGATTCATTTCTTCAAGTAGAAGAGCTCTATCATCCTTGCAGCTAAGCCATGACTCAGTTTTGGAAGGCAGGAGATAAGGGAGGGAAAAAGGAGAAAAAAGAAAGAAAAAAAGTGTACAGGAAGGAGGAAAAAAGAATTAAAAACTTTAGAAATGATTGCTAAGAAGTAGTCCTTTCAAGGCACTTTGAAGTCCTGTATCAGTCAGCACTACTGCACTCACAATACAACGCTTGCTCAAACCCGCACTGTCAAGACCCTTGCATAACTAACTTCTTCAGCTGTGGACCACCTATATTGCTCTTCAGATGCAGATATTATTCTTTTAAGACACGGTATCCTGACTGATGTTATTCTAAGTATGGTTGGATAGACAATACTATAGATAGTTGGACAGACAATATTTTTGGTGAAGTGCACGCTCTTACTTTAGGATTCCCAGATTTCTTATGGTCTCTAGAAATTTGAATTACATACCAAATATTTTTAAAAAAAAGGTGTCTACACCGACTTGTTTTTTAACTACATGTTATTAATATTTTAGCAACATCTAATTGCAGCAGTGTTTTCAATTTTATTCCTTTTCAGGTGACAGCAAGCAGCAACCAAAAAAAGTAAGTTATGTTTGAATAATACATTTACACTGCTATTATTTAGCATGTTCTTCAGCTCTCTCAGAACCTTAACTGTTGGCAGCTTTCTGGAAAGTCAGTTTTGTAGTATGTACCAAATACTAAAAAGAGGGAGATGTATTAAAATTTGAGATTGACAGACAGCTGGCTCGATTTAAAGGGAAAGTAAGTAGAGTGGCACTAGCAACTATGTGAACTTAATAGCAGAAAAGTGAGAGTCGTGGGATATCTGGGATCAGATCAGGCTCTGTCAACCAGAAGATGGTATTACACCTTGAAGGCCATCAAGGCTCCTGGTCTGCTAAGGAAACAGAAGGTTTTAAAACAGCTCTGTCTAGTGTTAAGGGAGCCCAAAGTAATTTGAGCTGGCAGAAGGATTTGCGAAATTGCATCGGTTTAGGATAAAGTTTGGCCTGCTCTTCCTGGCTAGTTGAGAAATAAGGTAATGCAGTGAGAACATGAAAATTCTTTTTTCTTTGTCTCTCTTTTTAAATTCTTCTTACAGTGGTTTTCAGTTTGCACATACTTAGTATGGATCGGCACGCCTATGGATTATTTAATGCCGTTCCTGCTCTTTGTAGCTACGGTTTTGTTTTTCCTTACTGAACACCAAATGAAATCGAATAACGATCACTGCGAAGTCACCCTATGGAAGAAAGTACACGCGTGTCAGAAATCTTCTTGCATTTGCTGACATAAGAGTACACTGAGGAATACAGTTTTTCATACTAATGAGGGTCACCTCACTTACTTTATCACGGAGTCATTGTTACAGCAGGATAGTTGTATTACATCAATAATTTTAATTGCAATGTTACTGAGGTGTGGACAAAGCATCGCCCTTCTTAGGAATTTACATTTCAGAGAACAGGTAAATCATACGATACATAGAAAAAGGAAAGCTGGTAGAATTAATAAAAGAGATTACCATTGGAATATAGTCTCCAAATAATTAATTCCACAACTTCAATATTGGAATTCATTATCTCACATGACCTTCCAAAATGATCTGTATTTTTTGACCCTCACAGAGACTAAAAAGCCCTTCCTTTCAGTCATATATTTGAGAGAGTTCTGTAGGATTTTGAGATTTGCATAGATTCTGCACCTTTTTTCCATGCCAACTAATTGTTTAAACTCTTAGTCTGTTACTGCTGACTTTAAATAGCACTTTTTAAAGTTTCCCTTGCTGACAATTTGCACACACTGACAAGTTTTTTCACAGATATCTTGCTATTACTTTAACGATTCCTTGCTATAAGTAAATTATAAAAGACACTATTTTCTTTAAGAGCTAGCCATCTAATTTAGTATCAGTAAGTAGCAACTAGCAAGCACAGGGATGACAGTAGGTCTCCTTTTCATAGAGTCCCACTGTGGTTCCTTGCCCCTCCTTCACACTTCAGTTTCTCTGCAGGTAGCATAATTTGACAAAAGTGAAAGAGAAATGCTGAGAATGCTTCTACTACTCTTCTGTCTAAGCAGAGAAGGAATTGTTAAAGAAGTGTCAGAACATTCCCTAAGAAGGTACTGGAGATATTGGGAAGCCTGGAGAGTAAAATGAAAAATGACCCAAACATAAGGGATAGCATTCACTATTCTGTATTGAAAACAGAGGCAAGGACACTGCTGATGATAAAAGGTAAGACAGCCTGGGGAAATACCAGGCAGTGAACCTATATCCTGAGATAAGAGCAAAATCCCCAAATTAAAGTTGATCAAACAAGGAACAGGGAATGTGCTTACTAAGAGCAGAACAGTAACATATAGCAACAGGAAAATTATAGAACTTGTACCTCTCTTTAAGAAGGAAGAGAAAAAGGAAAAAGACCAACATTAGGCAATTGAATTTCAGGTCATTAATCCTATCTCAGTTGACCAAAACTCTATCTGTCAAAACTTGTGTATAAAACACATGCATCTAAGTTAGTGTAAGTTTGGTAAACTTGTGTTGAATTTTATTGAAAATAGATTGTTCCAGACTAATGCAATAATTGCTCTATAAACAAGATAAATTGAAACTAAGTTAAAATAAATTACTGTATGTTCAATATAGCACTACAACAAAAATCATGAGTTCAGCTGTAAAAGACTGTAGTTCAAGAATTGTAAATTGTGTAAAGAATTAACTAAAGAAAAATAACAGTGATTTGCACTGGACTGGAAGAAAGTTGTTCAAGTACTCCAAGAACGACTCTTGGAACTAATATTAATTGGTTAAAAATTTTGTGGGAGAAAAATGGAATGGGCTTATAAAATGTGTGTTGATCAGGAAAAAATATTGAAATAAAGTTGGATGTAACAGTGAATAACTCACAAGAATGATGGGATCAGTAAAACTGTGATGATATTCAGTCAAAGTGCAAAATCATTTATCCATCAATACAAAGCATTTCCAGTTTTAGATATGAATTATTTGAAAGTGACAAAGGAAGACAGAGACTTGGGTTTCTTTTTCAGACTGATTGACTGAGCTATTAATTCAGCATAGCCATGGAAGAAACAAATACAGTCTTGCGAGGTGGCAGCTGATGTGTTTCCATTTTATAAAGTATCATTAATGTCATAGTACAAAAACTCTTGCAAATCAAGACAGCTTAAAACCGTGACATCTACCCTGCCCATAGCACTGAGATAATGAAAATATGCCTCTTAGAAAGCAGAGAACTTAGTTGACTACTATGCTGTCACTTTTGAATGAATAACAAAGTCATTAAAACTAAAGATGATAAGGCAAAATATTCCTATGCCTAAAAAAATTCCTCACCTCAACCTGAGAAAAAAAATGATGCCATCGTTATAGATCAGCATAACCTTCAACCAACAGAAGGCAACTGAACAAAGTTAACCCATTTAGCTGCTATTATGTGCCTCACATTTAGATCTTGAAGACAGAATTTCTAATGAAGAACCTCTATCTCAATAGTGATCCATCATCAGTTAACATATCTAATGGCCTAGAGCTACTTGCTGATTCACCTGTTGACCTTGTATATCTCAAATGATTCTTTGCTACCTTACTTTTCTATTGCTGTTACCACTGCATACAGCCTGTGTTCCATCTATGAAGATTGCATAGAGGACTATAAGACTATAAACATAACTGGTCTAATCAGGTATTTGTTTTAAGTGTTGCATGTGTAAGCAGGCATCCACCTCAAAGCCTGTTGCCATTTAATTTCAGTGGAAATGCTGCTATCTTCTTTCGCGTAAGAAGGCTCGGACCTCTGCATTCTTATAGCACGTTGCCTGATCTGCAGGGCTATAAAATTTGTTACCTCAAAACTCTAAAGGATGAAAACCAGAAGCCAGTTAGAATGCTACACCATGGCAAATCAAAAATGGGTTACAACATTCATCACATTTAATATTTGGCATTTACAGTACAACTTGTTAATATCTCATATTACAGTACACATTAATACTTTTTTTTTTCTATTTACATCAGAATGAAAATTAAAAAGCACATTTATGGAAAGGACACAACTGTAATGTGGCCTGGCAATAGACAAACAACAGAAGGAAAAAGAAAGAAAAAAAAAAAACCTCAGTATTTTCTGATTTTGCACAAATGTTTTGAAGCCTTTATTGCTGCCATGACAGTAGCTTCTCACTGTTCAACATCCAATACTTCACCATAGGAAAAAAAACCCTAATAACACAATTTTATCATTTGGATTTCCATTACTTTCAATCCTTCCATACATGCATTTCTCAGCGCTCAATCCTTTTGCCAGATCTAACAGCCTGCAACTAAGCTTTGTCTCAGTCACTGTAACAAAACAGGGGAATCAAAGTAGGAAAACTGGCCAAAGTTGCATCCATGAGCTTGACTTTTGATACGATCTGCACATTTGTCTGGATCTTCTGCCAGAATCTAGCCAGGACAGGCTGGCATGATGCCACCTGCGGTATTGAGTACCATTTTCCAGAAATCAATAAAAACACCTTGTGTAAGCACAACTTGGAAAGTCCTAACACTGATCTTGCATAACCTCTACGTCTAATGCTGTGTAATTACAACACATTCCTTCCAAATATGTCTCTTCCTTACCTAATTATAGCATTGAATAACAAATCCCACAGCAGTCCAGAATCAGACATGGGAAAAGGAACTGAGGGTTTAATCACCAACCTAAAGGCAAAAGCAGCGTGTCAGGCATTATGATTTTGAAAGTAGTTCTACCAATTCCTTATCAAGGGTTAGATACCTGAGGTCAGGTTTATTTATGGCATAAATTGGTACACTGCCATGGAGATACACTTGGGAAGAATTTGGCCTGGTATAAACTGTAATTCAAAACTGAAAAAACATCCTGTAAAGGTCCAGAGAACTTCAGTTTTTATCATCTTTACATTGTCTTTTCAGCATTTCCTGCTATTTACTTCTGTAAGATATGAAGTTAATGACCAACCTATAAAGACAAACAAAAAACATCACCATTCTAAATGCAACCTAACAACAAGGACACGCACATAGAGCTTTATGTTTCTGTATGATTTTTTTTTTTTATGATGCCTCTAAAGTTGTGGAAAATACAGCATTATTTACCAGTTGAACCAGTATACTGACTGTAAAAGAGTTTATATGCAATTGTATTCACAATTACAATTACTTTTAAAGTAATCGCACTATTATTCAGCATTTAAAAATATCTGACACATCACATGTGTGATATGCAAGAAAAGTTTGACTTCAGGGCAGGGAGGAAGGGAAGAAGGATATTTTTTTTTACCAGTATTTTGGCATCATCTTTCATCTTAAAAAATGAACATAAGGAAAGTCTCACAGATCTTTTAAGAAAAAAAAAAAAAAAGCAAAACACCAACTGGAGACCTTTGGTTTGCTTCCTCATCAGAGATTCACAGTAAATACTCCAATACCAGAACTACTGCAAGCAAGGAGTAGAACAAAGACTTTAAGCTTCAGTATGATCTTAATCTCAGTCATGTCCAAGTGAGCAGACACTGTGGTCAGCTTTGTGATGTGTAAAGGACTGAGAGAGTGAGCAGCAAAACCAGAAAACCTTCTGTGCAGTTATATCACGTGTCATCAGAAACCAAATTCCCACTTTTTGCATGAAACGAGACGGCACTGAGGAGAAGAGCTCTTCCTAAGTTATCACTAGGGCTGTAACTACATTGCCATAACAGTGGTTTTACCCCTTCTTCCTCTTTCTGGCACAGCAAGTGCTCCTTAATCTGCATCCACAGCTTGGGCCCACAGCTGGGCTGTTTCACTGTCCAGACAGCTGTCTGCAGCCCCCAGAAAAGGTTTTTTAGTTAATGACCTGGCTTTAATCCTCTTCATCCTATTCCCACCAAAAATAAGTAAAAGCCTGCAGCTGAAGTCAAGTCAAACCAACTTTACCTGATGACAAGTGGGGAAAAAAGACATGCAGAACAGGGCTTGTCCTCCAGTGCACATTATTAAAATCAGTTATAGCATAGGAAGGGAAGGAGGTCTGAAAGTGAAAAAGGCAGACACACATCACAGACTTTTTTCCGCAGTGCTTGAAGGGAGAGTGATCCTTGATTCCTGGTCACAGGTCCCCTCTGACCTCCTCCTGGAAACGTTAATGATAAAGGTGATGACACTTGATGAATGCCTCATAACCCTGAACATAACCTCTAGATTTAATTCAGCCATTCTTGTCTCTTCCACTTTCTGCCACAGTCTTGTTCAAGAGTTATGAGTTATGTTATCTTGGCTTATAACTTTGACCTGTGAAGGCTAGGGGCATGGAGTTAATCAATTCTTCATACTTTAGACCTACCTGAAGGACTCTATTTCATCATATCATTGTATTCACTTTCTGAAATACTCTCTTTGAATATTGTGAACAGGTTTTAATCTCAAAACTACTATGAAAAAAATGGAGTGAATTCTCCCTCTTCCAGCTGTAGTCATATTTTTCTCTTCCTTATTGTGGTGTGTGGGGGTGTAGGGTTTGTGGGTGCACGAACCAATAAAAAAACCTCATGACACATTCAACAGTAAAACACCAGTGTGCTGGTATATACAAATAAAGAAAATATTACTTTTCTTACTTCCAAACTGACAAACCAAAGCTGTATTCTGCATTTATTCTCACAGTTCACGTTTTACTTGAATCCATAGGCAACAGAACAAAGAGGGGGAAAAGGCTCCTAACAATCTACGTTTGCCTGTCCTCTCTTACAAGTTTCTCATTACAGATAGCCCTTATTTCCACTATATGTACAGCTATAGGTATGAATTAGTTTACATATCAAAGTAGGCCATTGAAAAGCTAGCCAATTAGATAATCTCCATTACAGGAAAATACTGCTATTTAAGTAGCTTGTTAAAGACACTCCCATACCCCGAGGATAAAACCTCCTGTAAAAAAACCCAAAAATATATTTAGCAACTATGGCTGCCAACTTTCACAGGTATACAAATGTATTTTCCAGAGAAAACATGTAGAGACCATTGTGAGATTTATTCTTCTTAAAGTCACAGGATTCAAAACTTCCTGAAACCTATTCTCTTGGCTACTATGTCTGAGTGCAAGAGAGGACATGCTGGCCAGATGTGTATTGGAAGAGAGGAAATCCCTCTCACCCCTCTCCAAAACAAGATGCTCAAAACACTAGCCAACTCTTAACAGTCCATGAAGAATCCAATTAACTTGGCACAGATGCAGCTCCCAGTTACTTCCTTATCCCCCGTCCTCCCAATGTACACATCTGCCCTTCCACCTCCTACATTCATTTTTTTTAAAAGATAGATTTTAGCTTTCTGCCTAATTAGGAAAACTATGCAGGATTCGCTGACCCTTAGAAGAGTCTGCTAACTGTCAAGTACAGAGTTTGTTGCCTAAAAGCATTATTTATTTCTCATCATATTTGAACTGTTGCTAAATCCAGAAAAAGGAAACACCAAATGACATCATTAATTACTATTAATTACTCTGCAAAACAAGATGAAGCTTGCTAAGTTTTATGCAGAAGCCGAATACTCTTGCAAATCTCCTATAACTTTACATTTTTCTCGCAGCATAAACAACTTTTCCCAGATGTTCATCTATAAAATACAGTTGTGTGAAGAGAGACATCATGGATAAGGATATCTTCACTGCACTATAAACTTTCCAGAGGAAAGAAAAACTTCTGCCTTGTGATTCAAATTCAAATACAGATTACATGAACTACATTTTGACCCAAATTATGCTGGGATGAGAAGATACTTTGAATCTGAACTGTACTTCATAACGCAAATAGTTGACTGAACCACACCAGTAAGAATATTTTCACAACGCAGCTCAGTAAAATCCACAATATCCTCATTTTTTTAAAAAAAGGCAAAGATCCATAATGATGATGCTATAAATTTTAAAACACTGACCTAAAACCTTTCCCAGCTACCCAGACAACTACAATTAATAATTCAGTATGGAAATTTCTTGAACTGACCGGGAGAAATTACTCCAACTAGTTTCAAATAATGTAATTTAATGAATTTCAACAAGAGATGTAATTTAATGAAAGAAAACAACCCCCCTACAAGTTTATTGTACTGTTGCCAAACTAATTCATTGGCATGTGGTCTCCATCTAATTTGTAGGTAATCAGCAAAACTTCCTGGTAGAAGAGACATCATGATCTTTGCTCCATATAAAATGAGGGATCCTAAAAAGGGAGTTAGGGCTCAAGCATCATGTGTAGGATTCAGAGCATTTGTTAACTCTGCAGTGATTCCTTGAATACTCTAAAACTTCTATCTATTTAGGCAACCAAATCCCAAATGACACCAAGCTTATAACCTACCAACTACCAGCTGAACCTCTAAGATGTATCTGATCCATAGCATACAGGCGTTAATTACAATCTCATCTGCAATAAAAGATTATCATCTTATATTTTCCAAAGGATGAGAGCATCCCCAAAACCTGAACCTTCAAATCTAAAAATATTAAGCCTGAAACACCTTAAAAGCTCCATTCTCAGTTTTGTTTTTCAGGAAATAAAATTTTGCTTCACAGCATGCTTGAAGACCTACAGTAAATCTGTTATGTAAATCTGGTTAAGTCACTAGAAGGAATTGTCTTTGAAACCAAGGCATAGCTTATATCCTACTTAGCAATTCTATCCTATAAACCTGCATCAGGATCTCTCATTACAGATAATCTTTCAGTTGCATGCATAGATGATATTGGCTTCCGCAGTGCTTTACAAGCTTCACAGTACTAGATACCATTTTACTAAAAAGGGTACATTCCTAACACTTGATGAGGCAAGAGCCCCCCTGCAGAAGACTACTTGATACATACATTGGTTTTTCCTCAAGCACATTTTCTTCCTCAATCATGGCATATATAAACATTATATAAAAATATAAATATGGTCACACCAGCTCCCCTATAAATGCTGATATATTGTAATTAAGCTTCACAGAAGTCTAAGAGCATCAAGAACAATTCCTAGAAATTTCATGACAACTGGCCCTTGAACAGAGGAGGAGCAACCCTTGGCAGAGGATTGGATTTGGAAAAGCATGGACTCTGAAGCTGAAGATGTCTTTTTGGCTTGGCACCAGGCATGGGCAGAGTCAGGAGCCACCCACCTTGGCTGTGGTTCACTGAGGGGAGTCAAGGGGGATGGCAGTGCAGGGACATGTGTCTTGTGGTCTTGGGCAAACCTACAGCGTATTCATTGAGAAATTAATATTATTTAAGTGAAAGCAGACCAAGATGGTTGAAACCTAAAATGAGATGTTATACCACTGTCATACTATTAATTAAGTCCAGCATGAAGCGATAAATGGCGGACTGGGACCTGCACCATACAAATGCAAACCACTCTTCGGTCAGGGCAAGACACAACTTCTGTGCTAAATCATAGAATGGTTTGGGTTGGAAGGGACCTTACAGATCATCGAGTTCCAACCCCCTTGCCACAGGCAGGGACACCTCCCACTAGAGCAGGTTGCTTAAAGCCCCATCCAGCCTGGCCTTGGAACAATCCCAGGGATGGGGCATCCACAGCTTCCCTGGGCAAGGGAAGTTACTCAGTCGCTACCAAAATTTCACTGGAGCATCTGTCTGAAAGATCAAGGGTTCGGAAGAGCAATTAATCTCTGCCCAGTTGTCAGTGTGACTGCTTTCACCCACCTCACTCCGAACAGCAGGGCTTAGCTCTCTGCTGATAATGGGACCCCCAGCTCTTACAGGAACCTCCGCTCACAGCCAGGAACATCTGAATGAGTCACTCTCCACCCTCAGCCATATTTTGTGCCTCTTATTTGTACCCAGGTATCTCCCTAACACAAAGATTCTTATGCCAAAATAAAGCAACCAGCATTCTAGTTTAAGAGCTGTCTTACATATTGCCAGTCCTCAACTATATCTGTATCACACAGAGGGGGGAAATAAAAAAGGAAAAAAAAAAAAAAGGGAAGAAAAAAAAAAAAAGGAGTGGAGATACTTCTCCCTCCCTCCGCACCTTAAAGGAAAAAGAAATAAGTGGTGTTATGCTACAACGGCAAGAGCTTTTTCTGTGCTTAGCGACTGCTGTTTTCCCCTCGCAGCATATGGTCTTGTTTAGTTTCTTTCTCTCCTAGCAGTGAACTAATAAACAAGAGGTAGGCCTCTGTCTTTTCACCAAGGGAAAAAGAGAAACGTACTTCTAACAAAAGGTAGACACTTATCTTGGTGCCAAGAAAAAGTGTTCATGCCCCATTAAACAGAAGGTAGATTCCTGTCTCTCTGGTTCTTTTGTTTGTTGCCTCAGATTGTTAAACAGAGCAAGGGCACTCCTGCTTCCAAGCACCTGCATTTAATTGCAGCTTATTGCATTCCCCACAGGGAGGCAGGAACAGCTGCAAGGGAACACTGTACTGATGCAAGAGCAGAAAATACTTCTTTTTTTTTTTTTTTTCTTTTTCCTGAGCAGGAAATGTGCTCTCTTCTACAAAAAGCACACTACTCTAGAGAGAAATCATTAGGAAAAACAACTAGTACTGCTTGGTTTTCCTCTGTTTTCTTTCCTTTATCTTTGCTCAAACGAGTTAACTGCTAATATAAAATTTGGAAAAAAAAATAAAAAGACTCTATAAAGAATCTATTTAAAACTCGCTCTTCAAGAAAAAATAATGTTTTCGGCTAGCAACCTGCTTGTTTGTTAACTGAAAGATTTTTCACAAGGCCTTGGCAGGTCATCAAGATTTAAATTTAAGTTAATATAATTCAATAATACTAACGCATAAACTAAGTTTGGGACTATCTTCTAAAGAAAAATAAAAAAAAATTAAGGATTTCTCCCCCATCCTGCATGGTATTTAATTGCTTATTTATGGAAGGCTGTGCAATGAAACTCTGAGAAAGCACGTACATTTTTCCATTCATGACTGCTACATTCAGTCCCTCTTTCTTTCCAGAATTGGTTCCATTTATTTGTTTTCTGAATAGAATATTTTAATAACTCCCTCCCATACGCAGAGGTTATTTTAGTCTGGCATTTTTGCTGGATTTTTCCTTCATCCCTTTTAGAAACCACCTACCTAGTCCAATGAAGACTGCTAAAAACACCTCAGTAATTATACTAAGCCCAAACCCCACATGCTGGCCAGCAGCTCCCACTTCAGACCTGGGGGAACTCCATCAGCCGATGGAACAATGAGCAAATCTTCATATGACCAGGAGAGCTGGTTTGAGAGCAAAGAAAATCCAGAAACCCTCTCCTCTAGTGATGAAATAAAGCAGAAAGCAAGGCACAGCTACCCATGCTCATCTCATGCTGAAAAGCCAGCAGGAAAGCTCCTCCTTGAACATTAAGTTCCCAGGGCTCCCTTGCCTAACTAGGTCACCTCCACCAAAATCAAATGGAAACAATAATCCTAGGGTTTGGAAGCCCTAGGGCCTCCTAGCATAGTCACAACAGCTCTTTTAGATTGCAAATGTTTTCCAGATACCAAGATTTAAAAGAAAAATTTGCTTTCTCTATATCATCTTCTGTACCCAGAGGCAGCACAATAAAGAGTATAGTCACAGCATCGCTCTCTGTCTAGGCCTCCTAATACAATAGAAGGCAAAGAATAATTTTTTTGTTTCTTCACATACTACTCTAATGCTTTATTGAATTAAAAAGTGGCAATCTTTTTTTTTTTTTTCCCCTAAGTACTAAAGAAATAGAATATTTAACCTCCCACCTGTTTCCCCAAAATAAAAAGAATAAAAATGGAAATGTTTTCTTATGCTCTTTGAAGTTCATTGGATTTAAGCAGACTGCAATATCGAGGTTTGGTTAGTCGCATGCACTGCTTGCTTCCCCTTATCTTCCAACTTATTTTTTTATTTTAGACAACTAAAATAGACTTGCTTTTAGTCTAAACTATAGACTAAAAAAGTCAATAAAAAGAGCCAATTTGACAGCCTCAGTGGTTGAAGCCTTTGACAGAATAGGCACAAGCATTCTTTCCCTACTTTGTTTATTTGCATCAGCCTTAACTTCGACATACCTCATTTTGATTCAAGAGAACCCTTACCTTTAGTAATCCTTCTAGCCTTTGCCTTAGGTCTTGCAACAACAGGGAATTTTCAGACGGGAGGAGTGGGGTTTCCCCTCAGAAGACAGAATACACTACTACTTGTGTGGGTTAAGCAAAAGAGAGTACAAACATGCCATGCACAGTGCTCCAGCCAAAAATGCTGGGAATTGAGATATCTCAGGGAATCCCATCTCCTCCTCCTTCCCCTTCTCCTCTCCCACTCTCAACTGTCTAGCAAAAGAGCTAAGAAGGGAGCGACTGCTGCTTACGTTCCCCCTTTGGATCCATAACCACCTTGCAGTTGAAGATGAGAAACCACAGGATTACCCTAAACATGAGAACAGCACCTCCTTCCTGCCTGTCTGTGTGCATCTCAAAAACCACGTCAGTTTGGGAAGGCCTCGTCTCCGCAGCAGCAGGGTGATGAGCCTGCCCAGCTCCCCTGGCTAACCTCGCTGTGTGCCTGAACACCAGAGCACAATTGGTTCTGATTTCTGCCTCCTCACAATCCTTTGCTCCCCAGCTCAAAGAGGTTGCTCCAGAGATTAGAAGGGCAAGCATGAGGGCCCAGATCATTTTCTGCAGTGGAAGAAATCTTCTACAGGACCAAAATGACTAGAGCCTTCCAAGTTTGTTTCTTTCCTCACAAGAACTTCCTAAGGATTCGTTGTGAGACAGTCATAGGCTCTGCTAACAAGTGAGCTTGGATGCTAAATAACAGAGGCCAGAACTTGAGGAAACTTCAAAAACCTTGGAAAGCTGCAAGGAAACGGCAGATGAAGAGTATTGGTTAGTACTGGAAGAACACTGGTTAGTACCATCCAGTCTGAATGAAGGTTAATTCATTTTCTACATGACCAAGCCTTGGCCTCTCAGTCACCTCCAGTGATGACAGGCCTCAGAGAGTGACAGATGAAGTTGTTCTCAGCTGCTAAACATAGGCTGACATCACATTTGCTTCCTGTATAAATGGCCGAGAGTACTTTCTCAATTGCCCTCAAAAGGTAAGATACTTTCCAGGTATTAAAAGGCAAGAGCACGGATAGGAGCAGTTACCTCCGAAGCAACTAACACTGCACATGTTCACCCCTACGCTTTTTCTCTATTAAAGTTTCTGACGCCTCATTCATTTACTTGTTCTTAACAGCCTTATTATTGAGGTAATAGCTCTCCACACTTATAACAGCAAATTAGAAATTGGAGATATTCTCACATACAGTCTGAATGCAATTTGTCTTGAAACTTGAACAAAGACCATTATTGCTAGAATTCTTAAGTGGGTCATGCACGTGCAAATGGTTCGTTTTGAAGATTTCCCAAGAAATAAAATACACCAAAACAAAACATACCAATGAGAACTTCATTTGCTAATAGGTCAACTTTTCCTACCTTTAGCACTGTACTGCAATAAATCATAAATATATAAATGATATCCTATCATTTCATTTATCTGGCATCAAATACTGTTTTACTATATAGCATAAGTTAAAGAGGATTCATGCAAGTAATTCAAAAGTAAATCCTCTAGTAGACTAGATTTTAATGTCTCCACTGAAGGTAGTTTAATACCTAGGGAAAAAAAGATTCAATAACTGTTCTAAACGTATATGTAATAAACCATTTGTCTGACTAGGTTTATATATTGTGATTATCTGAACATTTAATATTTAACTAGCAATATGGGGTGCCATAATTTACTTTGTGACTGTATCTCAGTATCATCCTCAAAAGCAAGCACTAGAAGAAAACAGACCATAGAACTAACAGGATTTCAGACCGGGATTTTATCTTAATTATCACAACTAAAGCAAGAATCCATACTTGCTACAATACTAGCTCCAAAGTAGAATATTCTCAGGGTGCTGAGGGGCATATGAGTTTAGGTAAAGCCATTGTATGAACACCTTATTTTGTAATTATCTACATAATGAGAATTGGATGAGAGTTCTACCAATTCCATTCATCACATTTGTATTCGTAATTGTAATGTGACACTTTGCATCTCTTCTCCTTACTTTCTATTTGTCACATTATTTTTCATATTGACAAGCTCTGTCTTGTCAGATTCTATGAATATTATCTACCCACTGGTTACACACATTGACAATTTTAAATAATTATACATAAATCATGCTTTCTGCTGATAGTCAATCAGTCTCTTCTGTTCCCAACTTCTTCCCAGTATCCATGGCTCAAGTGCTCAAACCCTTGAGATTACCTGAGGCTAAAAAAATGGACATTTATTTGGCACTCAAGCAAGAACAGAACATTCTGTTACTTCGTGCTGGGGGCAGCAGCTCTACACCCATGACTTTTTTTAGTCAGAATTAAATGAATATGTGTATATGTAGACATTATTAAAATACAACATTTAGAATTTATCCAAGATCTGATTGCCTGTGCACCAAATGGAGCTTTTATTGCTCTCTGTAATAGGATATCCAGATAACTATTTTAGTTTGTTTGTATGTCTGCCAATATAGAAATTGACATAATTCAATCATTTAGATTCAAAGCAACCAAGATGATTAAATTACTTGCATATTATTACATCTTGACAGAAACTCCCTCTCCAAAATATCGTTCATTTTGAGGTTTTTTGCTTGCTTGTTTTTAAGAATATTGAGTCGAAGAAGAAAACAGTTAACACAAATCTGCAATCTACATAAAAGTAGGGAAATATACAGCATTTCTACAATGTACAAAAAATGTATGGCAGGTCTGGAAAAGAGTGACGGATTTCTTGGCTATTACAGAGGACAAAGGAAAAGAAGCATGTGCATGTACACTTTTTGACAAACACATTTACACCCTTACTAAATACAGGTTAATTTAAAAAATGTTTCATGTTAGTAGTCAACGTGTGTATCAGATTTTCAGATTGTTTTAAACTTAAAGTTTTTCTGATTATCCTGTATTTTAAGGTTTTACTTAAGTTAGTCATGTCATGCAGCTACCAATTCACGTGCCTCTTGTAAGCATGAAGGGCTAAAACACTTGCATTACTGTCTCTTAAAAAAGTTCTTATCAGAAAAAGGAAAACAAACACCCTGTGTACATTAAATGATATACCTCAGAGAAGTGCACGCATAGGAAAAATTCCAAGTACTGGGGAGCAAGTGTATGCTTACCTACCAGAATTGTACCAGAACATCTAGCAAGCAACTCAAGAATCTTGGTTTATGCAGGGAAATAGACACATTTGTGCTGCTACGATAAAGAAGTTGAATAACTCTAGAGATACACCATTGTATTGCCTCTTAATCCTCAGTACTTTTAATTCCTTATTCCAGTTCCTCTCTACTGAAAACCACTGTAAATCTTGACCAAGCATGAATGATAATCCTAGTCTCTCAGACTGTCCTAGAACCTTATGTGAAAAAATGTAAAATCTAACTATCAGCTGAAACTAAAGACATCTGTCACATGCTGTTTACCAACTAAGGACTGTAAAGTACCCTGCCTTTTATCCTCCCCTTCTCCTGTGCCCTCCTACCCCGGTTAATCTTGTCTGTTGCTTTTCTTGGAGATCATTATCCTAGCCCTGGATTCTGATACACTGACATGCACCAAACAATAATTTATCTTCTCTTCTAGGGGCTCTCTAGAACTCTAGGTATTCAGGTTTGCTTCCTCATATACAGCTGTCCACTTACAGACACTTATTCCCCCCCTTCTGATGACCACAATACTAGCGGTCCAGCTGACAAATGTAAAAATCATCCAGAAGTACATAATGCTACTCTTTGGATACCTACCTATCACACCATCAATATTCAAGCCCTGAAAAGGATGAGCAATTTACCTAAAGGGGGGTGGAGAGGGGATTAACACACAGCACCTGGTCTACCTAGCAGAGATGCTTGTACATTCTTTTACTTCAGTTAAGGAATAACCAAACCTTCTGAATATGAAATAAAAAAAAACTTCTCTTTTCAATGAGAAGTATCAAATTTGCCTGGTATTCCTGGAAAAAATCAACAGAAAAAGTAGCTATAAAAAAAATAGTATCATCTACAAACAAAGGGAACTCTTCATTGGTTTCTCTCCACAATCAGAAGCTGAGGAGCACAAAGGTGCCTGAAGAATCCACAGCGTGTTTAATACACATCCTTAATGGTGTTCCTAAAACCCAGTATAATACATTTTTAGCTGACTAGGACAAAATCACTCACTCTTCCTTCTCGTGGAGTCAGAGCACTCAATTCACAAGATGGCTGAACCTTCCTTGCCTTTCATATGTCACCAGGAAACCACAGACAACTTTAAAGAAGATTCTGTTCTCTCCTCCTTGTTCACCCCGTTATTACTTTACAGAAGACATTATTTTATTATAAAGACAGAGATCTGTGTAATTTTCCAAGTGTAGTACTTATCAGTAGTACTATGTCAAGGTAGAGAATTGTAGATAGCAAACCTGAAGAGACTAAAACAAATCTATATTCTTCCCTCTTAATCTTCACACAACCTGATTTACACAAGCCATTCAGAGCTTAGCCTTTGCTTATACATCTACGCTTTTTATTGAATGCATATTCATAAAACTTCCTCATTTTACGAGCTCATTTTCATTTAAAAATTCAGTGAAATGTTAAAAAAGGCCACAGTTTTAGACAGATTTTTGAATGTATGAATAGCTGTACTTGCAAACTCACACCCATAAAAGACACCCTGAAACTCCTCAGAGAACTCCAAACCTTGGGCTACCTTTCTAAATAAAAGGATAAAACAAACCAAAAACCTTAACAGGTACCAATCCAGTGACCAGTAAATTAAATTCACAAAACTGTCTTTCTCTGGAGATTAGTGCTTTCACTGATATTTCACAGATATGTTAGCAATCCCTTCACACAGGCATGCAGATTCATTTTTACAGATAACATATCCCCCAGGACTCTCAACTTGAGGTTGTCTTTTCAGAAGCCAAAGGTCAGTATCTCAGATTTCTTTAACAAAAGGCAAACAGCTGACAGTGATTAGCAACTATCTTCATTTATACAGTTGCTGAGATATGCACGTTTAGCTGCAATAATAGTTACTGCATCATGTGCCTTACATATATTCATTGGCATTTTCCCTTTTCTTCATATTGGCTGCAGTCTGTTTGCCTTTGGTTTCATTTTATTCCTACCTCTTCCATCTGTTGCCTCTTTTATCTTCACCTTACCAATGAAGATTTCACCACTTCAAGAGCTTCAGCTACGACAGTTGTACATGCTTATTTAGGCCACTTTTTATTTGTACCCATTCTGACTTGGGACAAGAACTAGTCAAGAATTTCTTTCATAAAACAGGCTTCTCTTAAAATTATTTTCATCAGCTCAGAATAAATAATGGACTAATATGAGATTCAGATAAAATGAATTTTCAAATAGGAGTGATATCGTTCAGCTGTGTTCCTGTTAAATTCGTTTCCTAACAACATCAGGCTACTCAGAATGTTTGGATTTATTACAAGAACTATGTTTAAAGCAACACACAATTTGCTCCTATTTATTGCATATCACGCACCCAAAAGGTCAGCCCATACTGGTTTCCTCATGTGCTAGTTTAAACAAAGATATCAGCTGTAGGGCCAGTTTTAGCAAGCCTATACAAAAGAAACAGCTCAAACCAAGCAAACATGAGCAAATTTAAGAAACTGTATTTAGGAAATACGTTGTACTACCTCTGTTATGGGGGAACGACGTTGCATTTAAGGTACAGGAAGAAGTGATGCTAAAACATCTTATATATTAAGGAAGATTAGCTACATTGTTTTTTCTAACAATAAAATAAAAATGCACATTTTAGAAACAGAACTAGCTCATATGTATTCTCTTCATACACATAATTAACACCAAATTTAGGTAGACTACTCACAGGCGTATTTGGTTGCTTACTTAATAGATTTCTTCCTTTCTTTATCAAGAGTATTTTTTACATGAAAAGAATTCAAATCAGACTGAAAAAACAGTCTATCATATAATTCATTCTCATATTCCATATGTTTTGAGCATAACATCAGAATACCTATTTCTTTCATACAGGTCCTTCGCATTTTATGGCTTCCCTCCCTTTTTATATTTTAGTATATCAAATCTTAGTGATTGGTTACTTTGTTCTCTGTCCCACTGGGCCTGTTATCTGTAATTAAATATAAGCCTCCTTGATATTAGTAGTGCGCTGATGGATTGTTGCTTACCTACCAGGCAGCACTTAGAGAAATGGAGGTCCTTGAAAGCAAACAGCATCAGAGCATAAATCAGCTAGAATGAAGACAGGAGTGAATATAGATTTTGTGGTAAGAACGCTCAGGAGATTGTTCTTCGAACTCCACAGATTGGAGATTACATCCATATTGATTTATCATCAGACATTTATTGATCATTGGCTAAATGACTGTACAGATAAACATATGTATCTCTCTGCTTCTGCCACCAGACCTAACCTTACTGACTATGCAAAACTAAAAGCACAACCCTCTCAAACCTAGAATGTTGATTAAATGCTGCATGAAGGTTTGCGTAGTACAAGGGATCTGAAACAGAACGCAAAACCCCACCCAGCTACCACTCTCATAAGAACTGTAAAAACCCAATTAAAAATAGTCAAGATTTATTTTCAACCTTTTAAACAGTCCTGTGACTACCCCTGCAATTCTGAAATCCCTTTGGTACATTTCTTGTAACATCAGACACACATTAAAAAAAAAAAAAAGAAAAGAGAAAAAAACTACAAATCCACAGCTACTTACAGTTTTCAAACTACAGGGCACTGTTATGAAGAATAGGTATCACAGATGACAGGCAACTTGTCCAATGAGTAGGAACTGTCAACAAATTGCTAAAATTATTTTCAGTTAGTCTTAGCAATTCACACTCCGTAGTATCATTAAAAAGATCCTATATTCTAGGGAGCTGAGAGGCAGTTTACTATAGCTCAGTACAGAAATTTCTTTTTAAGTAATTAAGGTCAGATTTTTTTCAGATAGAAACACTTGTTTCCATTTGCAAGCTAAGTTGCACTAAGAAATATGAAATATGGATGTGATTAGACCACGGACCTATTTTCACAGCATGTGCAAATCCAATCTTTCAAGTCTCCAACTTAGTGAAACCTGCCTTCAGTGTAGTTCTGCCATTTGCAACACATTGATTTGGTGAAATCCCTACATAGCTACACTCAGTTCTTATACTCAAGAATAACCAATACACCAGCAAAATTAATAACAGTTGCCTGAATTTTGCATAAACCAAAATGAAGCAGAGAAGGAATACGTAAAAGAAAGAACCAGTTAAATACAAAGATGAAACCAGCAATCAGTGAACTGGCAGTCTAATTTTAATGAGTATATCAGTTTTGCTGTAGACATCAATAAAGGTTTCCACATGCTAATAAATAGATAAGTTCACCCAAGCTCAACCTTTGCTAATCAACACGCTTTTCACCTTCAGAATAGAAAATGATATGCAGATAATCCGCACACCACCAACTACCAATGCCCCAGATGGAGATCTCCTGTCAGTCTCCTCCTCCCCAGCCGCAAAACATTTGGTGAGGAGAGAGATTAGAAGCCTCTGCAACTTCAATGCACTCTCCCACCTCATCCCCTTCCAAAGCTGGTTGGTAGGAGTGTCTGAATGTAATCATTCCTACTTCATAAAAACAGGGCAAACCCATCAGAAACGCTTTCTACTTCATACTCAGTCTCTCTCACAAAGAGTTTTTCGGTCTCACACCACATGGTATTTTTTTCCAGGTCACTGGGGGAGTCCTTCGAAACCTGTTGCTGGAAGAAAATCCCCTGCATTTCTCCAAGCCATCTGGCCTCCTGATCTTTCTCTCTCTCTAGCTGCTGCAGCTTGTAATTAGTCCCAGCTGAACAGGTAGTTAATCTCCTTTAGCAGTCAGAGTCACAGGGGGCATATACATCTCATTGCAGGGCATGGGCCAATATTTACAGATTAAAAGGAGTTTTCTATTATCTCCCTTTCCTTGTCATCAGAATCCATATGAAGAAGACCAACATAGAAGTTCAGAGACAGAAAGAGTACTCCCCATTTTTTATGATATAGTAGAAATTAAGAAAACACCTATGTTTACTATTAATTCGAAATTCAAATTAGCGTACACTAGAGCTTTTCCACTAGAAAAATAAACCATTAGTTGTGAAGATAAAATAAAAGACTTATTTGCAAATAGCAAATATTGGTTTTGTAGTAAATGATGTCAGAAGCCAAGGTTAGAATTTATTGCTAGAAAGAAGACTTTAAATTAGGAAGTGTTAAGTCAAGAGAAAATGTGCTGAGCTGGAACTCTGAAAATGTACCTAGTGATATTTAAGGTTAACCTAATGTATAATACACCACTAGAATGAAAATACTCAGATTAACTATATTATCAGGAACACTTTGAGAGAACTGCAGAAAATGAAATACTGAAAAATAATGATTACTTTGGAACAGAAAAGCCTATTGCTTATATTTTATGGAAAAAAAAAAAGGAAACTAATGAGACTGCATAAAACTATATTTTCATTTCATGGTTATAGCTCCAGTGAAATGTCTAAACCAAAACAAATTTTGTTCATTATTGTTCATTATTTATGTTGTTATGAGAAACCAACAACAAAGTTGGCTTATAAGTATTAATGCAAATTACTCTCACCGCATCCATATACCCATACCATTAGAAGTGTGGACAATTCATAATGAATAATGTGATTTTTTTTTATATTTACTTCACCACCACCTTGAGGCTAGAGCATATAGCAATATGAGTGAAAAAAGGAGAAGGAAAAGAAAAAGGAGAGATACAGTCCTGAGGGAGGGAACAGAAATGTAGATGTCAGTCGTTCCCCGACTAAAATTTACTGGGCTAGGCTCATCCATATACCTATCCTTTTTCTCTTCCCATTTTCCATAAAAGTGTAATTTCAACAAAGTAGAGGTAGAAGGTACCTCCGCTGGATGCGCTTCAGAATAACACGCTTTGGAATGTTTCCAGGTGCCTACCTCCACAATGGGAAATCCCAGCTCCAGGCTGCAGGCAGAGGAAGCACCTGTGCTCAGGGTTGAGAAGCAGCCACCCCTCTCCTCCCTGCCCCATGCTCACCCCTGGCTGGCTCTGCCTGCCTTCTCCTTGGAGGGGTCACCTCAGCTGTTGGATGTGGAGATCTTAGGTGCTTAAGGACGTGGTTCAGTGGTGGACTTGGCAGCACTAGGTTGGACTCGATCTTAGCCAGCCTAACAATTCTATCTGGCCTGCTTCCCTGATTCTAAGCACATACATATTTTGGATAACTTGAGTTGAATTTCACATTATTCACGGTGATCCTGGTGTAATTACAGTGATCTGTGGTAGAGACTTACAGACTCTTGGGTGCCCCACTAGGAACACATGGGGAGCTAATTCATAGCAATTCTCAGGCCAGCAATACTCCAATCTCTGCAGAAAGAAACACATCAAGTGCCTTGAAAAGCAATGCTCTGCCATCACCTAGGATAGATGAGACCTGGATTTTGTTGGTGGCTGGCACACAGCCTTCCTTCACCGAGAACTTCAGATACCACCATTGCTGAGAGGTATCTGAATTAGTATCTCTAGATTGATGCTCTGAGTCCTTAGTGCTCACTTGGGTCGATACGGCACAGCATTGTCTCAGACATGCCCGCATACTCCACAGTGTTACTGAGACTCACATGCCCATAACTATAACCAAAAAAACCCCACTTGTATTGTAACTCTTGCTAGTGAGAGCTGCAAAGAATAGCATAACGCTACACATGGCACAGAGGGGTGTTTGATGAAAATACTGATTGGCAGTCATGTGTCCCTAGTTCTGCTCCTGATTTTGCAACTGACCTTCAGCGTGAGACTAAATGAATTGTTTTTATCCCTTTGTGCCTTTGTTTGCCTATCTAATAGATAAGGTAACTGAAACTTGCTTTTCTTTTGAAAGCGCTTGGAGATAGATGGAGGAACAGCAAAATGTACACGTTGAGAGCAAAAAAACTCCAGCATGAAGCTGGGCACAAAAGGCCGCAGTCTGATGTATGTCTTCCTGAGTAAAATCTTCATATCACTTCTTCATCCCTCTAAATAACTATAATAAACATAATGTAATTCTCCTACAGAACATTACATTTGATGATACCATTTGGTATTGTAATTTCTGTGAAGATCTGAATAGAATCATGTCAATTTTGGCTTTGACAAAATGAGGCTAATAACTACCAATCAATCAGTTCTGCACAGGCTTTCCACAAAAAAAATGCACTACAGACATACATTACAAGTAGGTACAAATATTAGTAAGTGGATATTAGTAAGCTGAAAAGATTTTACTGTGAAGGCCTCGTAAGTGCAACATAAAAAAGAGCTATACCTGAAAATGTGTTTCATACTGGGGAAAATGTTTATGTTCAAAGCACTGTTCTGCTCTTTTACAGTCAAGTTTATACCCTATGTGCTACCATGTGGCTAAGTAGTTTTCTCAGCGTTAATTTCTTAGCCTTCCTTCTCATTTGAATGATAACAGCTGGGAATGCTAGCGTATTATAAACTGCCAACCTCTGAGGAAGCTGCAGTTACAACCATTAAGTAAACATCAGTTATTAAAATTAAGTCTTCAGCACGCTGAGAAGCCCGCGTTTTTATTTCGATTACAAGTAAACGCGTTAAAAGTGAGGACGGTGTGCTCCTTTGCTGCTTATTCCTCCTGCTAATTGTACAATGCCCTGTTTATAGCAGTTCAAGCCGTCCGTCCCATTATGACGATCAGAACAGGCTGTTGTTACAATGAAATACGTCCAGACAAAAGACGTTTTTGTAAAGTATTTTCCCTTTGCTACTTACGATCTACATGATTTACATTGCAATAATATTTTATATAAATAGCTGTGTTCCTTTTAATGATGAATTGATTTGGAGTTGGCACAGAGGGAGAGCTATATCTAGACACATCTGGGGAAGAAAAGCCACACTAACTGTAGAAACTGTATCTAAGACTTTGATATAGTTAATGATTAAGGAAACACACAAAGCAGGAATGGGAGCTGGATGTGATTGAAACACCATAAGAATATAAGGAAGAAAGCTAAGTTTAGGTGGACAAACTACAGAAGGACAGATCTAAATTAGGTGAAGGAAAACGTGAGTGGGATATGACTCTCCATCATATCCCAGGATTAGAGGAGAGCCTGGCCAAAATTAAAGGAGGAAATGCTAATAATCTAGCTATAATCAGTCAAGGAGTATTAAGTGAATGGACTGTCAGTCTCACTTGTTCAACAAAGAGATTAATCTTTGAATAAATCAAATCTGCAAGCAAATTATTAAAAAGAAGAATCAAGTTTTGGCTCCTACCCTCTAATATCACAGGAGATCCATTACTTTTGTCTATGTTCCCACATCTCATCCCCACACATTGAAAGGCTGGGCCAAGGATCATATTAAAAGCTTAGAAAACAACATTGAGGGCAGGTTTCCTCCTGTTTCTTGATAGTATTATATATACATGTATAGCAGTACAATATATATGTAGTAGTATTATATACATATGTAATATATAGAGGCAATATTTGGTGGTAAAGTTAAGATACATTTGCAGCCTAATTAAACCACAGTCTATTTACTTAGCTCTCTGATGCTAGTGCTTCTAAACTGCCAAGCCTTCCTCACCTAGCATTTGTGCTTCAAAGCATTGCAAAAAATAACTGAAAAAATAGGCAGCTGCATTCTGGGTTTCACTTAACACAACTTGATTTATCCATTTGCTTTTTCTTCTGTATTCCTTTTTTTTTTTTTTTTTCCCCTTCATCCACACACAAAGTGAATCAGATGCCTGGCATATGTGGTACAGCTGAAAGTCCTGTTGTGCCTCAAGAAAACCTTGTTGATCAATACCAATTCCATGTAACTTACTGTGCATTCTTTGATCCTTCTCAACTAGTTATTAAAAAACCATGTCCTTGTGTTAGCCATCTACCACAGAATTGTTGGGTCTGAATTCTGTAACAGTGATACAGGTACAGATAGCATGGAAAGAGAAACAGAATTCCATCTGGACAAATAACATTGATTGACAGAGTTATTTTTAAAAACACTTATCACTTAGGTTTTTATGTGTAAAATGAGATAACGGATCTTTTCATATTTCTTTTAACTGAGAAATGCTCTCCAAGTCCAAAGAGACTATGTTACAACAAGTATTTCTAGACTGATGTATCTGCACTGCCATTATTCACAGTAATTTATAGTTTTGTCAGTTAAGCATTACAGAGTATATATGAACTAAAACCAGATGATGGAGTATCAGCAAAAGTATAAATATTGTATTTATCTTGAGAGCTTTCACTAGATCTGTTTGCTAACACATTCAGACTGGAAGCAGAAGACATTAAGGATGAACTAGAAGCTCTCTTCACCTTTTGCTGATGTAATATAGACTGAATAAGAATCTGGGCCTGCAAATGCTTCACAGCAAGTGCGTGAAGCACTATTAACACCAGCCACGTTCCTACACTACACATGAGATGCTGTCTACCAGAAAGTCCTAAAGAAACAGAGTACATCCTTTCCATTTGCTTTTACCTTTTTTCCCTACCTTCCTTCAAGTAGAAATCATTCTCAGGTAGTACAAATGAATTCTAATTTTCCACCTAACAGTATATCTGCACCTAAAAAGTGAGGTTAGCAGGGCCTGTCATGATCTGGACATTTATTTGAATAGCAATGCAATTTCAAGAAAATCTCAGTCATCTAAAGCTTATGTTCATAGAAACGTAACATTTGTTAGTGGCATCCCAGAGTATCTTGGAGTTGGTGGTGTAAAAACACAACCAAAAAAATCCCTCCCACCCCAAAATATTCCTATATTCTAAGGAGCTTATATTCCACACAGAGTAAGAAAAGCCCCAGAAATGAACTGCAGTTACACTACTGTGAATTGGTTTCCTGATCAGATAGGAAGCAAGCTAAATCTTATCCTTCCGTCTTAGCCACTGATCACTCCTACCTTCCATTGAAGGTACTGCAAAATATTTTTATTTCTATACATTGTAAATCTGTTGAACTGGAGAGCTTACTAAAAATCAACATTTAAAGTAGAGAGAGATTTGAGGAGAACCTAAATAACTGCCATGCTGAAGAATTAAGTGCAGAATATGTCTATCTGATATACATTGGTTCATGAGATGTAATATGAAACACTTATAAAAGAAGCCTTCACATTGCTGCTAGGGTATTTTCTAGCATACATTCACCAGTTCTGCCTGACATACTTTTTGGAAATGCTTCCAATTTGTACGAAGAAAGTATATGAAATCATTGTGCATATTGTTGTTTAATTTTCTATGGGTAATAAAATGCACACTGAGAACTGAACGCAAATAGTTGCCTCTTCAGTGTTACTGAACAAGATATCAGATTCTTAATGAGGAAAAACCAGAACATCAGTTTGTTATGCATCTTATTCATGAGTACATCCAGAAAGGATGAATAGATAGCTGACTGTAATAAGGAACAGCTAACGATACACAGCATAGTAGACATTTTCATTGTACATCACTTCTCTTCAGTTACCAAAACTATAGATTAGCAATGATACTGGGAAAAGGAACACACCTGATGTTTTGGTGCTTGATTCAGCTCGTACAAATGAGCTAATTTTCAACAGACTGTTGCAAGCTCAACAGAACTTCCTGAACATCTTATATGTTCAAACTAGAGATACAGGGAGCAAAAGTATAGATTCTTCTCATTTGTATTTAGTTGGGAAAAAAACCCAGCCAAAAATACATATATATCATTCAAATGTGTGAAACATGATGAATGATAAAGGAAAAAGACAGTAACCATAAGTAACACATTCACTATAAAGGACTCTCCTTCACGTTGCTGCTTTTTTGCCTGTAAGAGTCCTAAACAAAGGCCCTGCCGTAGCACAGGAAGACTTCCAGAACAATAGAAAACCCACAGAAGTGGGGGTTTTTGTTTGCTTTTAACCTGTGTGAAAGTAAAACATGCTTACATAAACTGATGGATCAAGGCTCCCATTTTCTAACAGAGCTATTTTTATCACATAATTTGATTTGAATGTTTATAAAGTATCATGACCATGACAAGACTAACTCCTTTTTTAATCCTGAAGAGTTACATCTGCTTTTGATTCTCAGCTACAGTGATTGTTTTGACATAGCAAGGAGGTGAGTATTCCTGAACATGAAAATTAAAGACAAATAGCTTCTGCTAAATATGCAAAAGGACTCCTTAACCATGCACCTCTGCTCCATCCTACCTGCCAGAGACCTTTTTTTCTTCTTGCCCTCAAATCAAATATGATCATTGTCAAATGCACAATATGAAGCCTAAGGCCATGCAATCTCTTCTTTGCTGACCTTTGCAAAACTGGCTTATAGTCTCTCATAGGAGACTGAAATTAGTCTACTGGGAAAAGAGGAAATATCTGGGGTCAGAATACACTTTCCTTCCTGAAGAAAGCATTTTATATAAACTATGTGAGAAATCCTTCAAAAGGGAAGGTTGTCTTTTCTTCCCTCTCTTATTGCTATAGCAAAGACTTGAATGGTTCATTATTCCATATGCTTCCAAGGGGTGTTTTATTTGAGTAAGTTCTCAAGGAAATACCTGTAAATAGAAATCTTATGGCAGAAAAAATACTTAAAAATTGTGCTTCCAGCCCAAACTGAAGGTTTTGCCCTATAGCACACCAAAATATAACTAAAATAAGATGTTTCAAGCTTCTGATATAGATTGTGCATGCACATGCAGTGTATCTAACAGAAAAATAATTCTACTCAGATGCCACAAAACCCGATTAGAATCTTGGTTCACTATCCAGCTGTTAAAAATTCTTTAGTGCAGTGTTCTAAATGAAAAAATGTATGGATACCTTATTCTAATAATTCTCTCATTTGAGAAATATAATGTCTCCATTTTAAGTAGAAGGAATCTGATCCTACTTTATAAATAAATTAGCAAAAGGTAATAAAAGATTATTATGTGTTTCATAAGTGAGTGACTTTTATCTATAAAGTGCAAAGGAGTGATGAGTTGCCTGGCCTGTTTTCTGCATTGTAACATCCATAGCACTATCTGTTACTGTTCTTATAACACCTCATGCCTGCAATATGCTCATTAATTATTTATATACAATTTATAAATAGAAAAGGAAAAAATATAAATATAAAATTATTTTCTTATTAGTTTGCTGTGTTCCATTTCACAAAAATGAGATGGATCTAGGAAGCAGGAAGGAAAACAATGGAAAACTTTTGGAGTAAAGCTATTACAGGTAACTAGAAACACTACTGATAATGAGGATGATGTACTTGCTTGCTATTTTGGAGTGACTAATTAGAAAGCCGCGTAGGGTAGACTTCCATAGAAGCTACAGAGAAAGAGACCAAATAGCAGATTTATGCATCTCCAAACTGACAATGAGCTGAGATTTGCTGAGATTTGAGATGAGCAGTGGGGTTGATTTCTCATTAACTCTGTTTTACTGCATAATGAGGCTTTGGGTTGAGCAAATATGATTTGTAATGCAACTTTAAAAATACACAAACCTGCACGGCTTAATTTTCTGTTCTAGCCTCTCTTTTCTCTACATGTAATACCTTGGAGAACAAAACTCCGTTAATGTTCTATTACATTTTTAATGAAGAATAATAAACTGTTAAATCACACATCAATCATTTCGCTGCATCCTTAATGTAATGAATTAGTAAACTCTTTGACAGTTCTGCTCTTACATATGAGTAGAAAGTTGCCAAAACATGGCTGATAAGTGAAAAAGGAGCAATCTACACACCATCTACTAGTGCACATCTACTAACATGAGATTACTATCTGGTTACCAAAGCAAGAATAATAGTCCATCATTTCAGGAATATATAAGCATAACCCTGTAATGGACATGAAAAACAGGGCAATATCATAAGACACTGAATCAGAGATAAAGCTGTCAATGACGTATTTTGAGGTGATTACTACAATTTTCCTGAATATGCCTATGTGGGTCAGTTTTGGGTGTTTTAAGGTACATACTTCTCAGTAATAAAAAAAAGGAGAACCCAAACCAGAACATGAGATCCAGCCTCCTTCTTTCCAAACTTTTGGGAAGTCAGGATCTTGAATCCATCTCTCATGAATGCTACAAACCAGTTCTATTTTGATTTGTCAAACTAGAAGCTTAAAACTAAGCTCTTAAAATTCACTAACTTTACCTTTAATCAAAATCTTGACCAGAAGCCTGCAACCTACTTTTCAAAGCTCAGTTCTCTGATCTAAGCTGCCTACAAATTGGTCTAAGAAGTGCCAAAGACTGCAATCAGAAAATCAAAGGAGGTAAGCATGCTCTGTATTTCTGAAAGGCAGACCTCAGACAAGCCCAACAAAAGAATGGGGTTTTCCTTTGGGGTGGAATCCACCATAGGCTAGAACCCAAAGTTAGCTGATACGTTCAATGGGGATTCATAGGACACAATGCTGTTAAAGACAGATATCAAGATATATTATTGTGCATTGTCATTGAGCTATTTGAGTAAAACTCAAGGCATTTGCTAATACTGCTAAGGCAGCTGATTCCACTCAGATTCAGAGATTTGATGTAGTATGTTGCTTAGGCCTTTGCAGCCTAAGCGACATAAATATTTGGTTAGTCCACTATACAGTGCTACCTTCGTTGTTGAAATATTTTAGCTGTTTCAATTTCTGGAAGTTTCTTAGCATATTAATCTAACTCCTCTACCTCTTCTTCCTCTTTACTGATTACAGACAAAGTCAGATGCTTCCTAAAGATGGGGAGATCTCTGGATCTGCAATTCAACTTCCACTGAGGTCATCAGTTAGCACTTTGCAATCTGCCATGATAAGGCACCTGCACAGGTGCTCTGCAACAGAGATATGGTTAGACTTGGTGCCCTCCAGGTTTTTTTATGGTTTATATGGTTAGTAGATGTTGTGATTTAACCCCAGCCAGCAACTAGGACCACACAGCCACTCACTCTCTTCCCCTGTAGGGTAGGGAGAAGAGGGAGAAAAGAAGGGTAGGAAAAAAACCTTGTAGGTTGAGATAAAGACAGTTCGAATAGAACAGTAACAGAAAAGGAAAAAATAATAATGGTAAAATAATACACATAAGTGATGCAATATGAGTTGCTCTCAACACCTGATGATCGGTTGCCCAGCCCATCCCGAGCAGTGATTTTGGATTCTCAGCAAACCCCCATTTACACACTGAGCATGAGGTCTGTGGTATGGAATATTCCTTTAGCCAGCCTGTCCTCTCTTTGCTTCCTCTCAGCTTCTATGGGAAGCTGAAAAAGTCCTTGACTAATGTAAACATCACTTAGAAACAACTAAAGCATTATGTGTTATCAACGTTATTCTCATACTACATCCAAAAGACCACAGCTACTACCGAAAGAAAACTAACTCTATCCCAGCTGAAACCAGGGCAGTAGGTTGTTACGGCGCATTGTTGCTCAGATGTCATTCCTGCTGGACGGCCTGTGCAAGCTACCTGGAGTCGTTCAGCACTGGCTATTGGCAGACATTCACTCATCCCTCAGACATAAATGCATACAAAAGACTATAACAACCTTGGAAGGACTGTTCTTGCATCAACTTTGCTTGCAAACTATGGCACCAACAGCCAAGACAGGAATAAGATGCCTTATGCATCTTTAGCCATCATCATGCGTATAAAGGCTGTTTTGCAACTGAGTCCACTGAAAGCACACCAGGTCCCTGACTGGATGTGACTGGATCATGGGTCACATACACATTGCATTGTGTTGGTAGACTTGCCCCCATACTTAGGATTAATCTACTTTTTTGATTTTATGTATGTAGTTTCAAGGACTCTTGAACACTAAATAAATCTTAATCTCGTGCCTGAGTGAAGAGAAAGTACAAAAAGAGATTATACATTATATTTTCTAGTTTTCCAATCTGCTTACCAGATTCTTCTTTTTTAATATGTGCAAGTAGCAAGAGTCTATTGGGTCAACTAGCTTATAATTAATTATTGATTAGATATTACAACCGTATGCTGAGATTCATTTGGAAACCAAAGTGCTTCCTTGGTACTTATGTTAGCATTTATTAAATATGCATTATTAATCTGAATTATGTTGTGTTCAAATGTAAGCCCTTAGAGCAAAGATAATGATCACAGCATTAGTATTTGTAAAACAGAATTGATTTTCCAGCTTCACCAAATTAGCTGAAATATGGGATAGGCTGCAGGTATTTAAGAGTGAATGCTACTAGAGGAAGTTGCCATGTTTAGGTTTTTTGACGTACCTCAATAAAATAAATAAAAAACAAACCTAAACTTAATATATTCCCCTAAATAATGCAGGCATAAACACTTTAAAAATAATATTAATTAAGAAACCTTATTCATACATCATGGGGCACCCATTATTTTTATTCCAGAAGGAATCCTTGCAACTTAAAAAAAAAAAAAGTAGTAATTAACTTCATTTTTCCATATGCAGCTATTCCACAGAAAGCTAGAAAAACTTTAGTGAAGTAAACGGTTGGACATTTCACTGTATATTTTGAAATAAATTATTTTTCTTTCTTTGTGATTAAATATAGTCACATAGTAAAGAAACAAAACTTCTAAATAAAATGAGACAGATGCCAGATAGTGTTTATGATATTTGTTGGGAATTTCTTAAATTTTGTATTTTAAACACATCTTGAAATCTCACCACTAAACTCACAACTCAGCAACAATCCCGGCAATATAAACTTTCATATACAGCATCCAAACTATATAATATTATGATACTTGATTATAGATTTGAGCATCCTTGTGTAAATGATCTGTCATGGCCTTTTTTTATGCAGCACATTCACAAGGGTTAATTTTAAAATTGTAAATGTTGCACTAAGTGGGAAAAACATTAAAAAAAAAAGCAAGAAACCCAAAATTGAGCCAGTAATGTGAAGGATCAATGTTAGGTATTACATTACATACATTACAGGGATAATTTCATTTGATAGCACATTTATCTAATATCTGTAGCCAAAACGGTCTATTATTTGCACAGGGAATTTTCATATTTATATTCATATTTTTTTCACAAAGCAAAAAGAATTGAAAAAGAAATGTACTGACATGGGTATAATCTTCACAAAAATTTGTAGGGTACTGGCTGGGAGATACAGAATTTGAAAATACCCTTCTGTCTGCTTTTTACTTTGTAATAATTCAAAATTATATTTAAAACCAGGGGGAAAAAGGGGAAGCAGATATTTTATTTTGTAATTATGCAGCTTGCACCTTTACTGACAAAACTCTGCAACACTTGGAAGGGATGGGGAATTCAAGAACAGAACAATTTAAAACTCCAGCATAGCTAAAATCAGTTAAAAGGGTATTTCACTCTGTTGTAGTTGTTGTTGTGGGATGTTTTTAGCCACAGACAAGAGGTTGGTGTTTCATTTATAAAATGGCTACTAAACCTGAAATATAAAGGGAATATTGTGACAGAGAAGAAAATGGATACCTGGAGTTAAGTACATGCATTATACCTACTAACCTACTTACCACTTTGCATGAATAAAATATTGAAGCAAAACAACAACAAAAAAAGAAAAACATCACTTTGGGGTATACTTGTTTCTAGACTTTACATAAGGACAAGAGCATAATACTGTTTTGATGTTTGCTTGCACTAAGGGAAAAATGAATATTAAACTGAGTGCTGCAGGTTTAAGACACGTTTGCATGTACACACATACACATACACATATTACAAATAAAGAGCAGACGAGGGACTAAGTTACCTGTTACAGGGAAGACTGTTTTTATAGTCATTGCTCATTTTATGTCTGTATTATGTTTTTGTTGTTTGGCTCTCCCTTTGCTGTGATTAATTCTTATCAAACTTTTTGAGCAGAAATAGAAAGTAAATATACCTGAGCTTAAAAGTAATTTGCAACCGCACCAGTTGGAACAAATGAAGAAAAATATTAATAAAAATTAGAGCTTGATGCAGTGTATGCTCAAAAAATAAATTAAATTTATTTTGATCTTTAAAGTTCAAGTCTGTTTATGAGAATATTTTCCCCTATTTGTACCCATAAGTACTGACAGGTATTAAATTAGATACTGAAAAGCTTACCTATTGTTCTGCAAATGTGATGCAATACTGTTTTCAGCAAACAAGGAAGTGAATCAAGTACCTGGAATATAAAAAAGACATTTAATCTAGCAGGCTGCATACTGTTGGCTGACATCCTTGAATTTTAGCCAAATTATTTTACAGGTGAAAACACCTTTCATATACGCACAATTATTTCATCACATATTACCAAAATTTTGTTACTGACTAAAGCAAATACAATGGTATACAACAGATGATTAAATTTTATCTCTCTTATTACTGACAAACACATTTTATTTAAATAAAGAAATTAATACTATTTCCACTTTAATACATCAGCACATGGATTTCTTTATTTTTATATACCTGCAGTTTAACATCTTTAAGCAACTAAAGGCCACACATTTGGTTTCGTAGGTTCAATGCACATGGAATTAATATGTTTTGAAGAGTACATGCACCAGGAAAAGCAAAACTAATTTTTATGATGAAAAAAGAGTTTGTAAGCTTTTTTGCCCCTACATCCCCCAAACCTCCAACAACAAAGTGCACAATAATATTCTGAACAGACTTCATCTGTGGTGCGCGTGTGGTCTGGAATTATTTGTAGACTCTATCAACAGTTTATGCCAAGAAGTTCCCGTGTGTGTATGTACTATGTCATACCATTATACATATATATATTATATATATAAGCATACACAAAGTTCTTTCTGTTTTCTTTCTCTGAAGTTAATTCACCAGTCTCAGGTTACCAGTTTAGCAATACTCTGATCATAGGGAAGCGGCAACAGGAAAAAAGCAGAAAGTGCTGAGTGACAAATGAAGCAGATGGAAGAGGAATTATAGAATGGTTGGAGGGACCTTAAAGATCATCAACTTCCAAACCCCCTGCCACAGCCAGAGACACCTCCCACTAGACCAGGTTGCTCAAAACCCCATCCAGCCTGGTCTCGAACACTTCCAGGGATGGAGCATCCACAACTTCCCTGGGCAACCTGTTCCAGTGCCTCACCACCCCCACAGTAAATAATTTCTTCCTAATATCTAATCTAAATCTATCCTTTTCCAGTTTAAAACCATTACCCCCTGTTCTAATGCTACACTCCTTGATACACCCCCTTCCTCATCTCTCCTGTAGGTCCCCTTCAATTTCTGGAAGGCCATTATAAGGTCTCCCCGGAGCCTTCTCCAGGCTGAACAACCCCAACTCTCTCAGCCTGTCTTCATAGGAGAGGTGCTCCAGCCCTCTGATCATTTTTGTGACCCTCTACTGGACCCGTTCCAACAGGTCCATGGCCTCCCTGTGTTGAGGACTCCAAAGCTGGGCACAGTACTCCAGGTGGGGTCTCATGAGAGCAGAGCAAAGGGACAGAATCACCTCCCTCAACCTGCTGGCCACACTTCTTTTGATGCAGCCCAGGATGTGGTTGGCTTTCTGGGCTGCCAGCCCACATTGCTGGCTCATGTTGGGCTTCTCATTCACCAGCACTCCCAAGTCCTCCTCAGGGCTGCTCTCCAGCCATTCTCTGCCCAACCTGTATTTGTGCCTGGGATTGTCATGACCCAGGTTCAGGACCTTGCACTTGGTTGAAGAAAGAAGAACCTGCTCTGAAACTACTGTTCAATCAATTGGTGAATTAACCCTCAGGTACACAACAAGCATTGGAATGACTACTGGGAGCAAGTATGCTGGAAACTGTGCCTAAGCTGCTGTAAAGATTCAGAATGTTATTGAGGTTAATAGAACATGCAGGAATTTACTCCCTGGTCTTTGACAAAGGTTAGATGAAAAGCAGAATTTCCATTCTCCAGGAAATTAAAAAAAATATTTTTCATTCTCATTTAGAAAGAAAATCAATAGTTTGCATTTCCTGTAAAAGCAATAGTTTGCATTTCCTTCCAAAATCCAGCTACTGAAGGAAGGAAAGAGCAAAAGAAGGGAAAGGGAAAGGGGGAAGGATTTCCACTGGGTAGGATGGCTAGATGCACTACACACTTGAAGATGGCTGTACCAAACTAATTTGGGGAAAGGCAGCCTTTCTTGCATTTATACAGTCCAGAAGAGACGTGCATACTCTCTTTTTCAGTAGGAACAACAATGAGAGCTGGGTATTACCCTGTTTGAGGCTTCCTCTAAGCGTTTTGTTCCCACCTCAGTGCAGAGTGACTCTAGTCCCACGGGTCTGCATACCAACTAACCACCACCTCCCCTGCTATCTCCTCTCTTCCCCTTCCTTTCTCCATTCCTTTCCATCCTCTCCTTCAAACACATTCCTCCTTAGAGCTGGTGTCCTTAGAGGTGCAGCCTAGCCCACAGGAATTTATTTCATTTAGCGTTGCTAAATGACTACAACATTACAGGGTTTTTTCAATGCTTTGCTTTAAAAAAAAGTAGGGAAAACAAATATTGATTCCTAATTTGATTGGACTGTAGGATCTACGGTTTCCTGCAGTCAATTGTTAACTAGGATCCTACCTATCTATTAAGTATTATATTTGGAGATAATGAGGGAATGCTTTGTGATATTTTTTCATTTCTGTCACCCATCATGATTATTTAAATCTAATTTCAAAATAAATGAATGAATGCAGTCCTCATGTCCTTACTCAGGCATTGGATCACTGCAGGCCCATGTGCAGACTTTGCAACCTCCATATGGTGAAACTAGAGAAAGGCAGGAGTTTAAGTTCCACTCATCATATCCTTGAACTAAGTCTTTCAGCTTCTCCTTTTGGAATCTGAGTTTCATTTCCAGGCCAGCCATACTGTTTGTAATCTCAGTATGACCCATTTATTTCAGGCCACACTTGCACAATGCTGAGGTCCCATAACGAGTGAGCTTATAACTGCAATTTGTTAATAGACAGACTTAGGACAGGGACAAATTCTAAAAAAATAAAAAGAGACTATATGGGAACTGTGCCTTGAAACACAAAAACAAGTAACTTGAAAACTTATTTTAAGATCGCCCAGAATTAGTTCCCAGCGTAGAAAAGTTCATTCCTCTAAGCCAAGCCTAGCAGCTTAAACATGTTTTACTTACTGTGTGAAAATAAAAACAAGATAAGGACCTCAAGAGTGAGCACTCTTGGAAAAAATATGAAGACTTAAAAAAGAGGTAAAGAAGGAAGTGGTATACAACTAATAAAAGTAGTACTGTTCACGCTGCACTTAAATTTGATTTTCTTACAATAAAAAGAAAATGTACTCGGATATTTTCATCTAAAGATGTACAATATGTTCTCAGGTCGATCTAGTCAGCACTTGGGCATCCAGGATGCACATTTGTGTATCGTGGAACATTAATAAAAAGTAAATGAATGTATACATAATACTAGGTATAACTCATAAGTATTTACATTATATATCTGAATATCAAGCAAGTGGTGCTTAGATAAGAGAAATAAAATATGGATTGAACACTAGCTGGAAATAGTTTTAATTTGCAACAAAGAAGATCTGAATAAATATAAATTTAAAAAAATCTAAAAATATTGAGGCAAGGTGGTAAGTTCTCTGTCACTAGAACTCCTTAAGAACCATTAGACAACCGCCATTTTGGGAACTGATTATACGTTCTGTCAGATTCCCTCCAATCCCACCTATCTGTGTCAATACTTACACTTGCATGTATGATATATACATTTATATTGTAATGCTCCTCAGACAAAAAGGGCATGATAAGCACAAGTGATTAAACTTTGGTTTTCCGGTATAAGGACATTTAATTTAAAGTCTTCTAGAAGTTTTAACACAGCTCTTCTGATATACCTTTAAGGGAACCTCCACAGTGTCCTCCAGAAATGACTTTAATAGATAAATCAAATTGAAAATGTGCCTTGTTCAGCTGTCTTGATAAGCTGGTATGAGCTACTTTAGTCTTCCCTCTCCCAGAAGCTAATTTTCACTTTAATTCCAGGAAAAGAAATATGATATACAGTAACATTTATCTGAATGTAAACATCAAAGCAAAGGTTTGACAAATATAGACAAGCAAATCCATTCAGAAAAGATGTAGAACAGTGTTAGTACTTGCTAGAAAACATAGTCTCCCAGAAGATCCAAATGTTCCTTCCTCCTACCTGAGCTAACTCCGTGAGTGGAGGTGTGAGGGATCAGAGCAGTTTTGTGGATTAGCTGCCAAGAACTGTGACTAGCCAGGTAAAAATGATGAATGGGAACACATGAAAAAGTCACAGTTAACTTTTCCATATACTGAGTTTTGGAGATGAACTATTATTAGGTATACAAAAGCAAATCAACTAATACTATAAATTCTACCAGTAATAACAAAATGAGTTTATGAAAGGGATGTTCAGTTCATCATGGTTTACCAGAGCCCATTTGGTAACATAATGCATGTACATTTGGAAAGGTCCAGAAAGTCTCATTCAAAATTCATTTTAAGACTCAAACTTTGAGGAGAAACACCAAAAAACCCACATCCAGAGAGTGAATTGCCCATCATCTACGTGCAATACATGGTTCACTGACTGTCTTATCACTCTCAGAAAGAAATCCATTTGTAGACTGCAAATTACTAAGCTGAAACTTCCATGCCAGTAGGTTTTAATGCACTTTGTTTCAGGAATGCTGACAAAAAATCCAGGGTGATGCATCTTCTTTTACTGCAAAATATGCGTTACAATTTAGAAATATTGATGAAAAGTGAAAATCAATTTTTTCTGTCATACCTTTGTGCAGAGATCATGTGGAACGTGATATTCTGCAGTTCCAATCACTCTTACATTTTGCAGCACCTATGGAAAAAACAAGTAGGAAAGCCAAAATGGTCAAATGGAGGGGAACAAAAAAAAAAAAAAAAAAAAGAGAGAACAGAAGTATAAACATACATGCTGCTGGTGCCAATATACACATCTCCAGCAAGAAATCTGGCACATTCTTTTTACTTGGAGCCAGATCCATCACCAACTTAAGACACAGGCTATTACCAGCTTCAATAGAAGCTGGAACAAACCTCCAAATTGCAATTGTCAGGATCTTTCTTGCTTCATGATACTTGATATCAGCAGGTATTAAACAGATACTACATTCTGATAGCATTTTTACAGTATGCAGATAATAACAGATTACAGAGTGCTCACTGAATAGCACAATGTTGCCCTACAATTGCATGTTGTGGTAAACATACATTTTATGACAGAACATTTGAAGAACTTTAAGAGTACTGGAAATTTAATCCCACAGAATTCACAAAGGTAGGTACAGAAGTGTATTGTGGCTAGACAGATATAAGGGAGATCTGATATCAACAGAAGAATAAATTATGAATTCTAATCTAGTATTATACATTTTAAGAAATGGCTTATTTCATGAAAAAAACAATCTTTAGTGCCTATTTTTAGGGGGGGGGTTGAAATGCCCCAGTATTTCCCTTACAAAGAGTTTGGAAAAACACCAGAACTACCCAGTAGTTCACTAGGACTACCCAGATTGGACTCATTCCTGGGCTCGCTCTAGTCATCACTAGTGTGTCTCTACTGGCAGATCTAGCTGCTTGCACTCAGCCACATCCATCTCTTCTCAAAGGTATAGTTTATTTTTTTTATAGTATACTTTTCCAAGATTATAGATTTTTATTTGATATTTGTTTATCTTCAGGCAGCAGCAAGCACAGCTGGACTCCTGCACTGATCTACAGATTCCAGATACGTTTAAACAAGGCACTGTTTACAGAAGAAAGAGGAAAGACGTGAAGATTTGCTCAGCACTCTTGTTCATCTGACCATGCAACTTTATAAGCTGCTATATAAGATCTCACAGCTTAAGTTACTAAGGTTAAAGATCAGTAGCTCTAGTCTCATGTTTTATTAGCTTTCATTCTGTTGTAACCGTTTCTTGGAGCTTCCTTCATTGCTCTCCCATAAGTGCTTTCTAATATCCAGAAGGTTTTTTGTGCAACTCTTAAAATATATCCACTGCCTCTCTTACTTGTATCTCCTTCCTAAGGTATAATAATCTACGCGATCGTGAATCTCAGACCCCAAAATGTTTTTTAAAAATTCTGTATCATTTAACGATCACATAAAGGGTGAGATAACTAGAAGTGTGTTTCTTCCAGTTAGGTTAACAAATATGAAAATAAATGCAATGGACTAAGTTGCTCTTTTATATAATTGTTTTGAAGATGTTCAGGGAATATTTCAATATATGCCCGAGAGTCATGGAGACAGGTTGATTACAGCATTGTCCAACCAGTCTTTCTCTCCTCCAAGTACTTCACATTCTGGGGTCACAATGGCACACAACAAATCCCATGAAAAAGGCTTTCTCGGGAGGAGTGCATGTATGTTTGTCTGCGAGTTTAGGGGTGGGGGGGAAGAAGATGCAGCAGGAGAAAGAACAGTTTTCCAGTCTCGAACACCACAGTATTGACTATGTTCACTATTTCCAGGTGTGACAGGACCCAAAGCCAACCTCTTAAAGAGCTATGTGACATGCAATGCAATTGGAAGAACAAACCAACAAATTAAAGAAAGCATTGTTAGTTAAAGATTCAAGAGCTGCCATACACATTTACATTAAAAATGCTTTTTAATCAAGTATCTAGAAAGGGAAATCTATTCCAAAAAGGTGGTTAGATCTTGAACTATTTGTTTTCCGTCTCTTTCCTCATCTCTCATATTTACTGTGCTTTGCTCAAGTTTGTCTGATTTATTGTCCCATTTGGACAATAAAATAGGGTCATTGGTTTGAAGGGTTTTCATTATTATTTTGTTTTATTTTTGTATTTCCCCCCACAAGTCTAATTAACACCTGCTTTGTTGGAAAACTGGCTGTACGTACAAAGTAGGTTAGAAACATTTTAATAAGCAGTCACTGGCTGCATGTGGTATTTATTTAAAATGCTAACTTATATAATAGATGTGCATATTTTGATAGCACAGAACAACATGTGCTTTGAACAAAACAAAGGATTACTCAGAGAAGCTATTAAAATGTCCCATTTATATTCTTGTTTATAGCTATTTATCTCACATATAATAAACTGGCCTCCTTTTCCCCAGTCATTGATACCAATTTGTCTTTCCTCAGTTAGTTAACCTGTGCCAAAAAAGTTACAGAGCTCCAACTTCAAAATCAGATTTCTGGTTATGATTCTTCAAAATCGAAGCAAGCGGTCTCAGGAGTTGATTCAGAAAGGGAAAAAGTGTTAAGAATAAAAGCAAGGAGGGGAATTTATTTACTGGAGAGTGGTTTGAATTGCTAATTTGGAAGATCACAAAGTCGAAGCAAAATGGAGGCCTTAAATTTTGAGGAATATGAAGTAGGAGAGAGATAGCAACAGTAAAATATTGTAAGAGAGACATATCTATGTCCTTCAGGGACAATAAAACTCTACAAATAAATTATAAAATTAATAAAAGCATGCTTACAACATTAGACTCTCATAAAAAAATTTAAAATGCACAATATCTATGACCTTGCTTGTGATGTTCTCAATTTGATTTTGTACCTCAAATTGACACTAGAGAAGATTAGAGTAATGCTTCCAAGCACAAAAACATGTTATCCCTAAGTGGAATTATTTTAAGATTTATGTTTACGGGTATATTCTTTTGATACAGCTGTATGAAAAAATACAAATAATTTATATTCTTTATTTTGTTATTAAAATGCTAAAGTGTTAAAAACTGCATTTCAGTGAAAAAACCCTCTAATTTATAAAGCTAATACATAGAGTTGGATAAACTGTAACTACAGCTAGAAAGGTCGTAGACTCCATTCCACAGATGCCGTTCTCCTCCATTTAAGTAAATAAGCCATGTTAAAATAAGGGCATTCTGCCCGTGAACGAGGCATGCGCAACACTGCCCAGTGCATGCTCTGTGTGGTGCAGCTAACTAATGGATTTTTCAATATCACGGGTCACGGATGAACTAAATTCCATGTCCCTTTGCTCTCTTTTTATTATTTTTGAATCATATTATGCCATTGATTTTTAAAACAGAATTCCCCACAGAATCCAATAGGACTCTGCTTGGAAATCAATGGTATGATACGGCCTTAAGCATTCTATTTGATTCCGCTGCAGAGATGGACTGAACAGGTTAAAAAAGGTGAAAACCACACCAGCAGGTAGGCTGCAAGTACACCAGAAAAAGAGTTATCTCCTTTTACCCAATGATTCCTGCGAGTAAAAGCTGAAGTAGGTTTTCTCCTGCCTCCCCAAAGGACCATAGTACATGGCAAAATGCCATAGCTCTCTTCTCCCTATAGCTCTGTTCGAATGGTTCGAGTAAGGACAAACCAAAACCTTGTCCCCATGCCCCACGTACAAGCCTCAGAAACAAGGACTGGCTCCCTTATCACCCCATCTCCACCCCACCACGGGATGACACAGGCCAGCCTCTGCTAGTTTCTGTGCCAAAAAAAACCCCCACATGATTATCCCTTTTCTGCTCAGCACTTCTGCTGCCAGAAGCTTGCACACAACTGAGAAACATCTAGGACCCAGAAATTTAGGAAATCTTTATATCTGTAGCATTCACTGGTACAGAATCTACAGGGATGAAGTCAGCTTTTAGCCATTTCAGACACACAAGACTGGAAATGAACAAGAATAGTTGCTTCTTCTGCAAGTAGGAAAAGGAACTGATGATCAGGGATGAAGGGGGGCGGGGGGAAGCTACACTTTCAGTTCATCCACTTTTTCCATGCAGGTTTGCAAACTTCAATAAAAAAACCTTGAAGGGAACACTTACAAGGATTATTCATTTATAAGGAAAAGACAACCCAAATAATACAATTTTGCTGTAAGGGTCATAAATTGCAGATCAGTGACTAGACATGCATCTAACAGAATCCAATTTTTTTAATGGCTGAAGCAGGGTAATTTATATTCCAAGGGGGCAAAAGATACATACTGTACTACCTTATTCTCTCAGACTAATTTTAAATATGGCCTAGCTCGTTTCCCTTCCTAGTAAATTGTCTAAGACTGATGATAGGAGTGTAGTGTTTATTCTAGACCCACTTCCCTCACATTTCTTCAAGTAAATTAACCCCAGTGCCATATGGGGAAAACAATTCCAGATTCCAAAACCCGATCACATTACAATCTTGCTCTCCCATCATCTATATAACTACAGGCCAAGCTTAAGGGGATATTAATTTGTGCAGAATAGATCACATTTAGCATATAAAATCCAATGAAATCAAAACTAATGCATAATCCCTTATACAAGTAGCAGAATGGGTTTTGGATGGGGGGCTAGATGTGGAATAGTCTATATCACGAGTGGGGAAAAAAAAAGCACCAATGTAAACTAAAATAATTTTTCCCACCACACCCTTGCTTCTCTGATTAGAACAAGTTTCTTTTTAATATTAGGTGCTTAGTAACAGAAAAGAATTTTTAATAAGATTTCTCGTAGATGAAGCATCCGCTTTTTCCTTTCAGGAAACAACATTTTCTTTTCCCCAGCACACATTTTAATTGCCTAAGATGCAATTTCCCTTATGAATAATTTGAATACAGCTGACTTTTTGACTAAGCAAATTTTCTTCAGAACTCAAATGATGTGTGCACTGTAAAATATGGAAAACCATGTGGCAGAGTAGCAGAAGCAAAGTGATGGAAGTATAGCATTAATTTTAATGTCATTTAAGAAATCACCGAGGTTGTGTCAGTGACACGTGCCTCTGACCAGATGCGTAGCCTACATTTGAGTTCACAGCCGCAAAGCTATTCTCTGCAAAGCTCCCTTCACATCCTCCTACTTAATGTTGGCTTTGCCGTTACAGACTCTCTGTCGGTAGCTCGTAACAGCTCTGCAAAAAAATCCACTGCAAAGTGGAGTTTGGCTATAAAGCTCCAGCTCTCCATCAGAGAATTTGTTACTGTCTTGCCCTCATATACCGCCCTCATGGGGCCTTACGCTTCTGACTCAAAATATGAATAACTTATTGAAGTCACTATGTCCTGCAGTTGGAAAACAAGCCTTAGCAGCTATAATTAAAATTATTCTATTTTCTTTTGACTGAAGTATAATAAAGCAGAAAAAAAAAGATTAAAAAGTAACTAAAGAAGCACATTCTTTTCTAGTGCGAGTGGCAGGTGTGAATTTTCAATAAATCACGTGAGAGACTTAGATATCATCTGAGAGTCATAGATAATAACTAAAAATAGATCACCATCTACCATTAACAGAATCAAGCTGTACACAAATGGCAGTTTTAACGATACCACAGGGCCAAAACAGGACTCATAAAGCAGATTTGTTGGTGTTGCCAGTCTATATAATTTGGAAATGCATTATCTGGTCCTGAAAATGTACTCAATGAATGCTTTGTAGAAGCCATATTAGCTGCCTAGTTTAGTAAATAAATTGAAATACTAATTATTCTTTCTTGGAAGGAGGTTTTGTTATTTATTTTAATGTTGGAATTATTTCAGTAAAAGGAACTTTATTTTATAACAATTGTGTGGAAAAATTTGTCTCTTAAGGAAAATAAACTAGCTACTTTTGTACCAACATAAACTACTTTAGCTGATAAGTAACCACTAACCATAACTTAATATTATTTCAAATTATTTGCATTTTCACTTGCCTGTAGAAGCTAAGCCATCTGTTACACTTTAAAAAAAATTTTTATTATCATCTTTTTTAAAAAGCAGAAGCAAACATTCTTTATCTATGCCTGTTTAACGGTAAGACAGTGTTCAGCTAAATTGCAGCAGTACGTCAGAAGAAGAAACCAAATCCAGCAGTTTCTGGTGTTTCTTCCAAATGCCTGATATGAGATTTTAGTTCACTGGACCAGACACATACACACACTGAACTCTGGCAGATGAACATATATTCCATGAAGTTGATCCTCACCGTGTTTTATACCATTCAGCTATTTTTTTAAAACAGCTCCATGTAAAATCAGCTAAATCTGCTACAATCCTATCTGAAACTCCATTTTATAACAATAACTCAGAATTAATGTACTCTTCGGTACAACAGATCTTGATTAATAGAATAAAACTAGGAAAACAATCTGCTTTAACATGTGAAATAAGCTTTTGTTCCTTTAGCAAATAATAAAACACTTGTAAGAAAATGGGCCCTCAACTTTATTATTTTAAGTCATTTAAATCCCACGTATCACTGACCATGCTGAGCATTTTCCTATGACTGATGAAATAGCAGGCTCTTTTGGAGTTTATGTGATGCACACTATTTAAGACAGAAAGTAAAAAAAAAAAGACAAACCCACAACAAAAAACCCACACCACTCTCCGTGCTCTTCTGTTCCTCTAGTGACATTCTGCTGTTTATTGAGTTGTGGGATTTCAAAGAAATCCACATTAAAACTTGGAAAATGTTTCCCCTCTGGAGAACAGCACTAATTAATTCATTAGCGATGAAATGTATTAGTGATGAAAAACGTCTATGTATTTAGGTCTATCTTCTGATTAGGGAAATCTTCTCTGGGTGCTGGAGAGCAAACTATTCCCAGAAATTAATACATAAAAGCATATCTCTGTCAGGAGGAAGTTTAGTAAAACTCTGAGGGAGAAAAATTAAATGAATTCCTAAACTGTTTCTTAGTGTAGACAGTTTTCAATATTTAATGGGCACACACAAGTTGAAAAGAGGACATAACCTCTTTTTCTTTTTTTGTCCTTTAAGATTGTAGTGATGAGATCTTTTTGTTTTATTTTTACTGAAGACTTACAAAGAAATATCTATCTTCCTGCATCAGTAAGTATATATATATTTGGAACAAAAATATTCCAGCTTTACTATTGGAATTGATAACAGGTAAATATAAGCAACTGTATTAACATTTAGGGTGCCCATGGTCAGCGAAGGTGCAAGGAAAATACAGGAAATTTCTCAAGTTCAGTGGTTTTCAACCCTTTACATTTTATGGCCCTACGAATTTAATTTTTTATTTTTTTTTCAAAGAACAGACCTCAGTAAAAGTGTTATTACAGGAAAATATGCTGAGTATTAATTTGACTTGAGGGAGCGGGAGGTGATATGGAAGTCATCAGATATCAGTAAGGAAACAAACCCTTGAGATGAGTCACCCGAAAACAGATTCCTAGAAAACAGATTCCATATTGTGAAATCCTAGTCCAAGAGTTGCCAGTTTAGCAGCTGGGCTGCATGGAGCAATCACAGCCTCCATGGATTTCACAAGCTCAAGAGTTCAACCCTCAATGCCATGCCTAAGAGGCACAAGTGCAGAAAAACCCACTGTTTGGGACTACTGAAGCCCTAATGCTCAGACAATTTCATAGAGATTCAAAAATCACACGTAACAGCCTACGGGAGGCTAAGTAGCTCTTTTCCTTCTTTAATACGATAAAGTAAGTAGAATTTAACATTATCACCTCATAAATCCAAAGAAAATTTCACTGAATTTTCCAAGGGGAAAGTTCACTTGTACAAAACATATCTCACTTACAACTTATTTTTGACTACCCTATTCTTCTTCTCCTTTACAGAACCAACTGACACCTCTAACGTGTACTAGAGCGGAGAAATTCTACCTGGTATGTATGTTCCCCTATAAAAATTAGATCAGTAAGTGGGGGTCTCCAGTAACTAAGGTGTTATCCAAGCACTGTTACTTGTATTATTTTGTTTCTTTATGTTATTATTTTTATCACTGAAGGATATTTTATGGTCTGCCATGCTGAGTGACTTGCAGTGTTACAGTGGAAGCTTGCATAGTGCATGATTTGTTTTGGTTTTGAAACCAGCCCAACAAAGGCTGACAACACACCTCACTTTTGATTTGGAACTAAATCTAACTGAAAATACAATTATATAAGAAATGTAGTTGTAGAATTTCAAAGGACCACCAAAGAGGAAGGAACAACTTTTGCCTGAACCATAGGCTCAGCAAGCAACTGGAGTGAAAGGAAAATTAAATTTGTTGTAGCCACCTACACAGATAGAGTGTGGAGAGGCTAATCAAAGACTGGCCTTTCTTCTCTACTGTCTTGTTTTTAAGAAGGAAATGAACCTCTCTTAACCCCACTGAATATTTTTTTATATTTTTATATATATATATAAATCCATTTGCAGCTTGCAAAACATTACTTTCTCAAAGATAAGGAAAAATCTTTATGTGTTCAGAAATTTTATCTTTTTTTCCCTTTATTTTTCACCATTTCTGTAGACATTTGCATTTATCTAGTCTAAGCAAACTGTTTTAAGGAATTTCCAATTTACAAAGCTATTAGCCTTTCCCCTGAGCACAGTCTGGTTTCTTTAGGTAAGCAGTTCTCTTGCTTTAAAACATGTTATTTGTTTCCAAATCTGAAACTTTTAAAACCATCAAATCTTAGCAGATTGCCATCCTAGCAGAGAAACTAAGTAGTGTCTCTGAAATACTACTTTTGAAAATTTCTTATGCTAAATCTATATAAGCTCTCTATACTGATTTTGCAAACAGTACACTGGCTGGTTCATAATTCCCTCGCCTTGAATGTCACCACTTTTCATCTTTCAGTCCATCCCACCTATGTGTAATTATAAGAAAAATAGGGTTTTGGGCCAAATAAAAATATAAATAAAAATAATTTAAAAAAAAATACCTTACATTATCTTCTGAGATTAGTGGAACTTTAAGAAAACCGGATTTATGCTATGAAGGATAAGACAAGGAGTATTTTCCTTTAAAAAGTTGCAGAATAAAAAAGTAAAACCAAAAGACAGATAGGGAAAAAAAAAATCTTACCAGAATAGTACCTAAGAACTCACTAAGAGAAGTTTTAGGGCCAAATACTGTATTCAATGAGCAAAGGGACGCTATTAAAGTTAGCAGTTGAAGTTTAAGAGAGTGTTATTAAGTTTTCTCCCCTTTTCCTTTTTAATTTTGAAGAACATACGTAAATCAAGTTTCACTGTAAGATATTTATCCAGTTCTAGACTAATGAATTAATTTAAGTTGGAAGGGACTCCAGTAAGTCATCCCACCCAATCACCTCTCAAGACCTGTGTCAGATTGCACAGGGCCTTTTCCAGCAAATTTTTGAGCAACTTGCAGGACAGAGATGCCATATTTCTGCATATCTAATCAGTTTCCTTTGTTGTTATAACACCCAAGAGCAGCTCGTGGCTCTTTCATTTCTTTTCACAAGACACTTTTCTTCCTCAATTCTCATCCTTCATTAGGCACGATCAAGTCACTATCATAGGTTTTGTCACTTAAAGTGACAAGACTTTAATATCAACTGCCACTGACGATACATCCAAACTCATGCTTGAGCATGGATACAGGCAGTATATGTACACAAACAGGTGCTATCACATCGTGGAACAAAAGGTAACAAATGGCCTGTTGGGTGAATCACAACTATACAACCTCTGGGTGCTCCCAGCCAGACCTACTGGAGGACCTAGGGGTCCCGTAGCAGGACCTAACAAGGATAAAACATGCTCCTCAAAACACGTGCCTAAGATGTTTTACTTTACAATCTGGATAAGCTAAAAGCATACGTTACGACCTTTCTGGAAGCTGACAGGATAAGGCGCTGTTAGTCAGCAGTATTTTCGTACAGCAACTTAATTCCCCCTGCCAAACTTCAAAGCTTAGCTGTATTTTCTGTTCATGTTACCATAGAATCATAGAATTTTCTAGGTTGGAAAAGCCTTTAAGATCATCTGCCCCTGCCAGAGTGGGTCTACCTATAGCACACTGCATAGGAACTTGTCCAGGCGGAGTCTGAATGTCTCCAGAGAAGGAGACTCCACCACCTCTCTGGGCAGCTTGTTCCAGTGCTCTACCACTCTCACAGTAAAGAAGTTCCTCCTCATGTTTAGGTGGAACTTCTTATACTCAAGTTTGAGCCCATTTCCTCTTGTCCTGTCCACCACTGAGAAAGGACCAGCCCCATCCCTCTGACATCCTCCGTTTAAGTATTTGTACGCATTAATTAGATCTCCCCTCAGCCTTCTCTTCTCAAGACTAAAAAGACCCAAGTCCCTCAGCCTCTCCTCGTAGGAGAGATGCTCCAGGCACTTAATCATCTTTGTGGCCTTTGTGGCCCATGTCTCTAAGCTCTATGTCTACCTGTCTTCTAAATACCTCTGGGGATGGTGCCTCAACCACTTCCCTGGGCAGCCCATTCCAATGCTTTTAATAACCCTTTCAGAGTAAAAATTTTTCCTAATATCCAACCTGAACCTCCCCTGGCACAGCTTGAGGCAATTTCCTCTTGTCCTATTGCCTGTGACCTGGGAGAACACAACAACCCCCGCCTCTCTACAACCTCCTTGACTGGCTTGTTCGGAGATCTACACTAACATTGAACTATCACGGACTTTGGCTTTGTGAAGCTGGCGTTTGCAGTGAGATCAGCTTTATCAAAATAGTAAAACAAGCTGGAAGCATGAGCAAACCTGCCACATCTTGTGAAAGAGCAGGGCAGAGGACACTTCCAGCGGTGTTCCTTGCAGAAGTGCTTCTGCTTCAGGATGAAAAATGACACGCCAAGTCACTTGGGCAATATGCCATAACTCTCTGTTCTAAGTGTGTGACTGAAGCAGTAGCCTCTTCCTCTTGTAATGCAACTACAAATACACTAGTACGAGACTGGTGGAAATTTACCTCACAACAATTCATGTGTTCCCATGCGTTTAGCACACTGTAATAAATGCTCATTACCAGATAAAGTAACAAAAACAGACTAGACCTTGAACTGGCAGTGGATTCAGAGCATCGGACAAAAAAATAAATAATGCATATTGAAAAGGTTTTAGCTATTTAACAGACTAATAAGAACAATGATTGGAATGGGCACAAATTTGAGAAATATATTTCTTAACTAGGAAGAAGGTAAAGTTGAACAACAAAGTGACAAGATGCTGACATCTTATTGGTAATTTCTATTAATTCTGAAGGAAAATTTATATGTTAGGAAAAAAGCTCTACTGGAACGGCAGAAAGAAAATATGAAAACCAAGAGCCAATGAATACATATTTATATAAAAAATGTAGTAAAAATTAATATAAAGCAAATAAATAAATATTTAGTAACAAATAGTCTCTTTCCCTCCAATAAATTACATAAGTCTGAGACCAGCTAGAGACAAGAGTTTGTTCAGTATAGTTGCAAGGAAGTAACAGGCAAACGTTAATGATTATGGAAATCAAGAGACTGACTTTGATCAAGAAATACATATCAATTACTGACAGCTGACTCAGACACATCACAGGTGAAAGAGTCCATGTAGTGTGACTTCCAAGGATTTACAAAATCACTACACATTCAGCCAAGATAATATATATTAAGACCCACTGAGCCTAGCCTAGGCAGTGTTCTCCTGCTATCATTACCATTTCTATCAGACAAGGAAATTCTATTACAGCAACAAATGCCTCCTGGAACTAATTGGCACTCATTGGCAATCTCAGCACAGAGGCTAATGAAGTACCTTTTGAGCCTGAGAGTTTCTGAAGAGGTGATCTCTCCAGCTCAGAATTGAGACTCGATAATGAGGCAGGATAAGGATGATTCCTCTACTAAAGCTCGTCCCTCACCTGTCCTCACTGTAAAAAAAAAAAAAAAGAAAATGGATTCATCCATACATTCCATTTAAGGAATCCAGGAAGCTCCTGGGTAGAAAAAGCATTAACATGACACTTCACTGCTCTCAGTGAGAAGGATCACAAAAAAAGTTTGCAATAAGAGCGGTTTGTTCCGCCCCCCCCCCTCCCCGCCTTATGTATTTCACTGCTTGGAAAAAGCTATTTGGGATCAAGCAGGGAGTATGACTGAACAGTGGTAACAGCAAAGGATTGGTCCCTGGAAGTCATCACCGATATTCTACCCTAAAAGAATAGTGTCTCTCCAAATTTTAAGCACAATTTGGAGGCCTGTCACCTACATCATACCTGCTAAATCTTGAGATACATTTTACCTAAATAGAGCAATTCTTACTGCAGAGTCTTCCCCCACTCAATCAAGCTGCTATTTGGAAAGAAAAAGCACAACAGAAAAATAAACCAACCAGTAACTTTATCAAGCAACTCCATACATTCCTATTAGATGACCTATTTTTATTATGTGGAGCGCTAACAAATATACATCAGTTCAAGCTGGCAGGCACCTTTAAAATGAAGACAATACCAAGAATATCTTAAGTATTGGACCACAGACTTTGCCTAAGCTACATGTTGAAGTGCTCAGAAAACAGGAGAAAGTCTTTGAGTCTGGAGACAACATAACAGGCTTTAGCCAGAGCTCTTCAGAAAAGGGTGTATAAAGTGTGTATTCTGGAATATGAGGTTATAACTGCAGTTCATCTACTTTTTNTTTGGAGGCCTGTCACCTACATCATACCTGCTAAATCTTGAGATACATTTTACCTAAATAGAGCAATTCTTACTGCAGAGTCTTCCCCCACTCAATCAAGCTGCTATTTGGAAAGAAAAAGCACAACAGAAAAATAAACCAACCAGTAACTTTATCAAGCAACTCCATACATTCCTATTAGATGACCTATTTTTATTATGTGGAGCGCTAACAAATATACATCAGTTCAAGCTGGCAGGCACCTTTAAAATGAAGACAATACCAAGAATATCTTAAGTATTGGACCACAGACTTTGCCTAAGCTACATGTTGAAGTGCTCAGAAAACAGGAGAAAGTCTTTGAGTCTGGAGACAACATAACAGGCTTTAGCCAGAGCTCTTTAGAAAAGGGTGTATAAAGTGTGTATTCTGGAATACGAGGTTATAACTGCAGTTCATCTACTTTTTAAATTTTCTCAGACGCAATAGTTCATTCTGTCAGCTGGAAAAAATGGAGTTAGACACTTAATATTGTTACTTTGAATAACATCAAAAAACAGGTTCACCTTGCATTTAGTATTGGTCTGAGATTAGGCACTTATAGGCAACCCAATATTAAAATATACCCCTGTTCTGTGAAATTATTGTTGCAAGAAATAATAGAGTTATGTTAATAATTATTATGATTATTGTGTTATAACACAGTTCCTTTTATATTTTCCCCTATGTATAAAAAAAACAGCCAGCAAAAGCTTCAATAAAGAGCAAGTTAGAGGCATACATAACTCTCCCTGAAAAATTGACAAAGGATTTGTCATCCAAGAGGTTAAAGGGCAGACCTCCAAACTAAAACTCTTGGGAGACGCACTGAGTAGGTACCGTTTGCCAAAAGCCAAATTGCCATTTTGGCACATGTGGATCCACGATGGAAGGGTGGAAAATCTGTGCCAGTGTGTGCTGCAGCTTCTGACATGGGCCCTTTGTCTCCCCTTCTCCTGAGATGCTGTGCAACTGCAGCTTGTGGAGTCTCACTGATAAGCTCTTCATGGCAATTGCAACTGCGATTTAGGTATGTGGATTGCTAGTCTGCTACCTCTGTCTAACGCACAGGCAAGTCAAAACTTCTCTGAAGCTTTCTTCTTTGAGAACTGCTCCGAATTTCTGGAACTGTGTCTCTCTCTTTGTGCTTGCTTTGACAGCAAAGATAATTACAAGTATTTCTGAGTTGGGAGATTGTAATATAATTAGTTATTACATTTAGTTAAAAATTTATCGTACTTTTATTACTAACCAGCAGACTTCAAAATGATATACCACTTAAATAAAAGTGTCATCTCTAAATTTGCCTCCTGATGAAGTTTTAATTTTTTTTTTAATTTTTTTTTTTTTGCTGCATGTGTTATTCCTGCTATTTTGAAATTATAATACTCAGAAAAATCAGCAAGTTTGTAATTTGTATATACCAACTTGGGTCTTTAGCTTTAGTTCTACAGTTCTTTAATTCAACCAATGCACTTGTCTCAAAATCTTTTAATTCTATCTAATAAATAAATCAAGTCTCAGACAATGGAGATTATCTATTATTCTTCTCTCTTCTACTCCATTGTCTTTCTCCTTTTTGTTGCTTTTACCATCTTCTACGCTACCTCTGGACAGAGGCACATTTGAGTTTGCAGCCCATTAGTATCGTTTTGTACAGAACATTTCCAGAATCAGATGGGAGTAATCACAAGATTATGTCTTGGCTAGAAAAGCTGAAGACTCCCTGCTGTTAGCGTCTCAGGAACTCAGTTATGCCTTATCAGTTGGTCTAACTACGTGCTTTCACATTAGGAATCACATCAGATCAGATTTCTTCACAATGACAGAGGCAAGGATTTTCAGGTAAGAGTACCTTTCTACTCTTACCTGAAGAAACTGAATTTCATTATAGGGAATTTTAATCCACATAAGTCTATATCACAAATGAAGTTTTCAGTCTTCAAACTTTAGCACACATAAGAAATGCAAAATTTCAGCACTTCTCTACTACCACTCAGAACATACATAGAATTTAAATATCTATATATATATTTAAATTTCAGAATGTGAAAGTACACACAAAACAGAACTGAAACCAATACTGAAAGGGGAAGGAGATGGGGTGTGTGTGGAATTAATACAAAATATAAAGTCCTGAACATTTTTGCTGTAATGAAAGACGAGAAAATGAGTATGTTCTGAGCTCTCTTCCTAGCCTGGTCAAGGGTGACAATAGTCACTCAAGCTCCATGGAATACATTTACTGCCAATAAAAATGGACACACCTTTGACAATTAGTTAACATATATAAGCTCTTACAAACACCAGGCTACAAGAAAGATAGCCTCTGTTGCATGAATATTCCAGAGCAGCCAAAGAATTTAAGCGCCTCCTTCTTTAGATCTTCCAGTCATCATCTAGGATTTGCTCAAGCAACAAAGCAACTCAAAGTAAGCTATGCTAGAAGCATTCTTACTTGCATTCGATTCCTAACTTGACTTGATTTAGCTCTGCACTGGAGAAGTTGGACTTCCTACGTTGTGGTATTGCTTCAAGTCTATCTAGATCTAATATTCATAAACACATTGAGGTAATGAAAGTCCTTCTGTCACAACAGGCAGTATCTACCACAGTTTTAATGACAGCAACAAATAAATGTTTCTAGTGTTAGAATCTCTTCCACCTCAGACTGCCTGCTATCTTCCTATGTCTACAGGAATCAATTTATTTGCGGTAAAGGAAAGGTTGATCCCACTGCGGATGGGTCATTTCACCCCCTCTTGATCATCTCCTACCCAACCCATATCCTGCTGGAGGAACACAGACATACTTTTCTGAAGAACTCTTCTTACTGCATATGGTACGTATCTGTTATTCTGACTCCCCTTTCCTATTTGTTTTGGTAACTTCAGCTTTCAAATACAGTTCCAGAGCTCGACATCAATACAAACTCCTTTGTACTGTACGTTCAAGGTGACTTTAAAATTATACACAGCAATGTACTAATGAACTTAGTTTAGCAAAGTATATCATATATGTACGTATGCTCACATACTATACATATATGCTTATAGCACACACTTGTAGTATATTTTAAATATACTAGCAGAGGCACTCAATTAACATTTGATAAAAGAAAATTTCTAATGTATATCATCTCAGTGTCTTGAACCAGTACCTATATGACTTATCTATAACTTTCTTAGTAACAGAATTCTTACAGGTAATTTCTGTCTATTATGGCGGTAAGTCTCATGGGAAAATCTGTACTTAAAATACATTTCTCACTTAAGAATAATGCCGTTACTGCATTCATAGCTTACTGAAAAGAAAACCTGTCATCAAGATCAAAAATCAGCACTATCAAGTATCTTCAAAAGTGCTAAATCTGTCCATCTTGCAGACAGTTAGATAGAAACACAGAATTTTTGAATGGAAAACAAAATACAGCTTACAAGCAAACAAGAGCTAGGACGAGATTCAAATGTGGACAGGATATTACCCTGAAGGGAATTATGTTCTAATACCGACCAACAGAGGACGAACCAACCTGCTCAAACTTGCAGATTTGTTCCAATTTAAATATAAATGGAATTGCTAGGAGGTTATGAAAGTTATCTATTAGTTACATATAATCATGTTATTAGCTTTCCTGAAATAGATTCACAGTACCTTTCTAACCCTTAAATCTCTTATTTTATGATTTTTTATAACAAGAACTCTTCTCTTAAGATGGCCATTCTCTCTTTTGATATCAAGTTCTAATCATACATGAAACATGAAATGATTGACAGAATACTAACTAATATTACCTTACTCATAAGAAATTACTTTCTGATTAATATCTACCGCTTCAATATGCACACAAGAATGTATGAAATTCATTGATTATTCAGGCTCTGGTTGTAATGGACTGCGCTCCAGACAGGCAGCAGGAGATTATCTAAGATTCAACATCAGTTGCAAAGGTACACAAAGTGCATATGCTTAGAAGAATACAATTCAAAGTAACAAAAATGAAAATGAACCAGCTAACCAGGCAAGCAAAACCATGGCTTAGAGTTTCTAAGTAAAGATAGCTGTAAAAAGAGTGTGCACGTATGCTTGCTCTTTCGTTTTGACTTCCCTGGAAAATGAGGTATTAGCCACTTACTGTTCCACCTCCTCCTCCCCCCCCCCCATATTCAGCCAACTGCATAGCTGGGAAATTGGAGGGGGTGGGCATTTGTGGGGGGTTTTAAGCATTGCTGTAGGCGTAGATCACTCATCTGAGGCCACAAATAATGTAATATTAAATAATTACATAAACATTAAATTTAAACAACATACTAGAAGTCTTGGGTTCACTTTCTAAGCTCTCTCTATACACTTACCCTTTGTTTCCAAAAATCACCATTATGTAAGAGCAAATGCAATTTGCTTTTCAATACCTGTTCACTATTGACAGACATTTCTAAAAGACTTATCAGTCTGACGTTGACAAATGTGTAAAATATCATTCATCTGTAAATTACTTTCATTATTAACTTTTGATATATATATTGTTTCTGCTCTTCTAATACCGGAAACTGGTGAACTAAGCCAGCAAATTTTACCTACAACATGGTGTAGGTTGACTAGTAGCAGCAGGACACGGAATCAGAATGCAACGATTGCAATAGCACAAAGGCTTTATCAATACAGGGTGGTTTACACTGCAAGTTTAACATTCTGATTATTTAGAAGCTTCTCTACCAGAGGAAAAATCCTTACTCTTCTTCCCAGGAAACACAAACATAATCAGAAGAGAAGGCAGACTTTCAAGTACCTAGCAAACAAGATCTTTATTTCAGCCAAGTGGAACCTTCGGTGTATAACATACATTAACAAGAGTCCTGCAAACTTACTTTGAGATTCTTTACTGCAGCATGTGGGCAGAGAAAATAACAAATCTGATAACGATTAGGAAGCAAGATATTCCACAGAGGCCTGACAGAAATTTAACAAGCCACAGCATTTCTTAATTTTACCACCATCACCATCCTAAACCTTCTTACTGGTAGTCTACCATGTGCTGGCTACTTATCTTGCTCTATAGAGCTAGACATCCAAATACCTTAAAAAGTTTTATTAATCTTGCATTTTTAAAGTCTCTCTTTCCCTGACGTCAAGCCTACCTCCCCTACCTGACTAGCAAAAGCATCATAATAGCAGCAAACTAGCAGAAACCCTGCATGGAACTCAGCCTCCTCTTTATAACTGACAGCACAACAGCCTTCTACCCACTTGCTCTCTTTTCTTCAAGACAGACAAAAAGAAAGGAAACTTCATCGGGAGGTAGCAGTTTAGAAACTTGACATTTCACTGCTTGATGCTCACTTTCATCAGTAATAAGCTCTTGACTTTAATACTGAAAAATAATGAAGAATAGCGAAATCAAAACTGACACTGTGTGTCTGCTTAGACTCATGGTGCCTATATGCTACCACAGAGTACAATAATTTCATCCTTTTTTTAAAGCATTTTGCTATCGACTGAAAAGTACCTTTAGCTATATCTACTCATTGCCTATAGCAGTCAACTCAGTCTTTAAAAAGAAAAATTCAAACACGTTTCAGATGCATTAATCCATATCTTCCTAAGTAATATGTTACATTAGTGTACCCTACAACATGAAATAAACCAGAGGGGAAAATTCATATTGTGACATGCTGCAACAAATCACACCACCCAGATGTATTCACATGAAAGGAATCACAGTGCCTTTTAGAAATATATTTTCTGTTTTATAATTTTTAAAAGTGCACTAAGGCTACCAAATAAATTCTGTTTGAAGCTCTTCAAGGCTTACACAAGATGAACTATTTCAGGTTTTAGCTTTGTGTTATTTTTATTGCTCCTTCTCCGTTCTTCTTTCATTTCATTCTCCAATAAAGAGCTAAAAGCTGTGTGAAAATGAAAGAAGATATCTTTCCACTTACTACAGGTGTCTGTACGTATTGCTACACTTACACACACTTAACTAGAGATGTACAGATAAACATGTTTTCCATCCCACACCAGATACTGTTGTTTCCCTCTATTTATTCCTCTCAATGCATCAGGAAAAAAACATATTTTTAGAAGAAAATGGAAACAAAGCAAAAGGGAGCAAACCAATAACACTATTCTAGAACAGCAAATAGCTAAGGTATTCGTCTGGGAGTTGGGAAACCTGAGGCAGGTAGTTAGACACAGATAATTGGCCTTGGGTTTCTGCCAATCTAGCTTCATGCCAAGTCCACTCTATTTGCTTTTCTAAGAAAAGGGAAGTATTCAGTGTCTTTCATTTTAACGTGAAATTGTATCGTAAAACTTTATCACTCAAAATTGATTCGTTGTCACAGAAAGCTTGTTTCAAAGAATATTCATCTCCAAAATGAAAATGTTTAAATAAAATTTCCACCACTCCTATATATCTTTTTAGAAGAAGGTGAAATATTTCCTTATGACATTATTACATAGACAAGTCACAACACAGCATGCTCATGACATGGCATAAAAATATGTGCAGAAGAGATTTTTAAAAGGAACTCAAATGAAATGGTCACTAACGTTCAAAAACATGGCAAAAGAATTTTGAACCACTTTAAGGATGTGATTTAAAAGTGAGTCGGTAGTGGTCCAGGTACAATACAAAAGATACAAAGCAAATTTCCACCAAAACCTCAGAAGTTTATGTTTTCACAAAGCTTTAACAGAAGAGTTTGCAAGGCTCGGATATTGCACAAGTTATGAAAGCAAGCTACACAGCAAAATCAGCAGCAGCCCTGTTGTGGTACTGCAGCCTACTGCTGCCACAATTGATATCCTAGGATCTAGAGCAAGCTGTGGAGAAGCCAAAAATTATGATGTTGACCACAGCAGCTGCTCTTGATTTTTAAGATATTTTTAGAGTACATTTTACTCTTCTATCATTCAACACTTTTCCCATCTTTTACAGAGCTCTATGGCCTTTCTTGTTTTTAACAGGTTTTTTTATTTTATTAATCTATTGGTTTCAAGTGCATCTCTTACACAAAGGTTTTTTTTTTTTCTTCAGGAAACTTAAAGTTCCAGTTACTTGCCACCAAATGAAGGAATACATGCTGTGACTGCAGTATGCACCATTTAATCTACACTGTGATGTAGTCACAAGTGGGAAGTAAAACAAAAAATCCTTGGAAAGTCTTGATTACCAGTATATCATTTTAATAGGAAATTACCTCTGTCTTCATTTTCTAAATATAATTTTGTTTTCTAGTTACACAGGTTCCAGGATAGGTGTCTACTGCACCCACTGTTCATCATGGCTTATCAAAGACTTAACATAGTACAAGAAACACAGGACCCATAATGAAAGCCTAAAAGCTAAAACTTGCAGGTAATACACAACAAGCAGTCAGCCAGGAGATTTCAAGGACATCAGTGCTGTTTGAGGTCCCTGCAATATGGTGGATGGGGGCCGGATGATGACAAAACATATTTCACATGTCTCTAATAACTCCAGAAAACAAAACATACTCCAAACATTACACAAACCCAAATAGAGAAAAAAACACCATTAGTACCAAATTGTGTGGGGTAAACATTTCTGACTCCAAATTTACATCAATATGCTGAGTCTGTGCAAGCTGACCTGCTGGCAGACACAAGACCTCTACAGTCCAGTTCTAGCAATGAACAACAATTTTAAAAGGCAGCAGGTAAACATATAAATCTTTGTGATCAAATTATGAAACAGTAGACGGTAGACAAATATATTTTTCTTTTTATTTCCATCATAAGCCAGTATTATCCCTTAGCTTAAGTAGTTCCTCTTCCTTTTCACTATTTACTATTCAGATGTAATTTTAGGGTTTCATATTCTTAAACGTAAAATAGACGCTCCATTCTCTTACTCAGCCCAGTGGAAATAGCACCATGTCAGAACAGATAGAGGATACAAAATTATTAACTTAGTGTGCAGTGAAGTCCATTCCTCTTGTTTTGTACTTTCCTAAGCAAAGTGAAGAAAACATTTAAAGCATGATAGAAATAAGCAGCACTAAGACCTTGCAGGGGCTATGCAGACAGCTGCCAACCATTACTGCAACACCAGCCTAATTACAGCCACACATCTCTCACTTGCAAAAAAAAAAAAAAGTAGGAAAAACCATTTTGAATTATGCCTTGGGCAAATTGAAGAGATCACAAGGGAAGTCCTTCCATCTCTGCAACCACCTCCTAAATCATCCAAGATCCATAAGCCATTGTGTCTCTCATTTGTTCAAGTCCACTTTGGTCTTTTCAAACATGTGTGTCACATATACTGCGTTTGTGCTAATAATCACCTTCAGTTAAAATCAAGTCAGCTGGGGCATGAAACTGCTGGGGGCCATAGGATCTATAGAAAATGCACCTGACACAATTTTACTTGGTCAGGAGAGATTTTACCTTTTTATTTTGTCTCACTGAGCTTCAGAATTCTGAATTTAAAGGACAACAAAATTCAAAGCCATGCAGAATTGTGCGTATATTTTCATATGCACATGTGTTTGAAATTAATCATCCAGGAATTATACTTAAAATTCTTCATCTACCTGGCTGCAAGTAGCTTTACTAAGTTTTGTACGCATTTGCTTGTTCTAAAAGTGACTAAAATACTTGACAACAAAACGAAAAGAAGTGACTAGAATAAGGGGAGGTTTTCCACACAGGACCCAAATATTAAGAAAAATATTCTGTATCATTGCTAATGACTTCCATTCTTAAAACCTTTCTAAAGCTGAATTACATCTAGACTTGCACACAAATTAATTGCCTAGAGAAAGGACTTGTGGTCTAATCTGCAATATATGAGGGATATCTGATTGATAGACGGTGCTGAGTAGTCATATTTTCCTCTTCTCTTTGGAATAAAGCCAACTCAGAAGTGACACCTATGAATTACTGGGTTTCCTGAAGGTTAAGCCACTTAGGGAAAAAATATCATTTACAAGCTGTAAATCTTTTTTGCAAATCTTACTTTCATTCTAGGTTGAATGCTTCTAATGATATTGTGGGAGCTCCACACAGAAAGCAAGATCATAAGTATTTGATGCTGCAGTGCTCTATTGCATAGAAAAGAAGGATGCTGCCATTAATGCAAGCACATGAACTTTGATTATACTTCGTAAAGCCATTTGCTAACGTGTAAAATAAAGTGCAAGAGGCTATATTAGATGCTTCATTGAGTTTTAATCAAAGGGAGAAATGATATTTCTATTTATTATTTATCTATATTCAAAATGTGACTAATATTTCTAGTGATAATTGCTGAGTTACTGTAATGGTTAGCATTAAGTACGTCTAGATATTAATACAATTTAGTTTTAGTGAAGTGCCAGTTAATTACAAAAAATTCATTCATATGCACACATACAAACCCCACAATTCTGTTACAACTTTTAGAAAGTAAACTCACTTCTGCTGACCCATGCTTTGGCAAGTAAAATACAAATAGTTAACGTATTGAAGAAGTCCTATTTTTGCTATCACAATAATACTGTTATATTTCTTATTGCATTAGCTAGCTTTCCACATACTGGTACAGTATACTTAAACAATACTGAATTGTAGAAGAATTGTTTGGATACTTTAAGCAGATAAAAAAATGTAAAGGGGAATCTACAGTGCAACTGTAATTTTTGTAATGTGATAAAAACATGAAAATCAGATTTTAAGAAATAAATGTTTATAGGTTATTAAAAAAGCATTCAGTAATATCAGGCAAAGCATTAAAAACATGTTATCAGAACATGAAAGCTTATACAGTGTTTTAGTTTCTAAACATGTAAAATGTGGAAGAGAAAATAAGGGATGAGTGTAAAATTTTTTTTTTTTGAGTAACAGCAAAGCAGACTTAATTATTAAGATTTCTAACCAAATACAAGTCCTCTATAATAACAAAAGATAGACTATATTGACTAGCATTTGATCAAATTGCTTAAATATGATACTCCTATTTCTAGGCTAATCATTCACGTTTTGCCACAGTAACTCAACCAGTGAAATTTAGAGCATTTTCATGAAATAGAATTTTGAACAACTTTTTACACAGCATTCTATTTTTCTCATCTTCATATAACAGAGCAGACAAATGAAATAAGTTCTTTAGGAAATTATTCAGTGAGTAGTATTCTTCAACTGCATGTATTTTGACTTAGAGTTGTTAAACTATCCCATAGGAGAATTCTTCCATTAACGTCAGTAAAATCACTCATGCCAGAAGGTACAAATTTAGCAATGCACATATCTGGAGCACAATATGAAGTAGACTCTTTGACTTGTGGAGAAATAGAGAAGATATTCTTGTACAGAGAATACAAGAGACTCTCGTATTTTGTGTCTTAACAATAAACACTACTTTTGCATTTTTGGCACATTCTCTTTGTAGGCCTAGCACATTTGTAAAAAAGAATCCCAAGCTTATAAAATCGCTGTCTTGCACTGGCTGGGGTGATTACAGTGTCTCCAGTTTCAGAAGGGTAAAATGGGATACAGAAATGCGTCTCTAATCAGGAAGAAAAACAACTGCAAGTTGTGCCAGTGCAGAAATTAGTTCTTGTGAGATAGCCAAGAAACTACTATATTCCTCTTCAGCTAAAACTCACAAATGTACGTATAGGAACATCACGGTGGTGCTTACCCCAGGAGGGGATGAGGAAAGTGAGTGACAAATTAATTCTTTCTATTATTTCTGATACATAAAACATCAACAACAAAAACACTGAATGGACCCTACTAAATCACAGAAAATTGACTCAAGAGGATGTGAACTCCCAATCATTTTGTAAGTAAGGTTCCTCTCTCTGGTGTAAATCAACAGCAACTTTTATGGAGCTATACTAGTCCACACCAGATGGAAGTCTGGATTTCATCAGAGAGGCTTGACCATAGGAGGGAACAATAAAGAATCTAAGTGTCTCCATCAGTAATTAGAAATTAATAATAGTAACTGTAATCAAGGGGAACAAGAGGCTTCAGCACAAGTTTTAGCCAAAGCCATGCTGAGCTACAATAAGATTATAGAACACAATGCCAGAGATGATTCGGAAAAAGGGAGAAAATTTCTGAAAGGCTGACAGTGCTGTCCAAATCATACCTGGCAGAAGCACTACAATAACCACATCTGTTGTTGGGAATTGGCTCCCCTCTTCGAAAAGGAGAGTTACCTTAGGTTATCTGTTGTGGCTGTCATAAAATGAAATATCAAAGTAAAACTGAAATTTACTGTTATATTCCAAATCCCAGGAGACTGTCTTCAAAGTGCCTCCTGGTTGTAAGAATGCAAGATTCCTTTGCATATTACGAATGCATGAGAAACAGGCATGCTATATCAAAGGCTATAAGGTTTGGATTTTTATATTTCAGAATATATCAAAATCTCTAACTTTCAGCAAATGGGATAAACTGAAATGGTATAACTTATGGAATTTTAACATGACTTTCAATAACCTTAAAGAAACTCAGCAGTTGCCCCTATGTTTGTTCTCAAATTTACCGGTTTTGCAAATAAACCTGAAAAGTTCTATTTGTGATGTAATCTAGCTGATGGCATTAGAAGAAAGTAGTTATTTTGTTATCCATCTCTAACAATATTTCCTACTGTAACAGTCCTGCTGTACCTAATCCAGAAAGATCTGCGCTCAGGGAGAGGATAGGTGGGAAGGGATTTTGTTTCTATATAAAAGATGTATCTTCTGGAATTCTACTGAATTATCCAGGATGGTGTTTTCAGACACTGGCCAGCCCAAAAATCAGCCACATAACCTCTCAAGACTATAGGACTCTTGTACTAGGAACTCTACATCAGTGAAGTTCTACCTTTTGAAACTCTTGTTGATGGTGAGAAAATGTCATGGAAGAAAGGAAGTTGTGCTCAGCTAGTCTTTGTCAGAAGATGGGAAAGCGTCACAGTAAATGCTTGTATATCTTAAATAAAATAGCATTTATACACAACAGAATGTATTTATTCTAGTAATAGGGCAAAGGTGAAGTATAATAGGTCGAAGCCTAAAGTAACAAAGTCAGTAAGTGTCTGTTCCAAATCTAATAGCATTCTGAGAGAGATTTCTGTCTTGTACATGTTTATTATTTTAAGAAATATGATAGAATCCTGTATAGTTATAGCATAGTAATTATGAAAGACTAAAGGAGGACTGGAGTTTGCCTTTCAGAAATACTTTGCCAGGATCTCAGAATACCAAAAGCTGTACCTAATTGCTAGGCTTACAAAAAAGGATGCAAGGCTTTTCTGACTTCATGACCATTTCAGGCCTGGTATGTTGCAGATATGAGGTAATATGATCACCAGTGTCATTAGGGAATTGCTAGCAATTCCTCCTTCACTGACAAGTTACACTTAAAAGAACTGGTTTTAATAATTCTCAAAGAGCAGTCAGCATCTGAAATTCATTGTATAAACAAACTTAATGGAAAAAAAACTTAAAAGTGACTCCTGACATTTTATTTTGTGAATTATAGAGTATATGGACTTGAGAAACTGCATGAAAAGGAAAGCTGGATTACTATATGCTGCTTAAACAGTTTCAGAGACAGAATAACCCCCTCTCTTTTAAAGACAGCTCAAGGATTAAGATTTACAGCATACCTGTGTTTCAAGTCTCACATACTCTTCTAACAGTGACTACCTTTTACCCAAGTCAGTAGCAGAATCCATGCTCCAGGCATGCCTAAAACATGATTATTTCAATACACATCTAATCAAATTCCCTTTAAAAACAGTATCCCAAATTCTAGTGACAATGATTTCATCTCAGTGCTTTGTCTATCAGCAATCTCCCCTCTTCTATGAGGTCATGACACAAGATCACTCAACACTACCACAGCTCAGCTGAGTTTCAGTTGTTTTCTCTTTAATTTTGACATGCTTTATAACCTTCTCAGATTAAGGCAAGGCTCCAGTGCTACGGCTCATTGTTACACAAAGGCAGGAGTTAGAGCTCCCAACAAAAACATATATTGTTAGGCTTGTAAAAACGTATTATATGAGGTTCTCGCTGAATGTAACAATAGCATACAAGGTGTGCTTCCTGCCAACAGAGAAGCAAAAATTAAAAAAATAAACTAAGCAAGCCAAACAAAACCCCCAAACATCACCCACCACTGTTTTCTGGTGATCTGCTAAAAGGAGGCTCCGTATCTACAGTCAGTGAAAGAAGCAGAGACTCTGGGAACACAGTTTTCACAGTTTAGAAAATAAAGTGGAAACTCTCAAACTCGTGCTGGGATTTCTGCGCCGCTCAGCACAGCACAGCAGCCTAGAGCAGCCACATGGCCTGGAGAGAAGAGCTCAGTGCTGAGCTCACAAGGCATACACTGAAGAGCAGCAGCATACCAGATCATACCTTTAGTATTTTCAATATCCAGTCAAACAAAGAGAATATCATTAAAGAGAATTAGAGTAACTCCCGCTTCTGCAACTACATATAAGTCATCAAACAATTCTCAGATACCATATTCAATAATACCATTCAATCTTCTACAGATATTAAGTCTGCAGTTATGAGAGAGATGGGTAACTAAGAAACATTCACACACTAACTGTTCCCCATAATTTTTAAGTCCCAGACGCAGAGCAAGGTGGGGCTGTTAACCAACAGTAACTTCACACCCAACAAGACTAACCTTCAATGACCAGGAGTGTATTCTTCAAGTCCTGCAACAGAATCCAAGACAGACTATGTGTACCACCTATCCTGTCCCCTTGAAGTAAAAAGATGTAAAACCATCCCAAGCAGACAAAGAACACCCACCTGTAAACATCACATGACAAATTCTTTTTTCAGTGGGCTCTAGTGAACTCAGGTGTTTTGCATTTTACTTGATACCTCTCCAGGTGGCAGTGAGAAGGGTACTTGGTTTCAGGTGATAAGGGACAGCTGCTGTAAACAAGCCTCAAATTCTCATTCTCCTAAATCCTTCTTCAAGGGTTACTCTTCTTTTCAGTAACATCATATTTTGGAGTCCACGATTTTGTTTTAGCTTTTTTTAATTGGAAGGTTCACCAAGGAGCAAGCCATAGTTTCCTTAGCTCACTAAAAAGTGCCTACATAAACGGTGTAGAAATGATCTTTCTCAGCCTGATGCTTAACTCTTCAGAACTATAAATCACTCTCAGATACTATTAGTCTAATGCAAGATAATAATATTTTATTTGAATTCTCTCAGAATTTTTTAATGAACAGAGCAAAACCTGCTGGAATATTTAGTGGTCAGATTTTGAAATGAACTGTCTTGGTTAGTTATAAGATTGCATATACAGTTTCTGGTGTACTTTTGTTCCCTCATTAGATTATCACAATTTTAAAAATAGGAAGAAGGATTAACATAAACTATGTGGTTCAGACTGATGTTCCCTTGAAGTTTAAGAGTAAGATGACGATAAACAGGGTAAGAGAAACTTGGAAATTCTGAACCATTCTATTTTCTTAGACATGTAGGCCTTTGCTTGAAGTACCATTATAACAGAGAAAAAACCAAACCAGCTGTATCTTTCCTTTTAGCCTTCTAATCTTTTTTTTTTTTTTTTCAGTTAGTATTCATAGAGATAGCTGCACAGGTATTTTTTGAACCACAATTCTTGAAAGACTTTAGCAGCCAATTCCACAGGAACGTTCAGAATACCAGAAGTGAAGAAGTGCATGTGTAAATTTTTAATCTTGGGTTACCACAGAATGATCATATCCTTTTTGCTCTAAGACCATGACACAAGAACAACTCCCGGGTCCCTCTGAATGAACTTCTAGCTCAGCAGTCTCCTTCCCAACAACAGAAAGGTGGGAACCACCAGAGAAGAGACCTCATGCAGAACCAGACAATGCTACGGTGGCATTAACTTCCAGCATTCACTGGCCCATGAGTTTTTCAGCCAAAGGTGCTGTTTTTGTAGGCAAGGACACTATAAATTTTAAAAAGACTCACATATCCACTGACATCAGCAGCAATCCCCAAAAGTAATTTACACAGGCAGAGCTAGAGGTCCACAAAGACTAAAACTATGTTACTGGACAATTCTTTACTAGTTCTGAGAGTCTGGTTCCACCTTCCAATCCTGCTCTGACTTGATAATCAGATAGATTTGGGGCACCTGTCATTCCCTAGCCCTTATTTTCTGGCTCCAGCTGAAAGGAAAACAAGGCATGTGTTTTAAGTGGGAACTGTGTGATCCTCCAACATAGCCAAAGTTTTGGTCATTTCAGTACAAACAGATGGGCTAACAGATATGCTAACCGGTCTGATCTACTTCCAAAATCAGGGTCCTATACTATAGGCATATGCACATTCAAGTCAAATTATTTGAAATTGCTATTAATTATGGCCACAATTTGAACATCTATGAATCTGTTACAAGCCAGCTAGCTTTAAACCGTCCATCATTAAATATCTTTCCAGCACATTAAGTACACAGCAGAGAGCAGCGACAAGAAGTCCTGGTATTAAGATAAACTCATTTCAAGAGGCACAAACAAAAACGTGTTTATTTTAGTCACATTCTGCATGATATATCCCTCAGTTTGGTGTTTACATTTGTAATAGGGTAGGAATCTGGCAATTCTAGACTCTCAGCATAGAGCTGAGTGATTCCAAATCTGTGTGCCCTTGTTGTATGAAGTCATCTACACTAATCACATTGCTGGAGGGGGAGGAAAGGGGGACAGGGCAGGGAAATGAAGTGATTTAGCCTTTGTGACCCTTCCAACCATTAGAAGACTTGCAATTGTTTCACATCAAATCTTCAGCATAGGTCACACAAGTAAACATCCACAAGTTTGTTCACTTTGAATTGCATTAAAAATTGCCCAAGTGCTAGCTTCTATTTTATCATACTGGAATTATAATAAATTTATCCACTTTTTTGTGATTGTAATTACAGTTTCATACAGTTTTGCCTTTCATAAGGTGTCCTCAAGCCATCATGCAGCACCTTACCCTAATATTGTTGGCATACCACTGACAATGTCCAGGAATGCTTCCACAGACAAAGGCAAAGTGAGATATATGCTCCCAGAGCGCATCTATACCAGGCACCCACGCTGCCTCCAGGACTACCTTTGCATGGCACTGTGTCTTGTGAATAGGCCTACTTGGAAATCTACTGATGTGAAATTCAAATTTGTGACACAAACGTGCTGCAGTCGTGTTTTTTCCAGACTCCAGTGAGCTGACTTTGTGGCCCCACTTCCATTTCGAGACAACTTTTGATCTTGACCTTTATAATGAATCTTCTAAAAACATTAACCTTGTTTCTATGTTGAAGCAAAATGTGAAACATCTTACAAACACAGTCTTACATATAGAAGTCTGTGGGATACAAGGAGGGTCATATGGCCTACAAGTGGGTATCTCGCTAGATACCAAGCATCAGATACAGGCAGAAAAACACACTGGCTATACTGGACACCACACTCTTAAGCACAGGTTGAATACCTATTTCTACTTTGTTTCTTCCTGTGCACCTCAGAACTGAGTCCTTTGTGTAACTGAATTTGTTTACGTGTATCTAAACTTGCAAACATAACATAGTGTTTTGATTTCAGAGGTGTTCCACATTGCTCTCTCTGTTTAGGCAAGCAGATGCTCAGCATCTCTGAAAATAAAATCATTACTTTGATGCCTAAATGTACAGTTGAGCAGTTTTTGAGTACCGAATTTCAGTTTATATCACCACTTCATCCCGCATCTCTCCCGTATGTAGATTTTCTTCAGAGAATGCTTTGGAAGCATTGCAGCACTACAGCCCAAGCTCCACTGAGTGAACTCATGCCTTCAGCTATTACTACTTCCTACATATGTTGGCGGTTCATCCACATAAGCTACAAAGTAGATGACTATAAACTTCATGCTCTAGGCTAAAAGGCTGTGACATGGTACTTCATCCTCTTCTAATTTTTGCGTATTTATGAAGCTGCCATTTTTCTCACTTGGGACACACCCATCACATAATATCTACAGAGGGGTTCAGTCTTTCTAGTAGTATTTTTGCATTCTTGTGTTTTAGTCAATCATGTCTAAAGCAGCAGACACAGAATAATATAACATAAGAGTCGTTTACCTAAGATCAGTATGAGTTCGGAAAAGGTCACACAGACTAAATACAAAGGTTGTGTCAGGCTTTTGAAATGAAGTAGATAGTGTTTATTTTAGCTTCATTTGGCAAGCAAACACAGTTCATAGCACTTCAACCTGACTCTTCATGACATCTTTTTCTTTTTTTTTTTAATTACAACGTTGAACTGGGCGAGTTAAGTAGCTCCTTATTTCGTTTTTCAATAAGCCCTTCAGACTGAGGGGAAAAGCCTTCTTAAGCCTGCAGCATACCAGTGCGTGCAGCAAGGCTGTGCCTGTATTAGCTAACCATCCCTAACTCCCATTGATGGGACCTGTGGGCATAGAAAGAGTCTAAGATTGCTCCAAGTATGCTTTAGGGAAAAAGGTAACAAAAGGAAGGATGTGGGCAATAAAACATTACAATTTAGCAATACAACACAGGAATATATGTTTTTCTTATTTTTGCCCACAAGTGTCATACAATTGTACTTGTATTATAAGATGTGAGTGGGTGTATATGCATACACAAATGCACACATTTTTGTGAGTATATATACATGTATGTACACAGTTAAAACTTAACACTGAAGTGATTTTTTAAAAGAGGTTCAAAATTATGCTTTAAAATATTTCACAGCTGCAGTATGAATTTTGCTCCTTAAATATTTTGTTTTCAGTCATGCTACACTTGAGAGAGAACTACTTGAAAAAATCTGAATAGTTAGGTATTATAGTCCTTGAATGATGTTGCATTGCATCCTTAGATTTTAATTTACTTACATTTTTTTTAAAAATCTTGTGCTTCATTAGAAGTAGACATCTATAATAATTACCAATAGCAATGCCTAGGTCATCTATCCAGAAGACAAACATGATTCAAGCAGACTCCTGTGTGATGTTCATTAATAGTTTTATGTCTGACAACCTAAGGTTAAAAATCTGCCTTTCCTATTTCTATGGCCCAAATTTTACCAAATACAAAATGGTCCCACTTACCAGGGGCAATGGTATTGAAACTGCAACAATTTTTCAGAACTTAGAGGTCTCAGCATTTTTAAGTGGATGCTTCTGGAACACATTTGTGTTTCCAAAATGAGTTTTACAGTATTTACTGCAAAAATACTTGTCCTATATATTTTTTCTATTCTAATTCAGTATTTAAATACTTAAATAAGCAAATGAATTCTAACCACCTTTCTGCCATCTGTACTGTTTATTTTTTCTCTAAAATAGTACTCAGTTTTTTCAAACTGTTTTCATAAGAGAATGTTTCAGCAAGTCAAATAATTTTCAATATTTAGAGAGATGCGCACAATAACTCAAATAAACCTTCACCACTCATTTACAGACATAGAGTGTAATATTTTCATTACAATTTCCTTCCATTCTGCCTTTATGCATTCTAATATCGTTTGTTTTTTTGCCTGAAGCTGCATTCAGCAGAGGATTTTTCTGAAACATCTACAACAGCAGCATGTTAACTCAGCTGAAAGAGTTAGTTTGGAAGTCTAGAAGTCATTCTGTAATTTTCCCATCTTTTGTGCCTTACTTTACGTTCAGGCTTTGTTTTCTGTTGTGTAACCCTCTCTAGTTGCTAAATGAGTTCTACGTTACATCTGCCTTCCCTGGGCTTTGTTCACCTAGATACCTTCACCGGTCAACCCTTCATGCCTTGTTATCTATGGCAAATCTAAGATTCTTCTCCATGAACACTCACCCGCCCTGATTTTCCTGTCATTCACATCTGAATTTAATTACTACTGTACATGGGTAGTCTCTTGCCTTTTTTTTTTTTTTTTTTTTTTTTTTTTTTTTTACAGGCAGCACTTTCTATTTGTTTGTCTTGCTTCAGAGCATTTCCCCAACTTGTCATAGTTATTTAAAGTTCTAATTCCCCAAGTGTGTTTGCTGCCTTGGCCAGGCTGAGGTTATCTGCATGTTTTTAGACATACTTGCCACATCATTTTCCATGTTGCTAATAACACTATTTAATAACACCGAATTCCAGCACCCCACATGATACTTCTGTTGTAACAACAAACTTCATGCAGAATTGTCACAGAACCGTCACGAAATATCAATTTGTTTCAAAAAAATTGTATGTATCCCATGCCTCTCTTATCTGTTCATTACAGAGCTTTTACTAACCTTTTACCCAATGCCTGTTGAACTTCCTCAGTTGCTTCTCGTTAGACTCAATCAGTTCTCCTATATCCACTACAAATCCAAAGAAATACAGGACAATCACTAAAGCAGAGTTTCCATTTCCAAAACACCGTCCTGGCTAGACCTTTTTCCATTGTGATTTTACAGATGTTCTATGATTGTGTTTTAGTGATAATTAATTTACCAGGGAGAGCTGTAAACTTATTGGTAGGTTAAAACCCCTCTCAAATATACACAGAACCAAAGCTCTTCAGTCGTCTGGATCAGTAAGAGACTGTACATTTTGTTGGATGTTCAGGTATTTCACACCTGAGTTCAGTCAGCATAACTTTATGCCTAGTATCTGTCCCGGCTGATCTACCGGTTTTGTTTCCTTACCTTTTTTCTGACAGAATCTCTGATAGTACTTCACCTTTATTAGCAAAATAGGTTTTTATCCATCAATTCTAGCATTTCCACCTATTTTAATATATGTATTTAAAGACAGACTTTATTTCTCTTCATGCATTTTATTAGTTACCCTAGAGATTTGGTTTGGCCTTTCTTGTGTTCCTCACAGATACTAACTATTGTTATATATTTTATTTTCCTGTTTATTGGCTGCAGTGGGTCAGATCCTGAAGGATTTCGCCCTGGTTCAGTCATTCGAAATCGGTTATTTAGCTATGCAAGTTTCTCCCAATTTCTCATTTTGTTCAGCAATACAACACCTCCTGAGACACTATTACTGTTTTCTTAAGTAGAATAAATGCCATATCCAAGGAGTTTACTTTTCCTTAGGGCATTTTTGATGAGCGCTCTCATTTTATTAAATCTGTCTTTCTGAAGTTTATTGTCATTCTAACACTTTTGTATACATAACTTTCTCATTATATGGATTCTAATTATATTGTGATTATCATTGTTTTGTAGCTCTTCCAGCACTACAATTTAAATGAACATCTTTGTTCTACTTTTATGACTTAAAGAGGTATCCACATCACCTAACTTTAGACACTTAGCTAAATACAGACACAATTTCCCCAGGTTCCCTGCATTGGCAATAAAGACAAAAAACACACCTTCAGGAGGCGATTTAGGAAAAATACCACTTGCCAATATGCAAAGTATACATCCTTCCATTTAACTCACCTGAGTCACTGCTTTCAGTTTTGTGTGGTGTACATAGCCTTTGAGATCAACGATCTGCTTCCTCTGGGTGTGCACACATCCCATGGAGCCAGAAAGGAAAGAGTCAGGTATTCCTCATGCAGCTAGAAGGGAAGAAAAATGGCATCTGTTCTAATTAGATAATATTAAATAATAATGTTCTAATTTTTAATTAGACTGTCTCTTTAAAAAAACAATTTGTCTGAGTAATGTCTTTATATCTTCATGAAGTCTTCATAATGACAAGATAAAACCTCATGCTGTCTGGGAGTCAAATTACCCAAGCGCTTCTGTAAGGGAACAGTGTTTCATTAAACGGGGCATATTCTCTCCACAATTATCAGAGAAACTACAAGAAATACCAAGTGATTTGAAACTAACATGTGTCAAGTAAGTTTCTGAAAAAAACCTTAAATAAAAAATATATATACACACATTTACAGTCTTCTTGTTTGTTCATTTTAGGAAGGCTCCCTGAGGCTCAAATATTAAGGAGAATTAGTAGTTGTGTCAGCTGCCAGTTGTCTGTGCTAGATGTCATATGATAAAACAGTGCTGCTGTTAATGTTCATATAGCTGAGGAACTATCCATTACTATCCAAAGACAGATGTGTAAGTTTTGACTCATAAAAACTGTATGAAGGAAACTAATGGGACACTAATCTCCTAGTACCTCATGGGACAAAGAGAAAGAGTGAATAAGATATTTAAAGACTACAAAATTTGTTTCCTCTGCAAATGCCTTGCAAAACGTTATAAATAAATTAACAGTTTCATCATTGTTTGACTTCTGGGACCATCACCATGACAGAACGGAAAGAGCCATGTCTTAGTACTCTGGGACAGCAAAAGCACACTTTTGTCTGGCACACCAAACTCCTGTCTGCAGATATAAGCTTCTGGGAACAGGTATTTCATCAACTACTCGTTGATGACAATTATGTGATATTTACAATTCTAAAACAATGCAGATAGAGCTCTCTCTCTATAAAACTTTAACGAGCAGCATGTTTTGTTGGAAGTGTCATAAAACTTTCATCAAAGTTCAAAATATTCCCAAGAAAACAGCTCTGTCTTTGACAAGAAGATCATAAATTTGCAGTTTAGATCAAACACCGTGAAGAGGAAGAGAAATGTCGTCTGTTACAATTATTAGGATACGATAATTATACTTTTACAAGCTCAGAAAATTTTCAAAAAGCAGCTCAGTAAACATTGTAAAATTCAGTATTAAGATTATCTTTTATAGTTTTCCTTATAAGGAAGATAAACAAAGTCATAGTACTAAAAGCCAAACCATAATAGTAAGAAAGAAAATGTTAGCTTTTTAATATTTTTTTTTTTTGGTACTGCTACTCAGAGAAGACCATAGCCGCTAGGGGAAATAAAATAATAACAATAAAAAATATGTTTCTTTACTTCATTCTGGAACAGTACTTTTTTCCAAGTGGGTAAAATTCCTTTATTCCTTTCCCATAACTGATACTATAGATAACTTTATAGAAGCAGGAGGTCCTGAGTTCACTGGACCTTACAGCAGTTCTTAATTGTTAACTTGCAAGCAGTTGCAACTAAATTGAAGTGCGCAGCTTCTTTATCCAACGGTTGCATGAATAATTGAATAAATGGCCCTTACGACCTTTGGGGCATTAAGAATTAAAACAAATCAAGGCCCAAACAAGAACTAAGTGTTTTAGTATGAAAAAAAGTTAGGATGTAATTAAAGAAGGTAAAAAAAAAAAAAGAAAAATTCTCCAGGATTAGATACATATGTGTTCCTTTCAGTTACTACACGCAACTTAATGACAAACAGCTTCCAAGATTCATCTTTATGGTGAAATCACAACAACAGAGCTTGTATTTTGTTTCTGCTTCATTTTCCTGTGGGTAGCTGCAGCACAGACCATAAGGAGACTCTCTGCTCCACTCTGTCATGGATACCTTGCCTTGTTTTCCACACCGTGCTGCCCTCCAAAGCATGTATCAGGGTGCCTGCCTGTTCACTGAGCCTATGGCTATCCTCCCCCACAAGCTGTTGAAGTTTTAGCCTGTTCTGCAGCAGTTCTTGATTCTTGAATTTTCATACATTTTGTATTAACCTGTCAATAGATTAAAACAGAAATAGCCTTGACAGTCTCCCTCTCAAATATAGCTTCCCTCAAATACACCTCTTGCTGCTTCTTTCTCTAGATAGATCAGCCCCTACACCACAGTTAGGCCAACCTCCTTAACAGCCCAGGTTCAAACTTGGTAATACAAGTCTAGACCCCCAGACCTTTTCTTGAGTATATCCCTCAAACTAAGCCAAGCAATGGTGACTGTCAAGGCTATTGACAGCATCATCTGCTATCAGGCCCAAATGCACAGCAGCAGCTCCAGGTTTGGCTCCAGTCAACTTCAGTTGTGGACCTACTTTAAATTCCTAAAATCCAGGTGTGACAGATGTGAGATGTACTTCTTGGGTCAGTCCTTAGCTCTTTAATCTACAAGACACGTGGAGGCAATATTACCATTCTGGTAACAAAGCACTGTACTGTTCAGAGTTGCAAACATGACCCTAAAAGCCTTCAAATTATTTTCAAATTCTGTTTTTAGGTACACACCTGTTCAAACCAGGCTGCTTCTATGTAGACCTGAAAAGCAAAGATCTCTGCTGTCAGAAGTGAAAGTACCAATTAGGTTAGGTAATTCCAAGAATTGCCTTTGGCAGCTTGCCAAAATTCTGCTCTTTGGCAGTGAGCAGGCTAAATCTTTCCGAGACCTGCCTTTCTAAATGTGGGAACAAGGTGGAATTAGAGCAGGCTTAAATTCATCCTATGCCTCCTTATGCACACATTCACCAGTGCATACAGTTTCGAACTCACTAGAACTCTCTGCTAGAAATTAAGATTATTGCTCATCTCATTCATGTCCAGGAAATCACAATATGTAGAAGATAAATTGTGGTGGCTCTGGCCTCTGGACTAGATTATTTTCCCAGCAATTGCTAACTTGGAACCAAAACAGCATCTAGATTTTGGGTTCAGATACTACCTCTGCCCTCCAGTTTGCCATTACTACCTGTATCTATCCATGATACAAACTCTTAAGAGCCATGCATCACATAATCCAAATTACTTTCTAGCTCAAATGGCTATGGCAGTGAAATGACAAAACGCTGTTTGAGCTGCCGGGTAATCAAAGCACCAAAGACTTAGCTTCCTGCTCAGACTCAGGAGGGCAGAGGAATAGGCTGCCCTATGCCAGAGTCACAAGCTCTCTGATTTCACCTCGGCTCCCACCTCCGAGACTGGAACTGCAGAATGGATGCCGTAGGAGGGAACAGGATTCTTCATCTTCAAACCATTTCATTTCATCATTGCTCCAGCGCAGCTGCTTGGGACATCTGCCACCTGAATGAAAAACTATCTGGTAAATATACAGATATTCCACAACACACCTTTTTTATCAGCCTCCGTTTTCAGTCCTTCCTTGCACTTCTCCTCTATTGGGACTGCATTTTTAAAAGCTCATTCCTTAACTTCTGTTTGTGTATCAAAGACCTGTGTTTATTCAATATGTATTTATGTAGATATTATGTTCAAAATACCTGGGTTAACAGAACTGGGCAAGAAGTGTAAATCTTTTCCTCATTATATATCTTCAGCACACAAATTAAAGTCATTGAAGTTTTTCCAAATGTTGTTGAAGACTTGAAAAAAACAAGCAGAGGCAAGGTAGCAAAAGTGCAAGATTTTCAATAAAAATAGTAGGGATCATTGAGTTAAAGACTGTCGTAGAAAACTACTTGTTAAATTAAGAGACAGAGATGAAAATGGATTCATTTAATTATGCACTTGGGTATATAAAATAAGGTACTGAATGCTTATTACAAAGAAGTTAAGTTATGCTAGTTAAAAGTTTATCTCTCCTTCCAGAGATCTCCATGCTTTCACACAACAAAGACATTGCCACAGATGCTGGAAATATAGCTGGCTGAATAATAAAAATAATGTATTCATGAGTAAATTATTCAAAGATTGACAGAAAAATGTTGAATAAATTATTCACAGAACATTATTTAATAATCTAGAGAGCTGGTCAAATAATGGAAATACGTATTTCAGATAATTTATTCAGAGAATAATGTCAAAATCCTTTGGCTAGTCCATTAGGAATGAATAATTTGACAAGTTATTGATTATAGCTCATTTCTGTATTAAAACAAAATTCAGCAGGAATGCAGCTAAGCAGAAAGATACATAATTGACAATAAAGTGTCATCATCCTGACGATGAAAATCTTTTATGGTGCATACAAACACCCAGCCTGTGTTCATGGATTATTTTGAATGGTGCTTATTTACCACATAGGCTCACACTTTTTAAGGCACATAAATCAAGGTTAATAAGCATATCACCTAGCTCTGTGGGGCCAGGCAGACGTCCTGGTTTGAGCCACACAGGACTAATTTCTCTTCTAATGCTGGGGAAAACTGAACTTTTGGAATACTCTAGTGTCTGTATTTGTGAAAATATTTACTTCATAGCCAGCTACGGTATGTGGGTTTCAAGGTCTTGGTGTTTCCAAGCTCACCAGGTGGAGGGACGAGGAGGACCAAGACCTGGGCACTTGACCCAAGCTGCCCAACAGGATTATTTCATACCTTGAGTGTCACATTCAATATAAATTAGAACGTTTGCTGAGGAGATCTCTCTCTCCCTTGATGGCATTTGCTGTCCCCTGCCAGGAGTGTACAGCTTCCTGTGATAGAATGGGCCGAGTATAATCCTTGTGTATTTTATATTGGTATTGAGATCAACATTGGTTCTTTAGCGCTATTAATGTTAATGACGTAGTCTTTTTCTATCACATCTGTTTCTATTTCAACCCATGGGTTTCCTGGTGTTTTCCTCTCGATTCCCCTTTCCGCATGGGGCGGGGTCCTCAGGTGAGAGAATAACTGTTTGAATGCCAATAAGTAGTTGTGGGTTCCTCAAAAACTATCTCAGTAGCTTTTGGAAAGACCCTCGACAGAAGCGTAAAACATGAGGAAGCTGCTGACACAACCCAAACTTACCATGAGCAGACGGGTCATTTTAACCCGTTACCCATAACCCGGGCTCAGAACACACAAACAGCGTTCCCTCAGCCGTGGAAGACTGCAGAGGGCTCCGGCCCTTCCGCCACCGACCCCGGCGGCTGCGCCTCACGCCGCCATCTTACGTACGTGACCAGCTCCCCCACGGCAACAGCCCCACAAGATGGCGCCCAGGGGTTGGGAGCGGCAGGGCAGCTCCCGTCCCAAAGCCCCACAAACGCGCATCATTGTTTGTGAATTTGTCCACGGGCTTAGTAATTTAATTCAAGAGTTTCTATTGTCTAACAGAAATGGCCCACCAAAGTAGAGTTCAGAGTCATTTTCAGCTCATACTTTCCTTTTAGAAGATTTTGATTAATTTCCCTCCGTAACTTCAGTAAATTGGTTAACTTTGATGCAGGAGAGCAAAAGCAAATGCAATCTTTCTGTATTCATTTTGGACTAGGTTTCAAGGTATCTGTGCTCAAGCAGCTGAAGAGGGAACAAGAAATAATCCTCTTTATACTGCTTCACAAAGACATTTCATAATAGCGGTTTTCCCCAGGAGCAAATTAGTTGAAAAAGGGACAAGGCCATAGTTCGCATGGGGAGTGTGCATAATGGAGCTGCCACCTCAAGGTACACTGAAAAGGCACTTAGGAGTCAGGTTTTTATGACTGCTTTTCTTGTGGTAATGTGAATCAGCACTATTTCTGTACAACACTGTCATATGAAGCCACAGTTCAGCCAACTTAACTTTGAAGAACAGAGAACTGCAGATCCAATGTTTTCTTCATCAAAAGCTCTCCCTCACAGGCCGTAATTTTCTCCTAAGGATATGTAATGCTAGCCTAACATCTGCAGGAAGGAGCACTCTGCCTCCTCAAGACTAAATGCATGTATTTTGTTTTTCTTTTCCTCAATTCACCTTGCCAGAAAAAATATGACAGTAAGGACATTTGCCTGGTTAAATATTCTGTGCATTGTCTTCCTGAGACATTGGACCTTAGATATATTTACGCCATAAAGAGTGTAACTTCTTGTTACTGAAAAGCTGGTGGAATGGATTGAGAAACTCTGTGTATGAGAAAGCAAAATCCAATGCAAAAGTTAATGATCTGGATCCTTGTCATTACACAAAGGCACCTGGCAGAAGTATCCTCTTCATCCATTACTCTTTGTTTTCAAAAGTGAATCTCTAGCAATTGTAATTAGAGGTGAAATGGAAATCAGAGGTTTTGTGAAAAAATTGCACAGAAAATTAGATTTCATTATACACAGAGGTTTTATGCATTGCTGCTGGCACCATGTTTTCACGCTGCTAGGTACAGATTCCTTTGACTTCCACCTGCCCTCTCAGGGAAAGTCCTGTATTCCTGCTATCACTATACTCACTTTCTTTGACATCCATCTTCACACCATTCATCACTTCAACCTCCTCCACAGTTTCTCCTTTCAGTCATGCTGATTTTTTATTTTTTTTTTTGAGGGGGAGAGAGAGAAGATGCGTTTCCTAGCATATCTTTATGTTTCATTAACAATAACATGCTAAAACCCTTCAGCCTTCAATTAGTTCAGCATGTGTTTAGCTAGCCCAGCACCTGAAGATACCTCTTCCTGCTCCCTTGATTATGTTAATTATGTCTTCTCTTTTTCATCAGTTTATTAATATACCTACCATATATTGTTTCCATCAATTTTGGATGTGGAGACCGCAAATGTATCTGTAACGCTCTGGCAATTACAGAAATAAAAGTAACTAAAACAGATAATTTTGTTACTTGTTATTTTGTGACATATAACTCATCCTTTTCCCATCAGAATGGAATTCACAATATAGGGCAAAGAAACTTGCAGAATATTTACTTTTGCAAAATCTTTTTGAAAGATTGAAAAAGTCAGGATTGATCCTTTTTAACATCTAAACATGTGCTGAATGTAAATGTTTGGGAAAGAATCAAACTCTCACCCACTCCACTGTTTTCAGATGGAAAGCAATTTTTTCACCCAATGTTCTCCATAATCTTTAACTGAAAAGGAAAATGGATTGTGTTCCTGAGGTAGTATCATGCATTTGTTTTGATCCTACAACATTTTCTTTATATCTGTTATCGTTTGTTAGTGTTGAAACATTAAAGCATCATACCATCTTCAGTGTATTAATCAGGTTTAAAAGACGTAAGTACACATAGGAAAGTAAATTAATAATTTACTGACACCCAAAATTATCTCATTATACATTTCAAAACGTATGAAGAAATATTTTTAACGTAAATCAAGAAGCTCTAAGGAAGGATTGCTTCACAGCTAAGCCAATCTCGGTTTTCTTGTTTCTTCTCTTAAATTTTCTGAACTTTAAGAGGAAATGACTAAAAGAGACCAACTAAAAAAAGAACAAATTAAATCCTTCCCGATCCCTTGAGTAGATTAAGACGACATATCACAATATGTTATACATATGACTGGAGGATGGCATTGACTTTTGTGCTGAAAACTACTAATACATATTTTATTTTTTTTTTAATAGATAAGTCCTAAGGCCGTTCTTGGAAGAATACCATTAATGATATTAATGTTCTTTCCCCTCCTCTAATTTCCCTTTCAACAAAAGCTACTGCTGTCTCTAATTTTTTACCCATAATAAAGTTCTTGCCATAACAACCTTTTTCTCCAGGTTCACTAATAATTTATGATATAGTTACCAAATTAGAAACTTTGCTAAAGTCGGAATACATAGCACCTACAGCACTGTATTTAGAAAACCAGCCAGCATTGAAGAAAGATGTCATTTTATTTAGGCTTTGGCCAGTACATAAATTATCTTTAATCTTATTCTCATTGTTATAAAGGCTTTGGTGCTTCTCTCCTGTTTTTTTTTAGTAGACAAGGATTTTTGATACTTGTTACATACTACCTTGCCTGCTTGACTTATCAGCAGTTCTTAATTTCTGTCTGAACCACCTAAGATTCTTTGCCTAGTCACTTTATTTAACAATTTTTAAAGGCTTTCTAATTTCTTCTACTATTCTTTTAGTTTACCTACTTATGGTTTGTAGGGTTTGCCCTGGATTTGGGGTTTTTGCACCTTTGACTGAAATTTTATTCAAAGCTCCTCCATCTTTGAACCTTTGACAAATTCAGTTGGCTTCCCTGAACAGGTCTTCTGATTTCTGAGAGGTTGCCCCTTTGAAATGGAAAATGTTTTAAGACCTTGTTGTGGGTTAACCCCAGCAAGCAGCTCGCTCAGACCCCCACAGTGAGATGGGGCAGACAATGGGAAAGGCAAAAACTCATGCTTTTTTAACAGGTAGAGCAAATACTGTGCACGCAAGCAAAACAAAATAAGGAATTCATTCACCACCTTCCCATCACCAGGCAGATGCTTAGCCATTTCCAGGAAAGCAGGGCTCTACCACACCTAATGGTTACTCAGGAAAACAGGGAAAACAAACTGCAGAAAACTTGTAATACCCCCCACTTCCTTCTTCTTTCCCCAGTTTTTATTCCTGAGCACATCATCATATGGTCTGGGGTATCCCTTTGGTCAGGTGGGGTCAGTGGCACTGGCTCTGTCCCCTCCGAACTTCTTGTGCACCCACAGCCTACTCACTGGTGGGGAAGCGTGGGAAACAGAAGACCTTGACGCTGTGCAAGTGCTGTTCAGCAATAGCTAACACAACCTTGTGTTACCAACACTGCTTTGGTCACAACCCAAAACAGAGGACCATAATTTTCTGCATCATAGCTGTATCTCCATCCCAGCCAGACCCAGTACAGACCTGTTTTCTTGTCTCACAATTAATTCTAAACTAAATGAACATGGTGTTCCCTTTGAATTCTTTTCACGCAACTCGCATTTTTATAATCTATCTTTGTTATATTATCAAAAGCCTTTACAGTGTTAATTGGCTATGGATAGAAACATGCAGCATTGCATGGACATCAAACTACTGTAAGATCAATAGCACGTCAGTCTTATTCACATAATCTAACAAACAGAATCCACTGTTTGTACAGAAACCAATTCCGTAGCTTTCTACAGAAGAACAAAAACTTCTCTTATTAAACAGAGAAAAACCCTTAAGAAATAAAATCACATGCAAAGTAACATTTCTAACATTCATTTCAGAAATGAATGCCAAAAAGGAGAACCCATACTCAAGGACTATTAAAATTTAACATAATACAGGTTTTTTGAGGAGTACCTAATCACTCCAATTATAACTGGTGGGAACTGTGGATAACAAGAACCCTGAAAATTAAATTATTCTGGAGGTTCTGCTCCTTCCCTTTGTCTTAAGTACCACCTGAATATTTATAATCACATACCTTGCAATAATATATAGTGCTTTTGCAAATTTGTATGTATTTATGTATATATACACACATACACACAGGGATTATAAACCCAAATTTGGAAGAATTCTGAAAGCTTTCATAAGAGTATTTGGTGCTGTTGACATTCATGAAGAGTTTGGGCATTACTTCATCAGTTTCAGAAGGATCTCTCCTGTAACTGTAGCATGCTGGGAATTCAAAGACACTTTAATGTCTTAGCAGTAAACAGCACAGCTTCAAGAGGCCCTGGTGAAGATGATTAAGTCTTCCATTTGTATAGTTTTTTTACAAACTCCTATTTACATACTGTTGCTAAGCAAGTTACCTGCAGTACCGTGGTGGCCTGGTTTGGTTACACTGAGACTGTGCAGGAGGTGAGTGCCCAAATACGCTCCATTTTGGTGAACACCCCAGGCTAGACTGAGGGCTTCAGCAGAAAACACCGCTGGGTTTTCAGTCCGAGGTATATATAGCCTTAGAGGCAAAGGGAGAAAAACAGAAATGGAAAAGCATCACGTAAGCCCAGATACTGCTGTGATTCAAAGTCAGAACATGGCAATTTCATTCTTGATTTCTCTTTCCTTCTGAAACCGTGATGTTGCAGTCTTTAAAAAATGAGACAATACAGGGACTCCATAATAAGGATTAAGTCTAACTAACAGCTTTAAATGGATATAAAAAAAGCTATGTAGGCATCAGCGTGAAAAAAATAAAGATTCTTTGATGTGTGTCATCTTTTCATTTTTGCAATTAAAATGGCTTTTGAAGCTCTTTGGCATTTAATTTAAGCCCACAGAGTATAAAATTGTGCCACCCCTTGCAGATAGTCCATATTTAGCACAAACAAGGTCATAAGGATCAACAGGCTTAGAAAAAATGGTAATTTAAGTTTTCAAACACATAAACTTAATTTTCTTTATTTAGGAGCTTGCCAAAACTATGACATACAATTGTCCTTTTTTTTTTTTTTTTTAGCTGAATAATCAGGGGTTGCTTGGTGTTTGTTAACATCTTTTTGCATAAACACAAGCTGGGAGACAGAGTAACTATTTTTCCCATGCGCAAACGCATGAGCAGGAACTCCGTATTCTGTCCTGAAAGAGCTCTAACATGTTGTCTGAAGGATTCCTTACCAAAAATATTTTCTTATTAAAAAACAGTGGTATTCCAGCCTTACTAATAATTACTCTGACATCTCCGTACTCAACTGACATCTGCTCATGTATCTTAAATATGGGACAACTCAGAGTGCATGATGTTAAGTTTGTCATTTGAGCATGACAATTTAGAGGAACAGAATGGACCTTGAATTATTTGAAAAAAACATCAGATTATGTTATGCAGTTACATCAAGAATTACAGTGCATGTATATTATGAAAGAGTAAATGCAATTATTCCAATTGTACATAGTAATCATTATAAATATTTACTAGTAAAACTGTCAGAGTTTAAGTTTCCTAAAAAGGCACTAGATATAACAACAATCAAATTGTTGAATGCATTTTGACAGCAATAGAATTAGTATGCATCTATTAGCTATCGTTGCCAACTGACATTTTTCTATCATTTCCTTTTGATAGCAACTTTTGATTTGTAAACTGCATGCAAACCAAAAATGTATCTTTGTGTCCTTGTTACAAACAGAAAGAGATTTTCAGCAGGAAAAAAAAAATATATCATGAAAGCATACTGTTGTTAAATCTCAGGCACACAGGTGCACACACATACATGGGCGCAAATCAACTTCTTACTTTGCTTCCTAACCGCTTTACTATACAGCCTTGTATTTTACCAGTGGTAGCAGCAATGTACTAAATCAGATTTAGCTAACAGGTGCTCTCCAGGCTGTGGACAATTACATCATAAAAATGTATTACAGTGCTCACTCTTGGGAGTAAAGACTTTTGCTATAATAGTGAAATGTATTATATGAAGTGGAATTTCTAATGGACTTCAACAGAGCTGACTCGAATGCATAGTGATATATCAGGGGTAGCGCCACAGAAGAAAACCTCATAGGAAGGAGGTAATTTACTTAGTAGAAACACTTATGCTTTCTACTGCATATATTTACAACAATAAATCAATTGGACAACATGTTTCCAGTTTGCATTTGCAATAAGCATTTTTAACTGTTAACATTGTGGATTTTTTTTTTTTTTTCATTATGTAGTTTCATTATCCACTCATACTTCTGAAAAATGAGAAAATGGAGGAACACAGAGCTGGCAGATTTAAATGGCTCTTAGAGAAGTACTTCAACATTGAAAATGATCAAGAGCAAATTGTTTATACAACCTTTGCTTTCACCACCTTCACTAACAAATAGTATTAGTAAATGAGTCATGTAAAACCACTTAAACTTAATTCTGGAAAGGAGGGGAAGAATTTCCTTGCAAATTCATATTTTATTAAGAGCTGTCTTTTTAGCCAAGTTATCATGTTAAGGAACATAGAGTTTGGATTTTGTTTTTAAACCAAATGTTATGAATTAGTAAAATGACATTTTCAGGAGATCAGTAGCATTAGTTCCCTTGCTGAGATTTATTCTCTTTAGTGAGAATTTTAAATACCTAACTTATACAATTTTTTATATTCTCTGCTTTTAAAACCAAAAAAATTTCTTTAACTGAAGTGATTCATTTTAGCAGGCATAATTGCCTTTTCCATGCTTTACAATTATGTCACGCTTTGTACATAACTGCATTAAATCTGAATACTGCATTGATCTTAAAAGTCAGTTCTTGTATCAATAAGTGATTCAAAACCATCTTCTCAATAGATCTCAATAGAATATGTCCTCTGTAGAACTTACATAGCTACGGTCTAGTCTCCCGTGTCCTGCTCTAATCTTGTGCTTACTGCACGTACATCAATTTTTTCCATACTTAGATCCTATCATGTTCTTTGTGACGTATTTATTTGTAATTCTTTATTCCATCTAATGCTCACCTGTTGCATTGGACTCTGAGAATTGTGTGGGATTCCAGTATCTCCCCTTGCAGTGGCCTGGTACTGTGTCCTGTAACTCACGTGAGGAGCTCTAATGTGCGTAACTGATCATAACGAAGACGTTATCTCCCACACTTCCACTTATGCTGTAACAATACAAATAAGCAGTTAATAACTGTTGATAGATATGAAGGGCCTAGCAATCTCATCTTTGATTTTGCTTCACAAACATCCATTTATGCCCAATAGTAGGTAGGTTAAAGCAAACTAAATGGTTTCATTTTGGCAAGCACTTACCAAGACTCAGGCAACTTTGGGTGATACAGAAATTATACAATACCCGATTTTAAGAAATATAATGTAAAGGTCAGGTAGGGAAGACAAGTAGTATAAGAAAATCAGTAGTGATAGCCCCCCATCTAGTCTTTCACACCATAACACAAGCAACAAACCAGAAATCCTCAAACTTCTATGAGCAACGTACCTCTCAATAAAGGACTTGTCAGTAGAAAGATTTATACTCTTCTCAGTCACAGAACGTCTATGTGGCATTTGATGTATATTATCAGCTTAAGTAATTTGACAAAAAAGTAAAAGGAGTAAAGGCAGGTAGAAAGCAGGCACACCCATCCAAAGTGACAGTCTCCTCAGCGCAGCGCACCTTTTGGTGCACTCCCAACTCCTGGTAGATAAAATTGAACCAGACCTGTTTTAAAGCTGTTTGGTTAGAAGCCGTCATTGAGGTATACTTTCAATTATGTGCAGAGAGTTTATCAAAGCCTGGGGGGTTCTTCTACATTTTTCTCATATTTGTGCATTTATAGTAAGCTCCACCTGGCTTGAGGCCCTCCTATAACCTGCCCTCAGCAGCTACGTGGCTCGCACGCAACAGGAGGAATCCACCCATCAACTGCAATGATCGCTTGCAGTTTGGTTTCGTTCAGGAGTTGCTCGAGCATCCAGCAGCTACAGATTCAATGAGCTGGAGCTTCCCACTTCAGCTGATGTTTTGGCAAGTGCTTTCCCTGAAATGGCATAACTGTAATTTTTCAGGCACGGCTTGAATCCCCAAAGGGTTTTCTTGGTTTAAAAACCATTTACCCCCATGTAACAGTTTGCAGTATTTCAGCTATCTCTTGATTAGTTAATGAGAGGCACGTTCAAAAAAAAAAAAAATTGCTTTATTGTGCTTCAGGAGTCTTGTTTTGCAGAATTTATTTGCTTGGGTTTATTGCCCAGGTAAGACTCTCAGTATGCCACTTTATAGAAAAATCCCAAATTAAAAAAATCTGTGTCTGCTGGGTAGGTGGCAACACAGATGTTGCTGCTTCAGTACAGATTTAGCAGCTTGGTTTTCTAATCTATGCATAATATTTATTTTCTAAAGATAGCTCTTGTGGCAGTAAAAAAACTGGATTAACATCACTGAACTACATTGATTAGCAGCAACTGAAAACCTGTCCAGTCATTTGGAAAGGAGTGAATCAGCGGTCACAAGAACATTTTCAGCAAAACACAACAGTGTCATAAGCAGGAGAAAAACACCACAGCATTCTGCAGAACGTTACAGTATTTTGTATGCTTTCGTATCTTCCTATTACTTCGTTATTTTTACTATTAGTCTTTTCATTCCCTTTATTGGCAAATTTCAATTCCTTATCCCTATTTAATCCTTACCGTAATAAAAAAGTAATTTCCAGAAGAGAATAAAGATAGAAAACGTCAAAGTTGCAACAAACTGAAAACATTGTCAGAAAAGAAGCTGCTATAGATTTTTAATTACATTTTCTCTCTGCTGCTTTTTCTGTAATGGCTTGAGTCTTCTTGTGAGAGCTGGATATTTTTTCTGATGAAGTATTGGCTGTCTTAATGTTATTAAGTATTGAATATGCTTTTCATTTCTACTTACTGCGTTTCATGCAGCCACATAGTAAAAAATCTTATCAGCTGGTGCACATTAGGGAAGGTCACTGCGATGGGGGAGGGGACACACACACTCCCTGTGCAGTCCCTGTGAGCTTCTGGAAAGGAGAAGGCATTATTCTGCTGGAAAAATTCCTGCCTTCCAGAAATCAAGCACTATCTACAGGAGCATAAGCTAGCTGAAAGATATCTCACAGAAGAAAGATATTCCTTTAAAAAATACCCAAGGAATATATAGTTTTCATCAATAATATCAGACAGCAGGAGGGAAGGTTTCTGGCCTCCCTCACCCATTTTTCCTGGCAGCCTGAAAGGTGGCTGGTTGGAGGACTGCTTTTGGAGGAAGCATGGGATCACTCTGTTGATAATTTATGGCTCCAACAATTTCACAACATTCTACAGAAAAATATATTCATTTTAATGTTTTGGTTATTTTTCTCCAAATTGGGTTTCTTCCATAATTTCTACATTTACCCACATTTACTTAATATTTACTTTCTCTAGTAGAAACAGTTTTCACCTGTTTTCTTATGAAAAGCTCACTAGTGATCTATTTATTAACCTTCAAATCATAAATCATAACTGTATTTCAATCTCTTTCTATGTTCAGGTTTCCTTCTGTCATTTTAAGCCAAACTGTGTTATATGACAATAGGTCTAACACTACTGACATTGAAAATTAATGAAAAAATTTAAAATATTTACCAGTTGGTAATAACTTCACCTGAAGTACATACATCATTTAAAAATTCAACTACCGGGGAGTTTGAAGGTCTGACTGTTCTCCTGAGAGTCATATATCTCAGAAAATCCTAGGAAAGTTCAAAATGAAAAATTGGAATTTCTTGACTGATAGCATGTACGCGTGACAGAATGAAGAGTGATGGCTCTTATTCTATGCATGAGGATACCACACATTTGCCACATCTGTGCATTCTACCTGACTCAAGGGTTCCTAGATCCTTTCTTGTGGTCCAGAAAGGCAACGGGGGGAATCTGCGTCCCTAAGGCACTGTACTCTTCTGCTGGAGCTGAAGCTCAACACCAGATGGCACCTAAAGGTCACACAGTGGTCTGCATACTAAAAAAATCAAAAATTAAATTTTAGTTTGAAGAAAGATGAATGAACAGAAAAGTCATTGAGTGGAGTCAGCTATGTACAAACTAACTTTAAGAGATCTTATCAGAATCAAGCCATGTCTGTGTAATGTAGACATTACATTGGGGGGGGGGGGGGGAAGAGGAAAAGCAAACTGTAAGCTTTTGTAATATGAAGAAATTTCCAAAATTTTCTAGAAAAGGTAAAACCCACGGATGACAGTTGTTGAAGAGCGTGCGCAGAACTCAGTACAATTGTTCTCTTGACACTCTCTCATCAGGAAGAGCAATGACTAAGAATGAATAGAAAACAGTGCTGGATTTTGCCTGATTTCTCTGGTGTGTTGCACAATACATGTGTATTCATGAGAAAACATTACTCTCAAGAGTAAAATCTAAGTCTGAAAAAGGAATAAATAAATAAGTGTTAGAACAGACCAGTAACAGCTACCATTCTACAGCCATCCTCCAGTCCCACTACATAAACATCAGAAGAGAGGCTATGCAAAACATCTTAAAAGCTTTTAAATACGGTTTCCACTAGGGTAATTCTTTACGTGTCTTCATGAGAAAAGGAATAGTGCTGTCTCTGATAGCTAAAATACTCAGGTCAGGTTTCACAGCAGTGAAGAAACAGCAGCCTTTTAAGTACGCAGGACTACCACCATAAAAGTTAAATATAAGTTAAAATCAATACCAAGAATTACACTTGGAAGCAAATGAAGCACTGGAAGCAAATTAAGTTTATAGAGTTCTAATTTAACGTTCACCGTGCAATAAGCTCTGCAGAAAGTACATTAGGGCCCAGCCTGGAGGTGACAAAGATACAGCTGATTTTAGAGAAGTCTATATTCAAGACAAATGGTCAGGACTCTCTAGAGACTCAAAGATGAAGGGCCAGGCACTTGGCTGCTGCTCCTGCTGTTCAGATAGCTACAGAGATCCCCTAAAGGGAGATGGAAAGAGATAAAAGTTACCTCCATCCTTTTATACAACAACCATGGACGTAATCTTTCAAAACCTGATCAGTAAAATCAATACGGCACAAAATTATTCACACAGTATTCATAAAAAATGTTTCGCACAAGACTGCAGGAAACATTTCTTGCCTGCTGCAGGTCGTTGTCTTCTAAGGAGTTTGGTCTCATGATCTACAACTCTGGGCCAGCGTCTGCCTCAGGGTCAAGCCTTCCCTGTCTTTTCCAGACCTATTCCACAGGGGGAAAACAAAATAGAAAAAGATAAAATTACTTTTTGTTCATTTTCCTTACCAAGATTGGAAACAGAGTATCTTGCCCGGAGGAATCGCTTTATGGGTAAACTGGAAAAAGCCCATACAAAACTCACTAATTCTGTTTGAGCTTACGGTGTCACACGTGGCTACTTAGATGTTTTTTACTACTTAGCAAACATGAAATCTGCCCCCCCCCAAATTAAAAATAAACCCCAAACAAAACAACCCCACCCACAGATGATAGCCACTAACTAGAATTTATGGTTCCAAGAAGTCTAAGAAATTCAGTGTCCACCAGTTTTCTAGGAGAACGCAATTAGCATGCCATCAACATACTAGGTATATCAGAGTGAGCAATTCCATCCAACATGTTAGCGTTTTAGCTTTCTGCGAGGTGCGGGGGGAATATAGATAGGGTTGTTTTGATCTTTCTGCTCTTGAATTTCTACTGTCTGCCTTCATCATACTTTCTTTCTACAGAAGAGCTAATGAAAAGGAACAGAAAGCCTACCCTGAATTGCATATGATTCTCCATTTATTTCTGGAGTTTAGGAACAAGCCATGGGATGAAATTTCTGTCACATTCAAGTACCAGGGTTTGAAGGGTTGTTTCAACGGCACAGAATGTCTTGTGGTTTTTCCTGATTTGCTTTTTATGTCACCCCCACCCCCAATACATATAATGAAAATACAGGAATAGAACACAATAATCTAAGGACTGAATTTTATTCATATTGGCATGTAATCTAAATATGTCATTTAACTGCCAAGAGGGGGGGAAAAAAACAACAAAACCAACAACAAACCACCAAACCAAGCACCTCTTACTGAAGTCCATGTTCAGTTCCACAGCTGTTAGAGGCACATGCAAGGTGTTATCTCAGTGTGTGTGCACAAGGAATTTTAGTCATTTAAAAACACACCGTCAGCGTGATTAAGCTGGTGCATTAAAAGCTACAAAAGCCCTCCTGTTTCAAATTGTTAATAACATACCAGGGATTTGAGGCACTATGAAAAGCAATACACAGAAAGTCAAACAGCCTGGATAATGGTGAAGAAGAAGCTAACACATAAATAAATTACTTGGGCAGGCAAAGAACAAATCCGCAGAGAGAGGTGGTAACATATTGTCAGAAGACAGCTTCAGGCAAAATAGGTGAAAATCACAAAGAAAAGACACGAAGCACAGAAAGGGAAACAAAATTGCAGAGGAGTAGCAAAAGCAAAGGCCTAATAGTTATTCTGACTAGGACAAGTTGACAGCATGCCAAAAGAATTAGGATCTAATCAGTCTGCGGGGCTGAAGACTGTTTGGAAGAAGGAGAATCAGATAAATGGAATATATGAAAAAAAAAAAAAAAAGGCAAAGGAACAAACTGATTTTGAAGGGAATATTATGTTCCTGCCAGAAGTCTCTTGACACAGAAAGGGTGAGACAGACAATTTCTATGGGTACATGACAGCTGGGTCATCATCTCCTCCTTATGCACAGATAAGGCTGCCGCCATTTTTAAGACAAGCTATTGAAGATATGGGACAGCGCTTGTCCATCTAGTGGAAGCAGACTAAACGATCCACGGACAGGAACATAAGCAGACCCAGGTAACTCAGCAGGAAAATGCAAATGATTTTATAAAATGTATGTCACCTTACTAAATGACAGTAGGCTGAAAAAGCGTACATTCAATGCAGCTGCATTGAATTTTAAGAATGATGGGGTTTTGCATCCTGATGTATCGCCACAACTTTCCACAGCTCTGCAATATTAAATCCTCATAAAAGCATCAAACAAAAATTCATTATCCTTAAGTAGCTTCCGTAGATGTTTACCTTCAGCCCTGAATCCACTGCCCACTTCAAAATTACTTGGATTTCTTCTTGGAAAACCAGGATTAATATTTCAAAATAGCCAAAAAAAACACGTTAATAGTTTTGGATGATTAATTTCAAAAGCAATTACTTTGAGACTTGCGTAACCTCTGAGGGGGAATACTATCGTTAGAGTCACGACCCATAGCTGAGAATACAGTTGTCAGTCATGACACAAGGCAAACCCAGAGTCACTTAAGAGACTGCGAGAGGATATCACAGGAACAGCCTGTACAGACTCTGAAGATCATGCTGCTGTCATCTGGGTGCTTAACTGTAAATCTAAATTTACAACTGACTTAGATATAATATACATTCTTCGCGAATATAAGAATAGCTACAACATACATGCCCAGATTCTTTGCTAAAACGCAACCACCTCCGAACTACAGAGGTTGCTTTGATCATGTCTGTTTTGACAAAATTAAATGATCAAAGCATTACGACATGTTAATTATTTTCTATGGTACATATATTTTTATAGCATCTCAGATACTACTCTATGGTAAAATTAATTTAAAAAATGACGTTTTAACAAAAAAACATTTTAACAACAGTAAGTAAATTACCATGCTGCTGTATGTAACCATGCAGCCCCGCAGTACGGGATCGCTGTAGCTAGAACCAAGCCATAAGCTCTGCACTGAGTTTGCGAGGCCTCAGGACTGAGCCTTGTCAGATCTGCTCTGTCTGAACTTCTCTTGACCTGCTGCAGCTTTGCTTTACTTGGTTGGGCTGCGACAGCAATTTCTCTTACTGACTGGGTGTTTATGGCCAGCCTATTTTACTTTTGTTTAACCTTCTGTGGGCGCAGCCATAGGGTTTATACATACAGACATAGCAGTAACAAGCAGTTACTCTGCATAGCATGGGATACTTACAGCTCTAAGGCCATGAGGCAGTGGTAAAGGAGCACAGGTCTGGTAGGACTCCAGCAGCCTGGGGAGGTGGGGACACAGGAGTGCAGGCATGGGAGGACAGAGGTGGGGCACTGGCGCAGAGACCTCACGCTCATCAGCAACTCATCCGTGGTCAATTAAAGAAATGCAGACCTGAACTGGACAAATCTGGTTTTAGGGGGCAACAAAGAAAAAAAAAAAAAGAACTAGTATCTAATAAAAGTACAAGGCAACATATATATTAAATTCAAATGTTACATGGAGCTGCAGATCAATGAAGAAAGAGGAAGGTGTAAAAGCACATTAGCAAACATTAAAATGACCCTTAGTGGAGGAGGAAGAAGAAACCATTGACGGGAACAACCTGGTATTCCTCCTTCTGAAGGACTCCAGAGGCTGCCAACTCTCTATGATATCCCCACTGCCAGCACCAGCATGAAACCTCTGGCCTTAGGACCCCGAGGAGCTGGGGAAGGGGGAGCATAGCACCAGGAAAAGGGCTAGAAACCAAGAAACGCACACATAAAACTCCTAACTGCGTTATTATCCTGTCTTTTTCTGGACTAACAACGATGATTTCAATTACATGATTCAATTATACTAACAATAAATTCTTGGCCTTACTTACCAAAACATTTTGAATTTAATATTGCCTAAGAGATGCAAATTTACAGTTACCTTTCTTATAATATAAAATTACTGATTTCACGGTAGTCCCTTTATAAAGTTACATGAACTGTAAAACTTTCAAAGAATGACCCTGTCTATTTAAGCTGGTGCCGCAAGTACTGGAAGAGATGCTGTGGGCAGATGGTTGGTCTTCTTAAGAGAAGTTATGTTCACCAGACATGTGATGTAGCTACTCTTATTTAGGAGAAGGAACAACCTCTTTAGTTGAAATTTGCATAGATCTGAACTATCCTTTCTGCTCCCTTTGATGAAGGTCTCTCCCTAAAATGACTCTTCAAGGAACACTTGAAGGAAGAAGCAAACGTAAGCATGCTATTTTATTCTAAAGGTGTTGCTGAAGAGTTACTTTAAGTTGTATATGTAATTTATGGCTGAAAGCAGAGGGTGGTTTGAACTAGAAGTAGCACCGGGGAGCCAACAGTCAGAAAAAAAAATAATCCTCATTTTTCTGAGACAGGAATCTTAGGGGAGGAAAAAAAAAAAAGATTCTTATGGATCTTGCATACCCATTTTAATTTCAAGCTCCAAGGTTGACTCAGTACACATTATATTGCTAAATCCCTTTGCAGCATATGTTAGTTTTGTATTGTTTTCCGCATATCTGTTATGCTTTACCTGGCCTCTTAGTAATAACTATATTTGCTCTGCAGCTCAATTTAGGATCCAGTACCCTAAAAAAATAATTTCTTTGAAGATTTGCTGCCCATGATCACTACTTGCTGCCCAGAACTACCACTCTCTGTTTATAGGTTTGGAGGTTTTTTTCTGTAACAGCATTATTTGAAATCATGAAAAGCACGTTTCAAAATCTGGAGTATGTTAGTTTGAAGAGCATTGATCTTTGGGATTATTAGAGTCAGAAAGCAATTTTAAAGGTCACTGTGTTTCTTTTTTCAACAATAATTTCTCAAAATAGGTTAGCCTGAAACGGTCCACAATCACAACTGTAGTATTAGGGGCTAATTCCAATCCCACTTTCATTTCACTGACACTTTGCAATTTAGCAGATCAGCCCCAGAAATAAATGTTTCAGATACTTGTGAAAGAAAAAAACCGCACACTTAACCAGCATTGCTTTACATGGGATTAATAATTGGTAAGAATATACACACCCTTTTCATTCTTACATCAAAGATTTGATTCAATCAAGTCCATATTATTTTACTTTTTAATTGATATCAGTACTCCTTCCAAACCACAAATGTCTATCAGCAGGACCATGGAAGAAGAGGTGTATTTGCCAGTGATGGCACTACCTTATACGTCAAATATGGTTACTGCACAAATGCTGAACGCATCACCGGTTCCTTTAAATTTCTCAGTCTATTTTTTAAGGCTGCCCTTTGATCATTTGTGGACATTGTGAATTTGTATGGGAATTTTCCAGGGCCAGGTAGCCACCTGCATCTGTGGATTAATACAGATTCTGAAAAATATTAAAAATAAACCCTGAATACACAGCTTTTCTCTTCTTCCTTCATCTTGCCCTCTCTTTCCCCAGATATGCAAGCACTTGGATTTTATCATTTCTTCATTTATATCATGCTGTGATCAAAAGCAATTTAATATAGTGATGGTGTTTATACAAAAGGATATTTGAGACCACTTTGAGATCCTAGACAACATCTTCCTGTGCTTGCTCATCCCAGTTGTAAATCATTTAGTGCAGTGAAAAGCAATTTAAATGAAAAAAAAAATATCCTAAACCCCCCACATGTACAGATGCTAAGAATAAGATTTATCTTAGTGATTTTAGATGACAATATAGTAGATGTCAACACCTTTGCTGAGCTTGCCACCTGTGCAGTTAAGGGAGGGCTGTAGTCACTTTGCTGAGGTGATTCATCTGACCTACTTCAGGCACCTTCCTTGGGATAAGATGAATCACGTTATGGAACTGCTTAGTTTTCCCTGTCTGCTCTAAGGGGACCTCCCTGTAGACAGCTTCAACCTGAGGACATGCATCTCACTTTAAAATAAAACAAAGGAAGGACATTATTTATATATTATATTAAAGAACAGGAAAAACCAAGCCTACAAGTTTGTTCCTACCACAGTGGAAACTGATTATTGTAATAGCTTTCTACTATAAATTATTGGAAAACAGTATTCTTGAAACAATACCCTATTATTATTATTAGGGTGCACAGTTTCAATTTTGAGGCATTTATCTGCCCTTAAAAAATTCATTTACTTCATAGAATACCTTTCAGGTCCCATTTTTCAGCCCTGTCCTATATTATGTAACTGTGTGGCTAATATCAGAATTATTTTCAGTGATTTTTAAAAGAAAACCAGTATTTTTAAAAAATATGCTGGTGCATCTTTCCTGCTCCATACTACAATGGGAATGGTAGATCAAGAATTTTCCTGCACTGAACATCAATTCTGCTCAACGGAAAGCAGAGCCTGTTCAAGACAGCCTTGTAACACTTTGGTTCTTTATCTGCTACCTCAGGATTACCATAATGCATTATAAAATGAATCTTGCATGACAAACAGTGGGGAAAGAGAGAGAAAAAACAGACTGTGTAACTGCGAGTATCAGAGCGGGTAGTTCCTGATCCCTGAGGAATGCTTTTAGGCAGTGAGACTTCCAGCCATTATTTTCCTCCAATTTTTGGGTGGTCAGGGCACAAGCCAAGGTTAACTGTGCAGCCGAACTGCGGTGTTTCTAGCAATGCCCGCGTACCCTAATGTGCTTAACAAGTAAATGCACTGCAAGAAGAGAGACTGTGATTTGCTGCAGGCAGATTCCTACCTTTTCCCTTGAATTCTCATTTTATTGAGTCATCTTTTGACAATAATCGCTATCACTATTCATTTGATCCTAGATGCTGACCATGAGGTATGATTAGCAGCTACAAGTATTCTAAAATTTAACAAAATATAGAAAACAATACTAGAAAAAAAGTGTTTTTTCAACCTGCAATCCTAAAATGAGCTTTTTTTTTTTTTGGCCATTAAAAGTTGCTAGCCTAACCTCTTCACCCATAAAAGTGGGGAAACCCTTCCTTACAGAAGAACTATGGTGTCAAAACACCATGTGATGTTTTTGGAGCATTCTGACCCAAGCTGTGATAGGAGGAACAAAAAGGAAAGTACTGGTGACCGTGAGCACCAGCTTTGGGCAGGCACGCTGAAGTCCTCCCAAGCCATGCCCAGAAAGCACTGCCAAAACTCCACCACCACATCCTGAACAACTGCCCAAAGCCTGAAAGATGAAGGAAAGCTGGAGTAACCGTGTCCTGAGACTTAGGTGAGAGCTGCTCAGGTACTCAGAAGAGCAGCATTGGGAGGATTCATGAAGAAACACCAACTAGTGGACAGCTGTGATTCATTTTCCTAAACTGGATTCAGTTTTCTATAGTCCTTTCATTATTCTGAACGAGTCAAAGGTCAAGAAGAAAAACAGCACGTTGCATCCACAGCCCCACAATTAAGATGTATCAGGGGCTGATTTTGAATGTACTTTAAATTGCAGATTTTAGTTCTGCTATTTCCTAGCATGCCTGTGTTTGACTTCGTGTTGTGATGCTCTTTTAGCGATATTTCTGCATGCAAAATATATCTACGTATTTACACCCCAAAAATCTGTTCATTCTTTTATAAAACAAAAATAAAAATGTACCAGGTGTGTACTGTATGGACGAATGACTAATTTTAGGAACCGAATGCCTTGGTTTTAGTATCTGGCAACTACATAAGTTAAAATAAAACACTGCAGTTCAATTCCACATATAGTTTACAAAGAGATTATAAAGGAAATCGAAAGATGTTTTTCTATAGCTGAAATTCTCGCTATTTACCTTTTAATTATGGATGAGTCTTTGATTCATTTAAGTCACCCACAAACAACATACTGTCAGGTACTGGCCATCTGTTGAGAGAATTGCTACATGTGTTTTTGGGTTGGGGAAAACCCCTAATTCCTCAAGGTACATTATTCCCCCCCCCAAAAAAAAAAAAAGCTAAAAGAGAAATTGAAGGCTGCTGCTTAACATGGCTTCTTGCAAAACTGCCAGGCTGTGTAAAGTGAATGCAGGAAGATGTTACAGTTGGTTTACTGTGACAGAGCACTGATATTTTCACCCCGTATGGTGGATCATCCTGGGATCACACTCCTGAGGATGTACTGGGTTCGGATGCAGTATGCAGACCTGCTGCAGCAAAGAATCTGCTTTGACTAATGAGCAGAATAGCAAAAAGAAAACAAGATCTGACAGTTCCTTGATACTAAATGGTGTGACCTAAGCCCACGGCTGTCAAGGTTTTTGCACTGCCAGAAGGGAGATTTGGGGGGTTTGGAGCAAGAGAAACAACTATAATGATTTAGACTTAACCTCAGCAGTGCCCTGAACCATTATTTAATGATGACTCACCTTGGACTATGCTAGTTAAATATTTTGATAAATGGAGGAAATGAAAGTTACTGGTCCCAACAGTCCCATTGTACATAAATAAAAGAAATAGTTGATAAAACAGTATGAAAAGGCGGGTAGGTAGCACATAATTGTTCCCAGGTGACAGGAAATAAAATGGGCAGTGTAAATCTACTAAAAGGTGTAATTATCTCCAGGTACCAGGCCCACACGAGACATTATCGAACATCTGCAAAAGCCACAGCATTGTTTATTTTCACTTGTTGCATCCATAGCAAATATTGCAGCAAATGACTAAAAGCAACGGGCAGTTACTGCGGGAGAATAAAATGTGAAGGGAAGAACAGAACTAGCGTCTGAGATTTGTGTAAGGGCACTGAGTAAGAGCCGATATGACATGTCAGACTCACTGGGCAAGGAGCTCAATTAAATATGCATGGTATTCTTCAGGAAATGTACTACATCTTCCATGCGCCTCAGAGGTACAGTGAAAATATTCTGCTGTGTTGCTGACAACCAACAAGTTACCCAGGGCCTTTACACAGCTGCCTCGCTGTCCTCTGAAGCTCCGCAGTGATGCTAAATCATGACATCCCGCACAAACCCAATCACGTCCATCAGGTCTGGCACCTCTCCCATCTGCTCAGCACGGGGAGGTATCCTGCGGACGCCTTGCATGTGAAGTCAGGCATGCAGCAATACTAAAAAGGTGAGGTGCAGAGCTGCAAAGAAGATGCCAGTCAGGGAAGCCAAAAAGCAAATTAGTTTTTGTGCTCTTTTTGTGTGAATGTGAAAATGGAGACACGATACTAAGTGACATCTGTCAACGTCCGCAGATGAGACAGGGCATGTATCTCCTATCCAGGGAATAGCTGTGTTCAGCTGGTTGAGCCTATGAAATCAGGAACATTTACATCTTCTGTTGAAAAGGAGCTTTCAGGAACAAACATTAATAAGTAGCCTAAAGAGTACTTCAAATGCCAAGAAAACAATGTTGATGAGTTTAAAAAAAAGCAAGTTTTTGTCTTTCGCGCATTAAAACACAATAATTTAATAAATAGATAATTTCACTACGAGTAATATAAATTTCAAAACTGAGTTCAAAAATTTGCATTTAATCTTTAGACTCTTGCAATGGATGTCAACTTAGGTACGTTAGCGTAGCCTTCTTTCAGTGCTCCTAAACACACAAACATCTTTCCATACTATCTATCCTGTTATGATTTAGAATGAAGTCTTGTGAAATAAGCTTGCAAAGCTTTTGATATTGCAAGGAGCTCTTGCTTGGCATAATATTGGGAGGGATTTTTATGTACTCTTACTGCACAATGTCTTTTATAAACAGAAGGATGTATGTGTTTAGGACTCTACAAAAGAATACTCCTGTAAACTGTGTTCTCAGTCAAATGGTGGATATTAGTCTACAAAAGGATTTTCAGAATTCCAAACTTTAACACTTAATTACCTTTTTTTCAACATGAAGGTTCAAAGCATTAGTTACTACTCAGCAACTTAATTGCACTTAAGACCATCACCTTACAAAGCCAGTATATACCAGTAGATATCAATACTGGTAATGGTGAAGTGGGTGAGTAGTAAACCCACTACTGGTACTGTAAAAAAAATGTACACAGCGTGTTTATGTGACACCAATTAATGGCATGTTTTTGAAGAATGCCAGCTTGACAAGTCATTGACAAATACTGGAAACTTAAGTCTCAAGAATATATGAGACATGACAGAGGCAGCACAAGTTCTCCCACCCTTCCTTCCCAATACTCTTCAACCCTGACTTACCATATTCTGTGGAAAAAATGCATTTGCTAAGCCTGCTCCACAGTTGTTATCTGTGAGCGACCACCAGCAGGCCTGCTGGCTAGTGCCAATTTTGACAGTGGATTATGTCGTGAAATGACATTTGGGTTTTGTCCTTGCTCAATAGCAAACAGTGTTAAGGAAGTAGGTCACAAGACAAATTCCTACTATAGGATGGCGGCAGAGTTTTATGGGCAAACAGCTTTAATCTGTCCTTTTCTTTTAGGTTATGTTTGCTTACCAGGGGGAAATAAGGGGGGAGGAAAAAAGTTTACCTGCCTGAAAGGAAGGAGGCTTGTGTACAGAGTGGAAAAAGATTTGATTGCCTGAAAGGAAAAGTGCCTATTAGAAAGGAAAAAAGATCGCCTGAGAGAGGAGTTTACCCGCTTGCTTCACAAAGCCTGCCTGCTTCCAAAAAAAGATTTTACCTGCTAGGATTGAGCTCGCCGACTTTTCTCTGCCAGGTGCTGGAAAGCAAAGCGCTGAAACAAGGGCTATACTCATTACTTCTGCTGCTATCACACAGTCAAAACAAGGCCATCAATTAATTTCTGCACAATAGCCTCTTTAGTTTTAAAATCTACCGTGCTTTACTCGCCGCTTTTCAAGGCAATCCTGGAAAGTGAAGGTGCTACGGGAAGTGCTAATCTTTTCATCTTTTTTGTATGGGTTTAAGAAGGGAACAGAGTCTAGAAGTTATTCATCACTTACAAGGCATAACATGAAATTTTCTTGTGCTTTTGAAGTGATTCCCCTGAATATAATTGACTAAACTGATTAAAGCAACTGTTGAGTTGAAAGTCTTCCAACCAAGGTCTGAAAAATGCCTTCCTGTGAAATGTTTAATATTTCTTTTTGTATGATCTCCTTATTAGGCTGTTCAACTTTGTATCCTAGGGAAATTAGGATTTTTCAGGAAACCAGATTATATCTCCTCACCCTCTCTATAGCTGACACCATTTGCTTGGGTTTTTGTTTTTAGAACTGGATGTTTTATTTCAGACATTTTATTTTTTAGAAAACGTGTTTCTTTCGCAGCATATCAGACTGCTTCATTTTAACATGTCTTAATTTTCAGTGCCCATCCACACAAAGTTTTATGCAAAATAAAGAATTTTTGTTTAAAATCAAATCATTACCAAGTGAAGAAAAACAGACAAGACATTTTAAAATACTGCATTTCCCCCAATAAAGCATTTAGTTTTTCTTCATATGTGAGAATTTCACAGGAACACAGAATGGTGATGTTGGAAGGGACCTCTGGAGGTCATTTGTGCAGCCCCTCTGCTCAAGCAGGGTGACCCAGAGCAGGCTGCCCAGGACCATCTCCAGATGGCTTTTAAGTATCTCCAGCAATGGAGACTCCATAGCTTCTCCAGGCAACCTGTGCCACTGATCAGTCAGTCATCAGCACTCAGTACACATCTATGTATATGCACACGTATCTATTTTACAGGTATTTTATATCTACAAATATTTATTTTATCTATGGATTTATGAGAAAATATATGCTTTGCGTGCCTATGTGTTTGCACATACAATATATAATTTTTTTCTGCTGTCTCATTAAAGAAGCAAACACCACAAGCCACCTCACACTGAACCCTAAACCTAACAGTGTTTTTATAGCGTAGCTTCTGTCCTTACTAATCCTTAACAAATCCTTTTGGGGGAAAGAAAAAAGCAAATACAAATGAATGCCCATTTTGCATTCATATATTTGGGACAGTGGTGCAGCTGATTTGCGTTCATTTTGGGTAGTCTGGGGACATTTGGTAAGGTCACTACAGTCCTAAATCCTCAGGTGCACTTACCATAAACTCATAATAAACCGGCATTAACACATGACCTTATTTTCTACCCCAAGAAGAATCAAAATCAGAACGCTTTTCCAACAAACATGCATTGGAGTTCAAAAGTTAATATTGCCTCTGTCTAATTTTAATTTTAAAGCAAGAATGAATTGGTTATAGCGATACACTGATTTTGAATGCCATCTGATTAATATGCTTGCTCCATCTGTAGAAGGGGCAAATACTCAGAACCGTGCTGCTGAAGGGCTGAACTGGAAACCAGATTGCACAAGAGGTGGCAATGTGAGTTTTTGAATCGATTTTAAAGCCTTCAAAAAAAAGTATAAGCCTGTGGAATACTTGCTACTTTATTATATTTATCTATATACTTTTAGACACTATGTTATCTATTCATAGTTCAGCAGGTATGCCATGCTCATCAGTTTCCAAATTATTTGCTGGCTTCCTGGCACACCTCTTAGTTATTTTTATCTGATATTTCAAATAAATTACAAAATGCCTTGAATTGCATGATTAGTCCATTATGTATTCTGTTTATTACAATTATATGAACTTTTGATTAACCTCCATAAGTTTCATGAATAAATTACCTGGATCAGGGGAAACTGCCAGTTAATGTTACAATGTTCCAGTGGGGAGTTTCCGAGAGATTAATCTGCCTTTTTTAGAGGCAGTTTTTTTCATCCCAGCTTCCTTTAAAAGGAATACATGCTGCTGCTGCTCAGTTGTGATGAAGAACATGTGAATATATTTGCAACCCACTCAAAGTGAGGGGGTGCAAAATTTACTCACAGAATCACATCTTTGGAAGATGATTTGTGCCCTTTTAAATATTGATGGCACAGTCATTCTAACATGATGAGGATAAATTGTGCTAATCACAGTGAGTCTCCCAAGCTGTGCTATATTACAATCCAGAGATTTCTTTCCTGTACCTTCTGTGAGCAGTGTTGAACAATTTCTTGTCGAGAAATCTCAAAAACTTTTCTACCACCCACAATACAATTCCCAGGAAGACGACTCATGAGACGAGATGGTTGCCAAAGACCTGGCTCTGCTTCTGCCCACAGCTCCTCCCATTCACACGTACACATTTCCCAGAGGCCTATTTCTTGTGTGGCAAGTTTCACTTAGGCAGATGGACTGTCACTGCCACTTCCATAAAGTAATCAAGAAAACAGAAGAAAAACTGGTGGGGATCTTTGGGTACAGGGGAAGGTATTTGGCTGGAGTCAGTAGGAAATGCAAAGACTTGCAACTCGCCTACCGAATTCATCACGCTCAACATCTGCTGTGTGTTGCAGGATCGGGAAGGGAGAAGTGCAAGACCTTTCTGCTGGTCTGTCGGGAACAGGTAATAAACATTCAGAGATTACCCGTTGGTAAAGCAGAGATTAGGCAGAGAAAGGAAGGACACTAGAGAAAGAAGGTTGCTGGTGGACTTTTGATTAACTGTAGAGAAGACCTCTGAATCTAGAAGAAAGCCATGAAATCAAAGTATTAATCATAATGACATAGGACCTATCTGCAAGAGATGAGAAGTGCAGAGCTATCTGCGGGAGCCTCTCATTGCTGCCCTGTCCAGCTAGAGCTCAGTAGCATCACTGTGACAAAGAAAGCTTCTGCAGCAGATCAGCATGAAGGAGGTTGGAGAGACCCTGAGGGAACACCGGTGAGACAGAAAGGGTGCTGGATGAGCCATCAGAGCCCACTGGATGGGGAGCGCTGGCCTGGCTGCAGTGGTGTACAGCTGTTCCAAATGGATGTTGGTATAGCCTATATAGGATATTTCATCCTTGCATTAGCTAATCTTTAGACTGATCTTAGAAGACCAAATTTATTAAGTATCTCTTAAATAATCAAATACGCAAGGTCCTGTGAGGTCAGAATAGTCCATGGGTTCAGTTCAATTTTGATGGAAAACTACTGGGAATGATCATCTAATGAGCCTGGGCTATAAATATTATTATTAACATACTGATTATATCTTTTTCTATGCTGCATTTTTGTAGGAGATAGACAGAGATGATGCCAACTACTCTCAATAGCTGGCAGAAACAGAGACCTGGATGAATACCAGCTGGTTGCAGCTCAGACTGGAAAGATAGATGGCATTCAAGAGAAGTATTTTAGGAACAAAATATTGCACCGAACTATTCCTGAGATGTTTTTATATTAGACTCAAATTTCTGTGGGATTCACAGATGTATTTGGGGTCAGCTTTCCAGAGAAAAAGGTAACACTGCAGATCATACATGTTTTCTCATGGGGATGACTACACTCAGAATAATTTTGTTTCCTTTTCTGTGATCTGTAATCACAGGAGTCCCTGGATGTCTGCAGTAGAGGAAAAAGTGCCAAGGCCAAGCACCACAATGACATTACTCTTCTCAGTGAATAGCAGGGTGCAAGATGACTGAAGACAAGTGAGAGCCAGGAGACCCAAATGATAATAAAAGAGCAGGGACCAAAATTGGAAGCATTATTCTAATGATCAGCAATGTATCAGTCCATCAGATGCCAGAAAGCAAACAATAGAGATACGGAAAAGGAAATCTTTAGGTGTTACAAGAATAACGTTTTCAAAGTAAATCCTGAGGACAGATGGTAAGGTTGTAAAAGATGTGTTTTCTATGAGCTAAAGTCAGGAGCATTAGAAGTGTAAAGAGGCATGAATTTAAGTAAGAGAGCTACTTATTATAAAAACTAACAACGCATGCAGTTGAAGTTCATTGGTATTTCTTTAGAGCAAACTTGGCAAATAACATAAGAAATACATAGGGTACTACGAGCCTTTTGGTGTAATTTCCTTCTGTTTCCCAGAAACAATAAAATAATATACCAGAGTTCTTTCACTTTCCTCAGCGCAGTGACATTTCACAAAAGGTAAAGCAGTGCTGCACCTACTGACTTCCCTTGTCTATTTACAAAAGGAAATGTCATCAAGCATTCAAAATGTCACTACCTGCTGGGATGACGTCACGGAAATGTTCCTTCCCCTTCACATGCTGATGTTTGGAGCAATAAACCATAATCTGCTTAAGGAGATCATGGTTTGGTAGGCAAACGGCACTGGGCTTAATACCTACAAAATGAATTAGGGAGCAAATACATTTGCCAGGACTGAAGACGTTCTCCAAGGAGCGCAGACAAATGTTCACTAACATTGTCTGCCTCTTAAGCCAATTATTGCTGCAATACAGACAAAGAGGTGCTGTGTCTGCTACTTAAGCCATCTTGTTACAGTCCTTTAAAAGTGTCATGTACACAGAGAAGCATATTTGTAATCTTTACACTAAGTACACTTCACCTTAATTGCATCACCTCATGAAATTATATAAACAAGACTTTTGTATTTGTGCTAGAGATTTTCTCAAGCTGTAGAACTAGGAGTCGCTTATGAATTTCATAGGGTACAGTTAGTGCGTTTAGGACCCAGAGTTTTGGTTCATTTATCATTTGGTGCAAAATAAACACACTTCACAAAACTGGAGATTCCTGTCATTAAATCTCTCCTGGATTCATATCCTTCTGCTTATTTCTTGCCTGTACTCAGACTTTTTCCTGATTCCTAACAAAACATAAAACTAAATAATTCTCAGCAAGAAACCATTTGATACATATTGCCTACTTACTTTCTTCATTATCAAATATTCCAATGAACGTATATGGCAACAAAAGGTTGCCGTAACAAAAACTACCATTATTTTCTTTTCCATTTCAGTTTGTTTTATCTGAGACACATACACTGCTTCTTGTAGCCTAAGGACTTCCACACATATGCATAAAATTCAAAGCGAAACCTAAACTGAATCTATAGATAAGATGTTAAAAACATCCAGCTATAGCGATATTTTTATTTGTTGGTTCTTTTTAAACAATTCTTCAATTCCTGATTAAATTATAATTAAACTTAAATAAATAAATACAGCACAAAGGTGGTTCTCCTAATCCTAATCATTCTAACCTGCTATTGCTGATCTTACCACCATCATTCTGGCAGTAAGCCTCAGAGGCCTTTGGAATACTGAGTACCTCCTATGCAAAACCATGCAACAGATACCAGCTTGAGATTCTCAAACTCCCAAATGAAATATGCACTGAGTTTCTCAGTCATACCACTAAGAGAGCAGTCTGGGGTATCTATACAAATCCTCTGTTGAAAACACTGGTTGTTGTTAGCTTGCAAAAGAGAAAAGGTGTCAGTGAAGGGCAATTAATTCCTGCGCAGATTTAAGCCGAGTGTCTGGACACTTACCCAAGGTCATTCAGTAAGTCAGTGACAGGACTTGACTGCAGACTTTCCTCCACCTTCACTTTCAATATCAGAGACTTAACTTTCTCAGATTTCCATAGAGATTTCCAGGCCAGCAGGATTCACTTGAGTTCAGATGAGTTGAGAGCAAGCGTGCAGCGTATCTGAATCTCCTAAGTTTCTGAAGATTTCCTATCACAAGATTACAGAATTATTTTTAGTAGCTGTCCAACTTCTAATGTGAGTCATAAAACTCAAGTCAAACCAAGTTTATAAAGTTATCAGATAAAGCGCAGGTTCTCAGACTTCTAAATGACTCCATTAGCATCAATGAGTAGGATGCATTTTGTGGAGATACGGTTATACACAATTTAAAATTCATCTGAATATTCCAAAGTTAAATGAAAGAGCTGTTCCCTGGAGATCAACTCAGGAACCACACTCCTATTACTTGCTTCAGCTATATCCTTACCAATTTTTTTGGAACATTTTTGCCTCTCACACTATTTATAGCCAACACTTATTAGTGTCCCAGTTCAAATTAATATTAGGATGCAAGTGCCCTGGTCCCAGTAATACTCCCCACTTTATCAGCTGAAACAGCATTCCATTTGTAGTATTAAAATACTAAGACTGCATCTACATAGTGCAAACAGCAGAGGTTCACTCACAGTGTGGAAAACAAAGAAAAAAAAAAAAAAAAAGAAGAAATCAAAGTAAAGAGAAACCCAACACTTTCAAAACCTTTGTATAATAGGATTTAAGATTATTCAAACTATTATAATAGTCTTTCCAATTACTTCCATGCAACTGGAATACTTGATATTACAGCAAATACAATATATATAAGCTATCTTCTTGCAAAAATTAATTAATAAAAAAAAAGGTTAAATATTGAAAAAGATCCACATGTTAACATCAACTTTCAGACTACAAATAAACTAACTGGGGATTTTGTACATATGAAAGATTTATTACTGTACTAGCTTTCAGGTTAGTTTTCATTTAAGGAAGAGTTCAAGAGAATTGAAAAAAATATCTTTTCTAGCTTTCAAATATTTATTTCTTAGTTTAGTGAGTCTATATTTATTCATCTTGAAACTGAACTGATTAGGAAGAAAGTGAACTATGACCGTTTTCACAGTTCCAGCTCAAAAGCTTTCAAATTCAAAGGCACATTTTCTGAAAGTTTCCAAATCATTCAGTGTAAAATAAAGTACTGTTGGCCCTAGTAATTAAGGAAATCATTACAGCTATGTATCTCTTATGATACCTGGGGAAAATTTGCTCTCGTCACAACCTGGATGAACCCCAGTTTTGCTCAGGAAAAGATCCAAGTCCTCCCGTCTGAGCAGTTAGCAGCCCAGGTACACGGGGTGTACTGGAAGGTCATCTATCCTGAAATACAGCCCTAATCAGAAAGAATTGAGAATACATAATTAAAAATTCATAGTATTAAATAAATACTTATGTTTCAGCTACCTTATTTTCTCCTGGGTAATTGCTTTTACATTTGCTTGTAATTTGACATTACTAAACGAACATTTGATAAAAAGATATTTAGCTTTGTACTGCAACTACTGAAAGCAATGAGCTGGGTGGGAACACCCGAGCCATAACCGATTCTCGATGGCTCTCTCTCTGGTAGGACGTAGCGGTACGCGGCCCATCCGAGAGAAGGAATGATATTCTGGAAGTACTGCCTCACGCGTTGTACTTAGTTGGAATACACAACTTGGGAAATAGATGGCTTAAATCTCCTTGGATTGACACCCTCTTCAGGTGCAGAGGTCTTCCATGCGCAATCAGCTCAACTTAGTATTTGGCAGTGCTTTGTGGTTTCTGAGGCAGGGTGCTCTGGTTTTCGTTCTTTCCTGAAAGACAAACCCCAAGGAGGACGTGCGTTTTTTTCAGCCACCGAAACATCAAGTTGAAAGAGCTCTGTCTGACATCCTGCATTTGCCTTCCCTTTCTCCCCCGCTGCTACTTTATCACGCCGACTAGGCTGTACATGAAGCGCCTGAGGGACGGCAGCGAAGTTACAAAACAGACAAACGGGCTCCACATCCACTCGCATCCTGCCTGGGAGAGCGCGGCACCGCTCGGGGAAGGTTTTAAAAGCACTGGAAGAGTAACTGCTTTTTATCTCTACACTCGTGTTTTTCCCTTCTGGGACTGGGGGAGAACCACCCACATACACCCTGTGATACAAATTTCTGCGAGTGTGAACCAAGCAAGAGCTACTAAATTTTCAAGATCATCCAAAGGGAAGAATCTATGAAATAAATTAACCCTCCAGGCACAGATTAAAAAAGATTTGCTCGCCTTTAGCTCCTCCCATCTAATAATCTTAAAGCTCATCACAAATAGTAATAAGCCATGCCTCATCATGGATAGAAATATTAATAATATTCTTCTGGTATTAAAAATGGTATAAATGAACAGTGTAGCCAGCAGTCTGATTTTCATAGCGTGCCTGTTCATTTCTTCACATAGTTTGTGGGTATAATTACAACAACTATGTGTTTCTATTATATGCATAAGTAGCTATTTGCATCTGCAAATATCTCATTTACATGTACGGTCACTGTTATGTCTATGTGCATAAATTAGGTATGCTATTGCACACATTGCAATGTTCATATATTTATATGAAATAACATCCATGAGCTAAGCCAAACCTCTTGCTACGTCAACTTTGTGGCAGGACTGGGAATACAACACAAATTGTCAGACTCCCAAACCTGCAATTTAATCACACAGCCTCACATACTAGGAGAGGAATGAGAGACCCAAGCAGGATGAAGGAAACAGCCCGGTCTCATCAGCTCAGTAAAGATAATGGTGATCCACCTCAGACTCCTTTTTGACTTCATTAAATTGTAGCAGTTAGGGGACAAGCCCTGTTGTTCCAGAGAATAGATCTCCCTAACTACTGATGCCTCGTGAAATAATCCTGTGGGTCTAGCAGAGTAGCAGAGAGTCAGCACCAGTCTTTGCAAGGATTGACCAACATGCCCCTCTTTTATTCAGGTTTCTGATTTGCAATCAAACTGGAGGATTTTAAGTTACTGGAAACCTTCCAAACACTTCTCCTCTCTGGCTACTGAGATTTGTACTTCAGTCTTCTAGGAAACATACCATAAGCCACAAGTGATATGTGTGTTAAAGAAAACAACTAATTTATTTTCTTGAGCAATCTAAAGTAACAATTCTCGTACAGCCATAACAGAAAGCACACAGCTATAGCGCAAAAGAAAGTAGCAAAGTGAGAAAAAGCAGGAGCTTGTCTGGAGAAACTGGATTGTGTTTACTGAGGACGACTTACCAGCCTGTGAACTCACGTTAGATCTAATTTGAAACATCTGAACACACACCAAAAAGAAAAATTATGGAGGGCGAAGAGAAGGAAGAAAACGCAATTCCATTTTCTCTAGGGCATCAGGAGGCGCACGTGAGAGCAGAAGGGCAACAGAATCCATGCATCTTGGAAAACGCCTGGATCGTGAGCTATAAAAATCCCAAATTCAGCTCTAGGTTCAGAAAAAGCTTTTCCTCCTGTGTGACTCTTGGCAAGTCACAGCAGAATTGAAACAGTGCTTTGGAGTCAAGAGCAGAACTTGATAGCTGGAGCTGAAGTCCAAATTTGCAACATAAACCCTTCCACTTTAATAAATATACTTCACTATATGGATTCCCAAGCCGAGTAGGTACCTCTTTTTTCATATAAAATTCATTACTATTAATAAAGAATGTGACAACTTACTTCAATATAAAGCAATTAAATCACATGCATCACAGATTAAGCTTTCTTGAAACAAAGGTCCTCAAGTGGTAGATGTTTAAATATTAGGTTCTACACAAAAAGCAGCAGCTGTAACATCTGTACGCTCCCAAAGAATACCTCTAATCTAATTTTTGGCAGTTTAGTAGGACTTAGAACAAGTGGATGGTCTAGTTGGGTTGACAACACAGGTGCTCCTCCCTTGAGTACAGTATTCCTGGTGCAAAAGGAGAATAGTAGAAAAGGAACAGAAGTAACGCTGGGTTATTCAGATGGAAAGGGGAGTTCTTAAATTCTGCCTCTTCCTTCCCAGAGCAGTTTTATGCTTTTATATTGAACTGTCATTGGAAAAAGAAAGGAAATAAGCCAGAGTGCAGAGACCAGAACTCAAAACTTATTTTTCCTCTCTGGAGGTAGAAGAAAGTGGCATATTACTGGTCCAAGGCCTTTGCTGTTCAGTGCACCAGCCTTTTGTTATTGAGTTAAAACCCACGGCAGCCTTTGCTGCACCAGGCAGGTTACAGAATACACCTGCCGACAGCGCTGCTGTCACTGATGGTTACGATTACCCACAGAAATGGATCATTTTTAATACCTGGAACAGACAGCAGGTATGTCAGTACCTGTACATCTCAAGAGTGTATGTGTTTCATGTCCTCTTACCCCCCACGGCAATCTTTCCTGCTTTTTGCCATTGCTGTCATTTACTATGAACTGGTGGGGATCCAGCAGCTTTATTCTGCTTGAAATAAATTCCAGCTGCCAAAATACTATTCCATGTTGAATTCCGAATACATTGTTGTCCACAAGAACCTGCTTACTCTTCTCTTTCACATATTATCTCTCTACAGAGCATCCTCTCTGACAGCAGTTAGGGACACTAATGTTGGCCCTTGCCCATCCCCTAGATGACCTATATCAAACACATGAGACACCCCTTTGTCTGAGTGTATGAGCAAGTAGGTGACCCCATTTGAAAATATTCATTAAATGGTTTCATCATTTTTTATATTACTTTAAAGTCATTAACATATTGGGTCAAATTATGATCTCAATTACGAAAGAGTAAATCTGAGGCAATTACACAGGCGCAGAATATGATCAAAATCTGGTGCAAAATAATTAGAACATTTCAGTTGCTCTTGGTGAAACTTCATTAGTGGAATAATATAAATTAATAAAGACCACCAAAATGGATGATGTCAGAAAATTCACTGAAAATGAAGTCTCAGGTTGCACTGTTCACAGGAAACAAATTAAGTAAAGCCGACAAACGAAGCCCCAAGGTCCTGGTACTCAGTGTTAGAGCTACTTATGATCTTCACCTTTTTGGTGGGAACACGACTAATCCATTTGATAAACTGAGTATCAATGACCTTCGTTAAAAATTCATTGAAACCTCACTGAGTAAATGATAACTATTAAGCTTAAATTATGTGGACATATAATTATCCAGACCGGATTCTCTGCATACCTATTACAGGGGCACAACCTGTCTCCCCCAGCGTCCCCCCCACATACTCATATTAGCAAGTGTTTACTCTAAATGCAATTACATACACAAATATATTAAACAAACTTTTCACTGTTGAAAAAAAATCAATATGCTATGAGATAGGGAAAATCAGAATTAAAATTGCACATAAACATAACTCCCCACTCTACTAACACACGCATGGGGCTTCAGGTTTCACTTGGGTCCTCTACAGGCACCCTCTCCCACAGCACAGAGGATGGGTGGTACACAAACTGAAAAGCTCTTCCATTTTCTGGCTTTCTATTCAGTATTGTTTGTGATACCCTGCATTATGACAGATATGGGGATAGCAAAATTAAATCCTGATTTCTGCAATATTCGACTCCTTCAACATTAACCTGTGCGCTTATTCCAGTAACTTTTATTAATGATATGAGGAATTTCTGTCCTAAAGGAAGTTTTTATATCTGGAAAAATATTTTTTGAGCAAGGGGTCTTCATTAAACCAAGTGGCATCTGCGTAACAACTCAGACACCAGCTTTAACCATTCCACTTTAAAAACAAGAATCAAAGACACGAAGGTAAAAAAAATACTAGTTCATCCCGCGTGCCCAAAAGAAGTGAACTAGAGTCTGTTCCTGCAGTGTGCATTATCATTTTATATCCCCAGGTCATAAGCACAGCTCTCCTGGACACCAGCTGCAGCAGTGAAAGCTCAGCACTCCCCCCGCACAGGTATCAGGTGTTCAAGGCAAGGAAAAAAACCCCTTTGTGTATGCGTCTGGCTTAGCATTTCCCAGGCAATCTGCGACAGATGAAAGGATGGCATCTAATTTCCCCAGCTGTTACTGACAACACAGTAACAACAAAATAATTCAACTTTTTAAGGCAAAACAAATAACAGAAATATAGTTCATTGTTAAGAGAAAGAACTGCCTTTCCTTACTAAGGTTAAAAAAAAGTTCTTTTCAGCTCAACCCTTTCTTTCCCTACCTCCTCAGCTTGTTCCCTACCCAAAATAAAACTAAGCTTATTCAACTCATAAAGAATACATCCCCAATGTTTTTAAAGGTGGTCTTTTCTCAGCCCTTAAAGTGATTTAAAACAAACATTCAAACAACATGCATTTCAGAAATGCCTGGTCAGCCACTCGAATGTTTAAAATGACACTTTTCTGTGTCTTATGATCATCATAAATTTTTTCAAGAGTGACCTCATGTAATCACCTGCAAATTGCATTTTTTGCAAAGCATCTCTGCGTTTCCTAACTTGCTGCTTTGACTGAGCCATCTCAGCAGTTTTTCAGCATGCTGGTTTTCAGCCAAAATTATTAAAGTGTTCATAACTTATAAATTACTTAAAACAAGATCTACTACAAAAACGATCACCAGTAGCAATAGGTACTGGTATTTATTGCTGTTGGTCCAAATGACTATAAAGCCAACCTCCACACAGCGTGTTTTGCTGTATTAGTAGTTACATGGAAGTAACACACACACACGCCCCCCCGCAGCCCAAATTAGAACAACGTGTAGCCGGAATTTCAGCGGATGTGAACTTTAAGACATTGTTATGGTTAAAAGACAGGATGTGACATTTCACTTGTGGGGAAGAAACTTTGGTTCTTTGATTAGCAGTGCCAATTCTTCAGTGTTGTTTGGCATCAAGCATATACTGACGATTCTGATAATATATTTTTAATTTTTAAGTAAAAAGGGTAAAAAACGAATTATGTAGAATGCTCATAGTATTGCATCAATCAATGCCACAGTTTTCTGCCCAGAGGCACACCAGGCAACCCTTACCCTCATTTTGGCTTTACACTGCACTTTTTTTTCATTTTTATGTAAATCACTATCCAAAACCAATTTGTCATCTCTCTGGAACAAACCTATCATGAACCTACAAGAGAAATGCATTTGCAGTTTTAAAAAAGTACTATAGGCTGTAAAGAGGGCTCTGTTTTATGCAACTATCTGCCCTTCAAAGCTAATACACATCGAGGCAAGTAATAGAGTTCTGAGGGGGGAAAGTAATACAGCCCTAAGCAAGGATACTGTTGAACTCGATTTTTGTGAGAACTAGTGGGTGGCAATATAATTTTGTTGGTGTTCCCTATCTTCTCATAAGCCTGCGGTAGCACATTTTTTCTCACCTATCACAGTAAAAGCCTAACCCTAATGTAAGGGTTTTTAGAGTCTAAAAAAAAAATCATGTCTTTGGAGCATATGGCAGAATTGTTTTGTAACAAATTGTTTACTTTTCCTTTAGAATTGGAGAAAAAGGTAGAGGAAAGGGAACACCAACATCCTCAGTCAGAAAGCTTGCCACAAATGTCCAATTTGGTTCATCAAGAATACAACTTCTCTTTTCTTCCTTCAGAGAACGTGTTACCTCTCTGAGACCACTGAACAAAGCTGCTGCTTTGCTTTTAATCCTGAAATTTTGAGTATGTTAATTTACACTTGGAAATTATAAGACCTGGTTCTTTTGGGAAATAGCTTAAGACAGAAGGAAAGGCAGGCTGAAGAGTGAGGCTTTAGATAGAAGTCTTTCATCCTCAAGGTATCGCAAAGTGCCTTCAGAAAGACATTGCTACGTTAATCATATAAATCCAGAGAACCTTTCAGACACGGCAACATGAGGTCAACAACTGCTCACAGCTCAGTTCAACGTGCAAAAAGGTTTATAGAGGTTGCTAAAACCTACAGATGGTACAGTACAAAAATTACGATTTTGTATTGGTTGGACACGTTAGCTACTACATACATACTTATGTATGTAACTCAGAATTGAACTATCAGCTTAAAATCGGGTCCTTGGTGGATTATTTGTTTATGTTTTCTTATGCTTATGCTCACTACAGATCCCGGCTGCTTTTAAGAAACCTCCTTCTCTCTAAGCCTCTAAGAATTTCTCCTCAAGAAGTCATTACCATCAGATCATCTCAAATAATTTTGCAGGGAGAAAGTGTAGACTCAGAAAGAGATCAGAAATGTCAAACCTCCAGCTCCCCAAACTTCCATTGCCTGTGGCCTTCAACCTGAACAATGTGATCATGGTTTATCAACACAATATAGAGGCTACAGAAGAACATACTCCTGAACTTCGTGTTAGCATTTCTTGTTTTAATGTTATTTCCACCCTGGAAACATATTGCAAAATAAATTTTCACTGAGTGCAGGGTTTTTTGCGTGTTTTTTTTTTTTTTTTTAAAGAAAAATTAAATGAGAGCAACACTAATTCACACATATCTATTGTTTGCAATTAACATGCATAAAAGATGATTGTAACGCTAGTTATGTTACTTTATGCGCATTAAGTGAAATGCCCCATAATCCCAAGAACACTAGGGGTTTGTCTTTTTTTTTTCTTTTAATGGTTTTACTCAAATAGGTGACAAATATATAAACAACTAAATGCATCTGAAAGTACCAGGCACTCTGAAAACCTGTTCTGATAATTTCAAAAATAACGAATACATTCTTAAGCAGAAAGACAAAGTTTAGAATGATCAGATGAGAAGAGCTATTTGCTGAGAGTTTCAGGCTCCTCAGAATTAATACTTTACAGAAATATGGGGATGATCCCCCATCTCAGTGGCAAACCAAGGAGGGAATCATGATACTTATTCCATTGATTTCCCACTTTTGGAGAGAGAGAGGGAAAACCTAAACACTGTAGCAGCAAGTACCTTTCTTGGAAAAAGGTTGAGACAGGTGAAAATCCAGATCTACAAAGCCCTTAGGTAACTTTCATTCCTAAAACAAAAAATCTGGGCACTTAATCCTTACAGCACTCTGTAGAAACCCTGCTAAAGTTAACAAAGACCATGGAATTCAAAATGCAGCAATGACTTCCACACCTAGAGAGATAATATTGTCAACATAGTCAAGAACATGTTAAAAAAACAACCAACCCACCCCAAAATTTCTGTAAAGAGGAAGAGACAATTTCCTTTTTTTTTTTTTAAAAGCAAAGAAGGAAAAAAAAAAAAATCTGTTGTAAACCATCCTCACCTTGTGTCCTGTTTCCCCAAACCCAGGAAGATACCATTCCTACTGACAAGGCTGGGATAAAGCCAACCTTTATTCATCCCGAGGAAGCTATACTGCTGCACAAGACAGAAAGGCAACATTTGTAGGGCTAGAAATCAAGAGAGGGAGATACATCAGCCTCTAGAATTAGATCACTTTCTTAAGTGATACTTAAAAAATAAGGATGAAAGCTTAAGTTTCCTCAGGTAGATATTGTCCAGGGTTCTCTTCCTTCTGAAATAATCTTCTAACTAGGAATGACTTTCTTTTTTTTAACAAAAAATGGTCCAAAGCACCTCCAAAAGGCATAGAATTTGTGTCATTTCCTCAGAAAAGGCACTTGAAGCTCTGGAAAAGATTCCCATTCTCTCCATGTGTGAGAAACCTTATTTTCCTTTTAAATTACAGCCCAAGTAAATTGATAGATCTGTGAAAGTCTCGATTTTTGTTCCAAGTAGCAAGCAGAGCAAGGCAGCTTATGAATCTATGTATACGTGTACATGTGCACATACACATTATTACTGTAACAAAGCAAACTGCAAAGAACCAAAGGAGTGTTAACTGGCACACACATGACTCTATACCATCTTTACACTTCAAATATAAATACACAACTTAGTAATAAACTACACTTCTGTAAAAATCAATTTTGTCTTATTTCAGTAGAATTTGTACAAATTACTCTGATCTTCATGAATATTCAAAATACATAATGACTATATTACCTTTGCTTTCTCAGCTAATTTCTACCTTGCACTGGATTTTAAATTTCTTTTCATATATATATGAAATTTTATACATACAATTTTTTTTTCTCTTTCTTTTTTATTCTATATAATATAGCACTGTTTATCTTTTCCCACTGAAAGAGTTAAACTTGTTGCTGTTACCCAAGACCACAGTGAGCAGTGTTTATGAGAGCTACTTTCTACTGTGAAACTAAGGCTGAGAAAATTACTTCTATTCAACACTTCTGCTTTAAAAAGGATAATGATTTCATCTGGTTAGAGCTGTCTGTACCTACTTAGTTTATTGCAGGGAAGAAATTGCCTGTTCACTCATGATAAGATAATTTGTTGCCTTGGAAATTAAATTATCCATCCCAGTTTACCTTGAGGAGGAATACTATATAATACCTATTTGTTCCATTACACCCTTTAAATCAGAAATACGCTTTACTCTACAAATATGTTCCATGTAATCAGAGACATTAAGACAAGTTAAAATAGCCCCTGACTGCAGCTTAATTAGGCTCCAAAGTTGTCAATTGTGTAAGACTTGAATCCAGTGGAACTAAAAGGATACTGAATAAATAATTTCTTTTAAAGAATGAAACTAAGCCTGAAATACATTTTTAAGTTAGCTTTTTTCTTTTCTTTAATACTCTCAGGGAAATTCACCACAGAAAAGCCATGTCAAGTACACATCTTCACTCTACCAAACCAGAACATCGTTTTTAAGTATCATTACAAGATGGAAAAATAGGCAGGATCAAACCTTTTTTCCATCTAATATTTTAAATTATAAAAAGGTTTAAGATATGTATACAGCTAACGTGTTTTTTTTCTGTTTCTGCCAAACTACTTAAATAAATACGGCCTGTTTTTCAGAGACACAGATTTGTAAAATTACCATTTCTTAACTAGTTTTAAAGGCCAAACTGAGTGAGGGGTTTTAAAATTTAAAACCTGCTTTCACAAAACCACAGTAATTAGGAACAACCACAGTTCTAGGCCAAGGAGAACACATCAGAAATGATGGGTAGGGCATGGTAGGGCACAGCTCTCAAGGCACTCTTTGACAATAGGCCCCGAAAACAGCTTCTCAATCCTCTGTAAAGCTCATCTATGGAACCGCATAATCCAAGCGATTCATTAACTTCTTACGTAGAGAAATTAAAAAAAAAAAAGAGGCTAAGAAAATGAGATTTTTCCATAGCAGGCTTTTTCAAGCCTCTGAGTGGTGATGAAGAGAAGCTGGCCTTGTGATGATGATAATGGATTACGAAACGGGGCTTTGCGCTGCTGGCTCCGACAGAGACTCTGAGCATGACCTTGAATGTATCGTGTAATCCCCCTGCTCCTGTTTCTCCACTTGTGAAACAACGGCGATAATTCTTACCTACAGCGAGGAACTGTTCGGGGGATTAATTAGATGTTTATTGGATGCTTTAGATGTGAAATATGTGAAATCATCCACTTTCAGTTGAGGCTTAAGAACATTTATTTTCAATTGAGCTCTAGAGATAGGAGCTTTCCAATGAAACATTTTTTGCCCCCCCTCCAAATACTGGTCTGACAAAAATGAACCTTTTCATGGAAACAGAGGGTTTGATGAAGTTTTAATGAGGGAGACTGCTCAAGTTCCTGAGGAGATTTCTGCATCCATCCTAGTACAACTGGGAAATGCGAGTGGGTTTTACCAATGACATGGGCACTTACTAAGCTAAGAAAAAGTATTTAATGGCCTTTACCACGGCACTGACACTGAAATATCATGACCTTCCCTCACCTTATTTGTAATCTCGCTATCTCAGTCTCACACACACATTAACAACTGCTATATAAAGCATATTTTAAAACAGTATTTTCCTTTAGTCTCATCTTGCCAGTGTATGCTGCATTATGGAAAATTTGGAAAGATTTCATGAAGTTCAACGGCGGGAAATAAAAAATATAGGTGGATTGAGGGCTAGAAAGGGGATTTTATGTAGCATGGAAAGAAAATTCTCTTGCATTTCTAGGTCTGTTTATTAGCAAATTAATTATATTATTTATTAAGTAGAGAAGCATTTACTGTGAGAAAATTCTGCATGTGAATAAAACATGCTTAGATATTAGTAATTAAAATGGCAAAGCATCTCTATTAAGCTTCAAAAGAGCACTTAAGCAAGCAGGATCCAAGCAACAAAATTACAAGAAATCTGAACGATTCCATCATCTAATGAACTGAACTCATTTACCTCTGGATAGCATAGTGTGCGCTCTCAGTAAGCAAGGAGAATACATTATGTGATCTAAACGCAGGAACAAATGAGTGAATCATCTTTTGATGTAGAGACTGTTAGTCCGATTTATTTTGTACTTACCATCTACTGCGTACTAGTGAGTAACAGCAGTTGCTCCAGGAGTTACTCGCAATTTTCACTGGTTCACTAGGAACAGTGAATACTAGTCTTATAAAAAAAAATTTTTTTTTTTTATTTTTTTAATATACACAGCACAGTCGCACAGTTCTTTTCAGTGGTATTTCTTAAATAATGTAGACTCTGTAGACAATATTAATGAACCCTTTGTTCAGCTGTATTTTTCATCTTTAAACTTGGAAATGCTGTTTTCCCTTGCCTTCTCTGCTAATTCTTGAAAATTTAGTGGCATATTCATTCCAAAACCCCAACCCATGGACTTACAATTCTTAAAAAAAATCAACAGTAAAAAAAAGTAAAAAAACTTAAAAAATTAGACTTAATCTAGGGCTTATTTTTTGTGTTTTTTATTTCCTGAGAAAGATGCAGAGACATAACATAGCTGAATTTCAATCTCAAGTAGTGGCTTAAGCCGTCTGTACTACTCAGATGCAATGGTTTGAAGTTCATTATTTTTTGTTCTGAAGCCACCCTGCTGTTCTCACCAAATGAAAAGCAGGTCAGAACCAAGCTATTTAATTAGCTGAGAAGGCAGGTGATGCTTAAGCACACTGCTAATCATTTTCTAACTGTTTATAATTTTCCATCAGGGATGGATTGACAATAGAATTTCAAAACAACATGCAGAAAATGATAATTCATGACAAAGGGCTGTGACGAGTAGTATTGCAGTTAATTTCAGTAAACGGAAAGGCTACAAAATAATAGACTATAAAATATTAAAAACAAAATACATCTTTGTTACGCCTGAACAGTACCCAAATCTGTATCTGAATGAATTGAATGGTAACAAAGTAAAACAATAGATCTGGGTTAAAAAAAAAAAAGTCCGCTAATGAGATCTCAAATTATGGAACCACACAAAGCAGCTCACCAGCATGTGAAATTTCTATTTTCCTAGGTGGTTCAGAGCTTGAACCAGGGTTTTTTTCTTTCTGATTCCATCACAACTCCACATGTGTACATACCGCGTGTTACTAAATTTTGCATGATTATTAGCAGAATAAAATCTGTACTGTTCACATTACTTTTAACTTTCAATAATAGCATAAAATATAAATGGCTCTCTTTCCTGTGTTTTTTTCTTGCAATGTCCCTCTTTCAAGACATCACATGAGCTGTTATACTGTTATTAATTTAACTTTACTGTTCTTAGGTTGAAGAACTAAAGAATTTCCAGTCTCCCATCCAGAGCAAAGTAGGATAAGAATATATCATCTTTTGGGGAATTCTAAGAGGAAATACAGTAACTACGGGCTCTATTCATCAGAAATCAGGTTTCCTTAGATGCAGTAACTTCACAATTCTCAACAATTTGGCTCCAAGAGGAACAAAAGCTTTTGATTTGAAATATAGCCACCACTACAAAAAACACCTAAAAACTTCAGAGCAGCTGCCTCATGTGAAAATAAGCACCAGTGATTGCCAGGTTTCAGCTAACACACAAACTCAGTCTGTGACGAAGAAAGGAGCTCTCCAATGGCTTAAAGTATTTTCCAGTAAACAGAACTGTGTTTTAATTAAGACAAAAAAATAGTATCAGTGATGTGCTACCTGGTATGGTAAAAGAAAGCCTTTTTCCTGCTGTTAATGAAAATCAGTTAGATAGCTATATCGTTAATGAAATTTTCACCATTTATCTGCTAGGTTAAGATGCTTCCTAATAACTAGTGCTATTAAAGAAAGTATGCAGAACCTTAATTTAAAGCACTAATTAGTCCCAAATCAGTGAAGATTACATTGTAGGAATAGGGAATCAATGCATAATGGCCCTGTCTATAAGGACCGAGAAGGGACGTATCTGCTTGCCTGTGGAAGCAAGATCAAAGCCAGGTTTTGTTTAGTTAGCGAGCTGTTTGCTTCCACTGTTATCACAAGACCCCCGAAATAAAGCAGGGAATTTGAGAAAAGAGATTTTTGACTTAAAAGCTAGTCCTCTGGGAGAGAGCCTTCATGAAGATTAAGGGGTAAATTGGGCATTGCTTCTAATCTTGTAAGTGAATAAAGTAATCAGGGGAATACTAAGGGAATGTCTAGGTTATCAAACTCAGTAGTTTTGATATTCTGATTATTTATTTAATCCATTGAACTACACTGTTATTTTGATTCCTTTGTGGAATCCTTTTTCAACAGAAGATGCGTTGTTCTACAAATTCCTGCATAAGATTATATTCTGCAACAGGATAAATTCAATAGCTGTGAAAAACACAGGAATTCTAGTCTTAAATTGTTCAAACATTATAAATTCACTCATACGTACATACAGCTATAGAGATATGTCTTCAGTAAGATAAGTTTCATAGGAAGCTAAAATATAAATGCTACTGTATTTTTATAAACCTGTCCCATGTAACTTTTGCCTTCGAATCTCTTAATTTTCTTGTTGACCAAGTTATCCCAAGTCATAAATACAATTGAGTGCATAGACTCAGAGAAAAAAAATTGCATAATCTAGAATAAAATCTATTTTGTTAAAGTCATGAGTATTTGCTGGGGGTTGTTCTGTTGTTTTTAAATAATGAATTTGGATGGCGCACATTTTTACTGGTACGTATGACTTCCATCTCTGCTGGAAGCCTGGGACCTTTGAAGCTACAAAGACACTGTAGTGGAAAACCACAATTATCACACAGGCTTCCTCCTTTCAGGACATTGTGACAAGCATCAAAACATCACAACATTAGGAGATAATAAGGAACAATGCACCTGTTAATATGGAACACGTGAGACATGGAACAGTAAAACCAAAAAACATTCTAGCATGACCTTATAGTTTTCTCATGTATTTCATACCCATCCCAACCATTTTTGGGGGTACGCATTCTTGTTACATCCATATCTGTTTCTCTTTCAACTAGGTTATAACTATATTTATGTGCTAGGCTGTACAGCTCCCCCCAGCTAATATATATATGTAAAATAAATATTTATATATGTAAATAAAACTTTTGTGTGTCGGCCCTGGGCCTACAAAATAATAAAAATATTTTTGAGCATTCCAGACAAGTAGTTCAGACAGCAGAACAAATATTTTCTAACATAATCTTCTGAAACTAAACATTAAAACTGTTCGTAGGAAATATTAGAGGTCCTTCCCACCACCTGCCTCCCAACAGCCAGCCTCTGATGCTTCAAGGGAAAATTCAAGAACCCTCGCAGTGCACAGTTAAAAGGTGTGCTGTCCATAAAAAAATAATATTTCTAGCTACTATCATTGTCTTTTGCCCTGAAGCATGAGAATTTATATCATTTCTAGATCCCTGATTATTTTTTAAACCCTAGTAACTCTGGCTGTTGTTGTAATCTATACAAACATCCATTTCCTTTTCTAATCCGACTGAGCTCTTGACTCCAATAATATATTGTGGCAATGACTTTTGTTAGCTTGTTGTTGGCTGAAAAAATAATTCCTTCTGTCGATTTTACATTTGCTGTCTTTCAGTTTCTCTGAATACTGCCTTCCTCCAATATTATGTCAGAAGTTAAGTAGAAAGCCTGCACTAGCTTCTCTATAAACTCATTTTTACACACCATCCTTTTTACTCAGATATTTTTCATGTCCCATCTTGTTCATCTCTATTCTGAAGTAAACTGCTCCTGTCTTTTCAATCTTACTTCATATGGTAGTTTTTCCACTTCTCTAAGCATTCTTATTGCTAATCTCTGAACCCCTTCTATTTTCCCTATAGTCTTTTTTGAAATAAAATAAACAGAGCTGAAAGCTGTGTTCCAGAGGCAGACTGGTTTACAAATAGCATTATAATACCATCAATATCAATTTATTGTAAATCCTAACCTCAGATTTCTTTTCTCTGTTAACCATTACTGCTGACTGACGAGAAGGGTTTGCAGTTGTTTGGATTTCTGATCTGGAAGTCCCAACTACAATACATTTGATCCTAGATGTACCATAATTCATGGAATGCATTTCGTAATACCTGCTGAATTTACTGAATACAGTGGATATATTTTTTTTTCCCCCCTCTTCATACTTTGTAGCCTGAGAGAACTGCACACACTGAACATGGAACAACAGTGTTTTCCATTCGCTCTTGGAAGCCTGTGATGCCTCAGGCACTTTTCAAGCAATGTCCTTTTATTTCAAATAAAGAGAGCCGACTGATCTCCTGGAGTAAAATCAGGTCCCCAGAGAGCATCTAAGACAGTCTTTTGACAGTAGGCAGTAAAATTTACCAGTATTGACTATTTTCACGTGATAACTCACAACTGTTGTCATCGTCTTTTTGTACGGTAGCAATTCAGACTGAATGCTGCAAATGCGATGGAAATTGTGCCCGAAGCACAACCTCTCACCGGAGAGCTGTGCCTTGTCATTAGATCTTATGGAAGACCTTCCACTCGTTTCAGTGTTCATGCATTCAGTTTATTCTGCATAAACCAACCGTGTTACATTGCCTTCCAGAGCATGGAAGGCAGTTTTACATTAAGGTGCTTTGCCTTAACACGAGAAGGAGACTTCTGTAAGTTCTCTGGGAACAATTTGTTATTGAGGATAAACATCTTATCTGTGGGATCAAGTAAAATGTTTTCTCGACCCTCAGAACTAAAAGCATTCAAATCCTGTTAAAGTTTTGGGGGCAGACTGCTTTAAAACTGGTTTAACCATTTAATCAAAGGGATTTAGAAAACCAAGCAGGAACTAGAAGAGTTTATTTTTACTGTAACAATTCAAAAGTAGTCACCTTGTGATCATTAATTCTGGGAAAAACCCCAACCCTCTAGATTGCTAGTCTAAGGCTTATTCCCCTTAAAACTTCCTGTCGCTGGATTAAGCCATTTGATGCAGCTCTTTATATTGAATCTCAGCTTCCTTCAGTGCAATCCCATGCAGAACTTGGTGCCTGCCTAGTGCACGTCAGGGTCACACACAGGGATGGGGGGCTGCAGGTGACTAAAGGAGATTGCCTCGTGAATGCAGATTATTCATCCTCTGAATTTCTGCCTCTGATATACAAAGGAAAAACCAACCCTGTGTAGGCTGGCTTCATCGAGCTAAAGCAGGAGTAAAAAGAGTCCGTGATCAAGTAGGAATGATTACGATGAGTAACAGATTTGTCATTGGAGGGGAGGAAGAAAAAGGTTACTGTAAAATTCAAACTATTCTATTAGGTGGGTGAAAATTTCTGTATTTCTCTTTCATAAAGGAAGGTGAGAGAAAGAAGGGCAACAACTATTTTTCTCCAACATTCTTTGAAACTTTTCCACATGCAGACACAAAATGGTACATCTGAATCACCTCTGAAGTCCCTCTTCTTTCTCTCATGCTTGAAGGCTCAACGGTCCCAAGTCCCTCCAAGATGAGCCTTAATACTCTCCTCAAGAGAAGAGGGGGCAGGAGAGCCCCATTTGACTCGTATCAGTGCCCTGAACCACCCAAGTAACACTGTAGATGTCCTGAGATTGCCACTCTGCTTTGATCCGGGTGAGGGGCAGCACAATCCAGGAAGGGGAGTGGAACTTAGGTGAAAAAAAATGACTAGGGAACTATGACAGCCTTGTCTATATGCAGCTCCTAAGGAGATGATTCATATTCTAACATTATCCTAAACACAACATAACTGGAAAACACAGAATGTAATTGCAGCCTATCAGCTTTTTTGAATGGAGATCAGAAATCTAAATTATAATCTACATGTCAGCTTTGCATTAGGAAGTTACCATTACCTGGGTACTTCACACTGGATCCTGCCAATAGCTAAAGCAATGTTAGAGTTACTGTGTGGCATTCAAGTATTTCAAGCAATTATAAATTAAGCTAAACAAATTAACCTCCACTTCTGTTCCATCTGTGGCCAACAGTAAAACTCTTTGTTAGGAATACTACTATGCTTCCTGATAAAAATTGTATAGAGTTGTTGGTACACCGGGTTTTTTTGGGTTTTGGTGACACAGGGATTCTATTTTATTCCACCTCAGACCATGGCAATTCTGACTTTAGGACTGGAAAAAGCTTAAATTTGGCAGTACTTTTTGTCTATAACTGCTTTCTATTTTTAATTTTTCTTTTCAGAAACAGAAATCCTGTAATATAATAATTGTTATTTTTCCTGATAGGCAGTTTTTATGTAAAAGACCTCAAGAAAGCATAAATTTCTTCATGTCCTTTTCCTACCAAAAATTACTGAGGAACTCTCACACAATTACGTCTATTTCTGAGTATCTATGGCCCTGTGGCTTGGCTGTCAGAGGTTTGATCCAGCTGCCATGGACCAGAATGGAAGTCCCACCTACCACAGTGAACATACTTCTTTCACAAGAAATTTTGGGATGCTCATCATATGAAGTCAGAGAAGAGCAAGAAGCTCTGCCATCCGAGTCAGTCAGTCACTCACTGAAGTCACTTTTCAACACGGGGCTTCTGGTAGAAACTTTGCCCTTCTCCTTTCTGGGTATTTCACTTCAGTTGGGCATTATTTTTCCCCACCTTGTCTTTCACTTTTTCTTATTCCTGAGAAAGTGGCTTATTCTCACCCAAATCTTTGCGCTGTAAAGCACTTAACAAGAAAGAAACTGCTACTGAGGTGTTGCTAAATCTGTAAAAGCTTCAGTATGGTGCTTAATAGCAGTAGAAATTATTAAGTGCTGTCTGATACTCAAACAAAAGTACTGTGTCAAGGTAAAACATGGGAAACCTTATGAAAAAGCAGCACTTTGGGTACTTTTCCATACCTTGGCATTTTGCACATCCGACATTTTACATAATTTTTACCAAATCTAGAAAAATCTTCGAGCAATACAAGTTTTTGTTTAAAAAGGTGAAAATACATATTCCAAGTAACAAATACACCTACGTATCAACTCACATTCATCCTACTGCACATTATATACGCATAGTGGAAAAAAAACAGTAGTTGTGTTCTTCACATTTATACGCAGCATCTGCCTGTATTTTGTAGTATTAGAAAACATGAGACCTATTCATCAATGCCTTGCACCATCTGTAGTCATCGTATTCGTGCAAAGTGAATGCAGATCACAGATCTTCCATTACAGCGTTCGGCATCAAGGCTCATAAATCAGTTTTTGTATAATTGCAGTCTTTCCTAAATCCTAGTATATTTATATAAAGAAGGCACCGCAGGTACAGTAAATCTTTGTAGGTTTGTAAGCATAGAAACATTTAAAACCAGTGAAAAAGGTCCTAGCTTTCAGAACATATCACCAGATACAGTTCATTATGTGGAATTTCATAACCTTCCTTTAAAACAAAACCAAACCCCTACAAAAAGAAAAAAAAACAAAACAAAAAACCCCACCACAACAACAAAAAAAACCCACACCACACACACAAGAAAATGGAAATGAACAAACATACACCTTTGAAAATTATTTTGCAAAATTCCCAACTCTTATAAATGGTTTTCTCCAGATATAAATGATAAGTTCAAATTGAATTAAATACCTTGCCCTGTTCTTGCACTCTTCATTTTCAGTATTCTTACCAAAGCAAGTGCAAGAGCGCACAAGTGAGGACGCAATGCGAACTGCATTCTTTATACAGGTTCAGTGGAATCAGATAAGATGGGTAGTTCTTCAGATAAACTTCAAAATATTTGGTTTATTGCTGAAGATGTATCTCTGGTGGGAAGAGAGAAGAGGGGAATAATTTATCTGAGAGATAGGCAAGAGACAGGAACAGTTACTTCAGTGATTAGTAGCTGCTTCCTGTCTAGGGTAGAAAAATAATCCACTGCTATGGATTGCCAGCCTCAGGCTAGTCATGGTCCACACCACACCTTCTGATTTAAGTAGATTTCTCTAGCATGACCTGACAGCATTATAAAGTACAGGAGAGATGACCAAGTTTCTAATATGCTGAGTTATTACCCTTACAGGCTGGAACTTTCAAGCCCATCTCTTGAAGACACAAACCATGTCACAGGGGACCCAGCAACAGAGAAGGTGAAGAAAGCATTGAGCCGGTAGTTAAACGTGTTTAATTTCTGACTCTGCTACGAGCCTGCATAAGGACTAAGTCTTTGGTTTGCCAGCCTTTAAAATGAATACAACAAAAGTGTGTCTCTTTGAGATCTGCTCCGAGATCGAGTCAGTAAAAGATGTAGGTAGCAATATTACTATCTGCAAGGCAGGAATCATAGCCATACGATCCATACAAATACACCCACATATAAGTGACACAGAGCAGTCAGATGCCAAAATGTAAACAGCTGTTGCCATTTTAAATGTCTTGAAGTACCTACACATGTCTTCAGCTCCAAAACCCTAATGTCCTACGTTACACCGGACCATCCAGAAGTCACATAGACTAATCTAATCTAAATTAGAATTTAATCCAAAAAAGCACCATATGCCTATGTTTAAGTGCCTCCACCCCACCTTTTGCAGCCACGATGACACTACATCCAAGTTAATTTCAACAAGAAGTCCCTGTTAATACTTGGTTTTTCTGATAGGTCAAGTCCTTCTTAATTGGGAGATATTTCTCCAAATAGAACTGCAATGCATTAAGATAAAGGCAAACTATTACCTTTTCACTTCATGTCTACAGCTTCTACATGCGCTAGTGGCGCCAATCCCTCTACAGACAGTGTACCCAGAACAGACCCTCTCAGTGAAGAAATGTGTCAAAAGCAGGTATCAGCTAGGGAAGAGACATCAGACTCCTTTTAATGGCAATCATGGAATCATAGAATGGTTTCCTTAAAAATCACCAAGTCACAACCCCCCTGCCATGATGAGGGACACTTCCCACTAGACCAGGTTGCTCAAAGCCCCATCCAGCCTGGCCTTGAACACCTCCAAGGATGAGGCATCCATAATTTCCTTGGGCAACCTGTTCCAGTGTCTCATCACCCTCACAGGGAAAAATTTCTTCTTGATATGTCATTAAATCTGCCCACTTCCAGTTTGAGGCCATTACCCATCGTCCCATGACTACATGCCCTTGTAAAATGTCCCTCTCCAGCTTTCTTGTAGGCCCGCTTCAGATACCCATATCATAAGTTTTGTTTGTATGCTCCTCTGCCTTTGTAATGAATTAGAAGTTCAGGAAATGCATTCTGGTCAGAAAATAACCCCTGGGAGAGATACTACTGTTACAGTATTTGCCATTGCAGGTATGAACACTTTATTGTCAATATTGAGTTCTTTCAGTGTAATTTAACACATTTCTTATCTGGGAAAAACAAATTGCACCTGCCTGTCCTAAAGCGCGTGCACTGATGAAGAAATTTGGAGAGACAGATAAATATCCAAACAGTCTCAAGTGGAACAAGACAGTGTGTGCTTATATATATATATATATATGTAAATATATATATGGGTGATAACAGATTTCATAATATGATCATCTAGAAACTTAGCCCAGGAGATTACACTTAGAATTTAATTTTGTTTGTAATGAAGTAGTTATTCACAGGTAGTGAAACACTCCATTTTAACGCAACACTGACTTCATAGTTTGTATAAGTACCATAAGAAAAAGAACAAGGAAAAACCCTACTATCTGCACTTTAGTATTTTCTCCCAAAGATGGTTAAGAGGAGGCTTTTGGGAGTTTGTTCTGATTGCCTGCATTAAAGTGCATTTAAATATTCAGAAAAAAATAAATATTTCTTCAAGTCTTGCTTTTTCAGGGATATTTACCATCAACAGCACTTTTGTACATATACCTCGGAGTTGTAGAAATCACATAGTTGTTTTTGTGAGTCAGAGCAGTAAGATGGTGGTAAAATTCCATCTGGCAAGCAAGCAAAAGTTCATTTTTGTGTTTCTGTTATCATTAAATGTTATTCAAGATTCTCATTACACTTGTCATCCTAGTGCAAGGTTAATTAGAGTTAATAAATGCTGTACTGATCCAAAAGGAAGAAAGGGCAAAGAGAGAGAAACATGCTAATTATTATCCCTCCCAATATAAAGAAATTTGACACAGAGCATGCTGTGCAGATGGACCAATCTTGAGCTGAAGATGGAAAAAACGTGTTAGAAAAATTGTACTTCCTTTAGGTTTTGATTTTAAAAGGCATATGCATGGCTCAGTAGCCAATTTTATGGAAGATATCTTACATAATAGTTTCAGGACAGGACACAGGAGTCTTTCATCCATTATTGACCTGCTTGGCAACTTTTAGCTAGCAAATTCATTTTTATGCTCCCTGATCTGCTCATCTGTGGAACATAAATAATCATTTTTATCTACAATGTAAGATCTGAAGTCTCTGGAACTTCCATGAGAACTAGATGCTACTTCTATTCCTGCCTGCTAAAGGGCCACAGGAAAACTAGTAAAAAAAAAAAAATGCTAAAAGTGAGCAGTTCTGTCTTGTGATGGCATCAACACAAATTGCAGGTTTGAAGGGGGTTTTATTACTTTGCAAGGGGGGAAAGTGGGTTCTTTGGCTTGGTTTTTTGTTGTTGTTTTTTTTTTACCGTGTTTGGTGTCCAATTAATAAGGTATATTAGCTGTATTAGGCACTTAGCATGTTCAAAATGTTCGACCCGTTTTACTGCAAGGTTGTCCAAAAACCCTTGAGTAGCCAAGTACTCAAGAAGTATTTCACTTGTAGAAAAACAGTGAAAGAACAGATTAAAGGGGTTTTCTTCAAAACTTTAAAAGAAGGGCACTACAAAGCCAAAGTGAGAATGGGCTTCCTCACTTATTTGTCTTCTTACCCTAAGGTAGTGGCTTACTATTAACTTCTAGACTTTACCTGAACGTTTATTTGGGGGAAAAAAAAAAAGGAAAAATAAATATTAGAATCTTGAATTAAACCTGTAAGATCCACTGACAATACATTTGTTATCCCCTCTCTGTATAACACCATTAACATAGGCAGATGGCCATATGAGGTATAATTTAGCTCTAGGACACAGCTAAGCTCTGTTCTTCGCAAGTTCCTGATTTAGAGTTACAACATGTCAATAATATTAACCTGTCATCAAACACCTTTTCCTCTTTTTTTTTTTTTTAAATTTTTTAGACAAAATATACTTAGTGATATCTGCCTTGCCTCATAAGAGTCAGTGAATGACAAATATACATTTACGCTTTAAGCAATGGCTTGAGATCATCAGCAAGACATGCAATTCTGACAGTTTGAGTCTCTGTGACCCTTGGTAGGGAACATATTTCAACTTGCATAAGTAACTTGAAGTAGAATTTATTTTATTTATTAGTGTTTGTGAGCTTATGTTTTAGGATAAACAACAGAAAGAAATAAGAAAAGACTGTCATTGTGAGATGCAATTTATGTTTTAATTTGTGACATTCACAGTACTCTAAATCATATGCACAAAGACCTGAAATTTCATGCAGTATGACTTTTTTTTTTTTAACTTTTTTTTTTAAGTAATTGGAAATCCAAACACACGGGAAGACTTCAAAAAATCACAGGAACCTGTAACAGAGTCTCCAGTCTCAATCAGCTACTAAACTTCCTACAGATTGCACACAACAGTGAGATGCCTCAAGATGACAAGTCACATAGCATTTTACCTTTGCATAAAATATAACCGGATAAAATAATTTCTGCCTATTAGTCATAGCAAAAGAACACATTTTACTATAAGCCCTCTCCTTGGAGGCACCACACACTTCCCTATCACATTAGACTTTAGGAACTTACTCTTCTGAGTCAAGGCTATTTCCAGTCACTGCTTTCCTTGCCATGTCCTTCCCACGCACATGATTATCTCACACTCACAGATGAGATCTCATTAACTTCCCTCGTCCTCACGATGCCAATCTCTCATATCCACTTTTTAAATTTTCTCACATAAATATTAATGCTGACTTGTGTGTTAGACTTGCATGGAACAGAAACTCCCCATAAGCATCTTTAGAAATATTTCTTAACCCATTTCCTTTTCTGGGGTATCTGTCATTAACTTTACTGCTCCTTTTGCTGACCAACAGCAGCTTATTCTTGTTTCTTCCTCTCCTCTAATTATTATCTTTTGCCTTACAGCAGGACCATCAACTCTCCGAGGTAGAAACTGTTTTTTTGTTCCATGTTTTTTCCAGCAGGTAGGTAGCTATTAGATGCTAGGATCGTGAATAAGGAATTATTTCTTAAAGGCTGCTGAGTGAGACACAAATGTGTAAGATGTCGGATTGGAGAAATACTTACATGGAGTTAAAATGTGTCTTTAACATGCCTGGAATCATAACATCACTATTCCTGTTTTTTTACTCTCTAACTGACAAAAATGCAAGTTAGTTTCAGATTGTATTTAAGCTTTTATATCGCAAAAATATCTTTTCCTTTGCAATAAAAATCCCCATGCTTTCAAGTTTCGGCCTTTTTTTTTTCCTTTCCATATTTTGAAATCGACTTTTATCTAAGCATTTGTTATTTGCAACATCATGCAGAGAAGTTATCAGATGCATGGAGTTTAATTGAATATCAGGCAGCAGCCAAAACCTTGCTCAGAATTTTGGTAACAAGCTATGAAGCAATTTACTTCAGGTAATTGGGAGATATTTGGCTCCAGACTTCTGTCTAAAAGCCACATGGCTGACGTGAAATGAGCTAATCGGTGACTTGAGTCCAATGGCTTGAGTCCCTGTCCCACCAGCCCCTTTGTCTGCTGCCTCAGTATAAAGAATAGATGTGAGCAGGAACTAAGCACGATTTAGAGCCTTTCCAGCTGGGTAGGAAAGAGGCAATCTAATTGCTGGAGGCACTTACAGTCAGAGCTCAGACCAAGGTCTCCTTCCAAATTTGGAAGTCCTCATCTTCTGTGCAAGATGGAGAACAGAGATAGCCTGTCTAATTTCTAAGAAGAAAGAGCAGTAACCAGTTTTCCCAGGGTGCTAACATTATTTCAAGAAGCAGATATAGATTATTGACAAATATTTTATCCATGTATTATTTTACATAATAGTATAGACCACAGTAGTGGCGATTCAGTTTTGCTGGACTGCAAGAAGTCACAACAGTCACAGACGACAAAGCAAAGATGAAATTCATTCAAGTAATCCCTATTCAACTCATTTTATTTGGGTCTCTGTCATGGAGCTTCAATAACAAATGTCCTTTAATAATACATTTAAACATTCAGCTTATTCTAGGATTTCAGGCTCTTCTTACTGGCTTGTTTTGACATCTCTCCTACAGTGACAGGCAAACTTTGTCAACCACCTGAAGTCAGACACATTAGAGACTACGGTGTCTGAAACCCTTACAAAGCTACTGCCTACTCAGCCAAGACCAGTGCAAAACTCCTCACCCCTGCACCCAGCGTGCTGCAAAATAAACAATATGGACCGGTGGGTCTTGTAAAGCTTCTGTGCTGAAGTACAACCACCTCCTCTCAAAAATCCCAGAGCACCAGATACTGGAATTTCCCTTAAAACAACTCCCTTAACTTTAACGATAACTAATGATCCATTTAATATTAAATCTCCAGGAGATGCACACACCGCAATATACCACACATTCCCTATTTTTGCATTTTGCTGTATCACAAAGGGTAACTATGGAAAACAGTACCACCGTTGTGCACACGTTCAGTTGTTCCTTCGTACAGAGACTTCCTCACTTGAAAAGTAAGATTCCTCATTTTAACAGAGGATGTAAGTCACCTGTAGTAAACATACGAAGAATCTACCCATTAACATTCCCTAAAAGAAAAATATCAAGTAAACATCCACTTCCAACTTAGAGCTATGACCCATTTTCAGATTTGAGAACTTAAACAAAAATAGCATCGGTAATAGATTTAGGAAGAACTAAGACGGCTGCAAAGTGCTATTTAAGTAATCACCAATAGGATATTATGCATCGTGTAAACCTCCTGAATGTTTTGCTATTTTTAAACACACCAGTTACTTGATTAAAAAATACACCAGAGACAAATCAAAACATTCATATGAACAAGAAAACTGATCTGGTGGGATGATACAGTCAAATTCCTCAAATTACTTCCAACAATATGTAATCATGCCAACTCCCACATACTGTCCATCATCCCTGAAATCTACAGTTTATCAGGAACTTCCATTCTCATGAGTTCAAAGTCATAAACAAGGTGATTGTAGGTACCTTATTATGAACAAGTTCAAATCATAAATGAAAACAGAGTTCTCAAGTTTCTTATATATATATGTATTTGTTAAATGACCAGAAGAATCAACAAACGTGTTATTTTCAGCATATTTGGGGGAAGAAAGAAAAAAATCACTACGATTCTCTTTTCTGTAATTATAAGTGGTTTTTGAGTTTTCCTTAACCTCTGAAATTGAGTAGGACTTCGATTATGTGTACATTATTACTGCCTCCAAAAGATACACCCATCTTGTAGAGATGCTACATCAGCTGCTACAGGAAAATGTACAACTCACAGAAAAGGCTTTGTTTGGGACAAATAAAATGGAATGAAATAAAACAATAATAATCCCACCTCACAGTTCTGCAGGTTCCCGAAGCAGCTGTGTGACTCAACTACAGAATTGGATTTAGTTACAAATTGACCCAAATAGGTGCACAAAACACAAGAATAATAATCTAAGTACTGCTGAACTTCAGAAATCACACCTCTGATGTAATTAATTCAAGATACATGCGGTTAAAACTGATCTTTAGTGTAATGTTCCAAAGGAACCTGGAATGGCTTTCTTCTAATCATTATATGAAAATGTATTTTCAGCACCAGAACAGATTAATCAAAGTTCTTTCAATGGGCTTTTTGCTTGTTATTTGTGTACTTGGTTTCCACCTGAATAGTACTTCATATGTTATCTAGTTAATTTCATAGGTATTTCTAAAGGATCAATTTTTATGTGAAATATATTAATGAAATAGTGAAATCATATGCATATTCACACATGGATGGAACAACTAGATGAAGAAATCGTTTCAAGAAACAATGAGTCCACAGTACATAAAGGCATCAATATTTAGGACAAGAAATTAAGAATTCATTATTTGTTAAGACTGTAGACAGACTCTAGAAGGACCAACTGTAATTACTTAAACTGGAATTAAGACAGAACTCCAAAAGTAACACAGCTATTTGTAGGAAAAGGTCTCACAGATGGGGTGTGTTGGATTTACAATATCATTTAGCCTCAACATTACAATCTTTTTATCATTTATTTTCCACAGTAGCTTATTCTTACTGACATAAGGATGATACCAGGTTGCTTTGAGCAGCTAGGTGCCAGTTTGTTAGGTTATAGAAAGGTCCCAGAAGAGATACAATTCCGTGTCAGTTAGTTCCTTTCTGTACATGACTACACAGCTACACTTCAAATGCCTTAAAGTAACCTCAAAAAAGCCCTGTTAGAAAAGCTACATTCTCCTCCCTCCCTGCAATGCTTAGATTAGCTGTAACATGGAATTAAATCAAAGAGTAATGAATTGGAAGTATACCCCTTTATACTGACTGAAATGCGCAAGCCACGTCTCATTCATTCATGGAAACTCCAGCTTTGAGCTAATGGGTTTTGGTATGACCAGTCATTACTTCATTTTGTATGACATCCCTGACAAATTTTTAGACAAAACAGTATCGAGTCCTACTCTAGAAAATTCAACTTTTTTCCTTAATCACCATCAGTTTTACAAGTTTCCCACTGAAATTCAACAGTTCACAAACACACCTGGGATTTTATAAACTGCAGATATTATATGACAGCTAATTAAATGAGAAAAAAACCAAAACACTTTTAGACAGGTGACTTGTTTTCATTTTGAAAGATGATAACCTAGATTTGACAAATGCCACAGAAATAGACCGTTACTGGAATTTTTTCCATAAGCAACTCAACATTCATCTACCAATGAAACAATAATACAGTATTTTCTCATAAAGGACATCCTTACAAAATCTCTCCATTTTAGAAGGCAGAAATCAATCAGCTTAACTTCTATCAAGAAAAGTATTCCAGAAAGTGTTATTTGGAAACTGAAATGTTAAATCCATCTAAGAAAAAAAAAAATTTTTTTTGATTGCAATAAGCTTTTCTCATGCATGCTGTTTCTCTCATATAAGATATACAAAAGGCAGTCTGCTTGTCTTTTGAACAATATTTACATAATTGAAAGGTGGTTTACATTTACTACAATACAGTATGAATTAGAATTACACTGAAAGTTTCTAAATACTTTAGAAATATGCAGCATTTAAGGTTCTGCCACCACTAATTAGAAAATATATTAATTAAATTGATAACTGAACAAAGTGGTTAACATCAGAAGAAACCAAATAGAACATGAGAGGCAAGGAAAATTAACAGTTTCAATGGAATTTCAAATCAGAAGGACATAAAAGAGCAAGAAAAAATTCTTGTGTTACTCAGTAAACAAAAGAAAGGTTGAATGTAGGAGTGAAGTAAACTAGAAAAGTACTACAATGAACTGAACTGTTATGAACTATAATAAACTTTCCAAATTACTGATTTCAATTGAAATAAACAGGTAAAATTCTTCCAGTCTTGTCCTCCTCCAAATACTTCTGCATTAAGCATTCAAGCAACTTTTTCCCCTCTCATGCAGAATATGTTCCAAGTTTAATCACGTGCTGGGCACAAACACAGACACTAGCACAGCCTTGTTTCTCCTACTGTAGTCCAACATACAATAAAGACACTTAATACAGAAATACATCCTCTTTGTCTCTCATCTTCCCAAACACCTTGTCTTTTAAGCGTGACTGACAAGCTTTAAACTAGTCTCTCTTTCAAGTTGTGTATTTTTTTTTTCTTTTAACAGAGACACCGTGCACATAACAGAGACACCATGTACTACCTCTACTAAAACAGTAAAACTCAAAATCTTTCCAAGAATTCTCCACAACGTACACTTCAAAATGGAGATGATCAACAATGAGGCCATCTCCTATCATGTCCTTCCAACTCAGGCACCGGGCACTGAAGTCAACCAGACACAAGCGTATCCAGGTCCTACCCTGGGAAGTACCTAGCTGCAAAACAGACCTATAATAGAAGTATTTTAAAGGGAGCTCTTTTCCACCTCTGCGTGTCCTTTCCCCTGAATTAAGTTTTAGTTAAAACAAAATTAGTCTTTCTGAACTAATGCAGAAGCAAATGCAAGATCAAAATCAGGTCATGAGGAAATCTTTAACAGGACAGCAACAAGTAATCAGATTTCCAGCCGTAAGTAATTTGGTGTTTCTGTAAAGGGAATTTTATATGTCATAATAGTGATAATGCAAAGTTTTAAAAAAATACATTCCTTCTCAATATTTTGAAATAGGCTAGAATGCAGTCACAGATTGTCTATTTCAATCTCCAAAGTCTTTAACCCAAACCCATCTAAACTCTCTTGCAGAACTGTTGTTTCCCAACCTCTGCTTTTCAAATGTACTGAAGTCACGGCCCTTCTTTCAGTATCGTCTGACCCTGCTGCCCTAGAAAGCAATATTGAATTAGTAATTCTAGAATAGGTATTTTTAAAATTACTAATGTTACAGAAAACAAACTCTTCCCTCCTCTAATATTTTGGAATCGTTCATATCACTATTCATTTGAGACACAGTGGCTAAAGAGATTCAACCCATAATGTCATGAAAGACACCGGCCAGCTTGGAACCACTGCCACTGAGTCTGTTCCACCAGGCTTCCTTTTGTGCCAGTCTCCATTACGCAAAGCACCTCTTTAAACATTCAGCCTTTGTTGCCCTGGTTTCTACACAACACTCATCCAGAACTTGGAATAATGGAAAAGAAATGGCATAAGAAATGCAAAAAAAGCAAAAACATAGTCTTTTTAAAAAAACACTGACACTAAGTCTATGATAAGCACTCTGTTAAAAATTATCACAGCATCTTTTCTATGCCTGAGCTCTCAAAAGAGGATCACAGTATGAAACAGCAAACACCAGACAGCTGGGCAGGCTTTCCACTGATATATCCATACATTGGGAGCCAGTGGCATTAATGCATACTGTTCCTAACTTCCAGCCTACCACCCCCCAGTGTGCAATACTGGGAAAGGGGCTTTATTCCCCTGTCACAGCCTCCCAGGGCAAAAAATGAAAGTAGCATTTGTTACTCTGAGAGCATCGCACAAGCATAGTAGGTCATATACTTAAAAGACACCAAACCAGATGATTTTTCACACAAAGAGTTACAACAGAGAACTTCTCTCTATAATGCCGTGGGCTCATAGCCTTGTAAATGATGTATGTTTAGAAGAACTGAAAAGACTGAGTAAAAAAAAAAATGCACAGAAGAAAAGTTTGAGGAGAGCACTACTTCTCCTTCAAGTCCCTAACCCACTGGTTCTGAAGGACTCCTTACTGGCACGCTCCTTATGAGTGTATCCTGCAGAGACACTTAGTTTTGTCTGACCCTATCCAATTCAGTTGAAAATATTTATGAATGTTGTCAGTCCTCATACCACAGTAACCTGAAGGCTGGGTGAACATCTAAGTTGCTGAATATACTTCTCCCTAAAAATGAATTGGTTTAAAGCTGGTTAGGACAGGCCCTACAGTTTTATATTACATTAAAGAATATATCAATGCCAAAACAGGACTTGCTTCTGTCAAAAAGCCACTGCTAGAAAATAATTTTAATGCATTGGTGGTAGATATTATGTTTGGGCTACCACATACATATTCTGAATATTTATCCCCTTGCGTTTTTATCTTCATCTATAAAATGATATACTGGATACTCTGGTTCTGTGTATGATACACATACATGCTTCACAACATTTATGTAAAATGCAGATTACAATCATACTTCAAAATGTTTATTTTTCTAATTTTTTCAAAATAATTGTTTCAGGCAAGTGTTACTGAAACAATGATACACAGCTTTTTAACGTATTAGCCATTAGAAATACCAAACAAACTAAACCCTCGCTTGTCTTAGCACCACCTAGACTGGGTAACAAAGGGAGCTCTTCTCCAGAGTTGAACGTTTGCTTCACTTTCAGCACTTGGCAAGAGAAAAAAATGGGGATGGGAGACAAAATGGTGTTGAAAGAAAATTAACCAAGAAGCACAACTCTCAATTTACAAAAAAAACCAATTTCTTTAACACAGATATATTCCAAGTATTCATTTTACCATAATACCACTATTTGCAGATTGTGGAACAGATTTTTAGTCTTGTATTAATGCAAATAACAGTCTTTAAATCAGGTTTTCTTCCATTTTACTGATACAAAGTATCACTTACTGAAGTATTTTTAACACTTCCTTCTGTTCTCCCAATTTCTACTTCAATTTGTCCATTAATTTGTAATCTATAATCATTGACATGATAAATTACAGCAAGGATACAGCTTTTGACCTTAAAATTATAGTCATTATTTCAGATAATGATTTACGGTTAGAGTTTAGATAGATAGACGTAGATAGTTTAATTTTGGACCACTTCCTAATTCTTCCTATTAAAAACAAACTATAAGATGAAAAAACATACATAGAATCCGAAACCTCTTTATTTAGAGAAGGCGAGAGTTTTAATGGTGATCATTCTGACTATAATCAATGTATACAGAAACAGTATAGATGGACTAATGAGACAATTATCTACTAGGAGAAAAATTACATTCTAATCTATCATTTACCTTTATTATCTCTATAGATTCTTATGAAATCATCTTAACATCCAGATATCTTACATACACCTGATTAGCACATTTATAGCAGGAGACATACATATTAAGAAGTAAGAGATAATGAAAGCAGATATGAAAAGATAAGTCAAATCACACACCCAGTTGCAAATTTTCTTTTTTCTGAAAGACTGCTACAAGGATAGCTTTTTTATATTGTTACTGCCTGAATTAAATTAACAGTTTTGATTTATTTAAATGTGTAATGCTATTAAGAAAATTGTTTTTTAAGTATCCCAATTCCTTGGATTGAAACAATTATCATTCTTATTGTGATGTGAAGAAAGTAACTCTGTAATTAGATCTGACACCAGAAAGCTGAATATAGCACAATGTTTTAATTTATTTGAAATCTGGAGAGATAAATATGGGTTGACATCAAGTCCTTCCTTCTCGTTTATAGAACTCTTCAGTGCAAACACTGATGATGTTCACTTTTTATAAGGACTTACTGAACTAAAACTCAGTCTTCTGGGAATTACGTAAAATGCGTCAACTGAGGATCAGAGTTCATGGACTATGTAAGTCTTAGTGGTCACATACCACTTGCTTCAGGAAAAGAGGCTTCACCTCGAACGTGTGGAAGATGTAAAAGGGCACCCTGTGCTGTCCTTACAAGAGCAGCATGTCTGGTTGATATCCACAGAGAAGTTAGGTTTCTGGGAATGGCAGGGAAAACCGTCTCACACCGAAGATGGATCTGAGTCAGGGATAGCTGAGTAAGTAGAGGTAAAATAAGAAAATCTTTCCTTCTCGGAAATGTCATGAAGCTCCTAATGTTAGCAAGGGAGCAAATAAATACTGACATCAAAGCAAGCAAACAAGAAATGCAGCTCTGGCAGAATTTAGACATCTTTTAGTATTTCCATATCAGACCTTCCTGCAAGAAGCATTTACTACATCACATTTTTAAAAAACACAGAAGTTACACTCTACCCCATTTTATTACTATTCAGCAAACAAAAAATAGACTACACCAAGCCTAAGGACAAAACAAGTTTCCTGTAGAACTAACTCTTTCTCCTAATATTATGAGTAAATATGTTTAAGATCTCCACAGATAACTTCTTGTGTTGGAGAGTATTTTTAAAAGATGAGGGAATACTAAAGGAAATGATCCTGAAAGCATTAGTGAGATCAAAATTGGGTATTATTGCTCACCATTTGGAACATATTTTCCCGTATTTGTCTTGTGTTTTTCTTTGTTTGTGAGGATATGAGATTTATGATCTAATATAATTTTATGTAGAAACAAGGTTATTCACGGCACAGGCAATTAGGAAGTCTACCTAATTAATCGACTAAAACTTGCAGAATTTTAAAAGACAGGGAATTAGTATTGTGAATTAATAACATTATTTCATCCAGATGAGATTTGATTTTTCTGGGGTTTTTTTTGTTTTTTAAACTTTGAGCAAAAAAAATAAGAAAATAGGACTAAAGGCAGCTTTAAGAGGCATATGCCTTCTACTTATGCTGACAATTATGTAAACCAGCTCTGTACTTCACTCCTGAAGAGAAAGCTGCAATAAAGCACTGGGTGGATATGTTCCCATCTTCTTCCACAACAAGTGGCAGGGAAAGCATGGTAAATATGAGCGTGTTCATATCCTTTTGCTCTTGTGGAACCTGTCTGTATAGCAGATAACTACAGTAAGAGGAAAAACACTGTTGACAGAGGGGTTTTTTGGGGAAGTGAAATAATGAGCAACGAAGGCAACAAACTGAGTGTTTTGGAAATAGCAGCAAAGCCGGTGTAAAAGCACACCTGCTTTCAGTGTCACACCAATCCACGACTCTTACCTCCTTTTCTTTGACTACAACAGAACTTTCAGCAGTTCTGGTAAGCAAGTTTGCTGTTGCGCATCAGCAAATCAATGCTGATTTTACATTAGTTAAGGGATTTCCACTCCGTTTCTCTCCGAGATGTCATTTTCACTCTCTACATAAACGAGCATATACAGTCACCCATGCACATTCCCTCACCATCCAGAGGGTATTATTAATGTAGCATGAGTGAAAAACCACTAGAGATGACAAACTACATCTACCATATGAACTAATCTTCACTGCTCTCAATTACTCCAAGACGGGAGAGAAGCAACTTCGAGTTGCTCTCCCAGCCTCAGGAGTGCCACCAGCTTGGCACCAGCTTCATGCAAGCCAAATAGTTTCCCCTCAGAAATTTTTCTCTAATTGTACCTATATAAAAGAATTAAAAATAAATAAATAAATAAATAAAATCACACAGACAAGCAGATCTGCAGCGTTATTTGATCCAAACTAGCATTCAGTTCTCACTGAACACAAATGCTAACTAATTATCCACCATCAAATATTTATCTAATGGACCTTACAGAGGGAGCAGGATCTGGAAAAAATTAATTGCTTCGATGTCTGAGATCCAAAAATAATATATTCAGATGGTTGAGACCGAAACACTTCAAATATAATATTAAATAGAAAAAAAGAAATTGAAACTGACAGGGCATCAGCAGATTAAGTAACTGAAGGCATGTCCAGTTATTCAGGACAGGGGAGGAATGCCGGCAAAGAGGAAGAGGAGACAAATTACTTTTAATAAAGTGACTCAGCAGCAAAACACACCTGTGAAGATCTTCAGAGCAGCAACGGAAGAAGCGACTGTACTTTCCTCCCCCTCTGCCCCTCAGATGCCAGGCAACTTTTGCAGACCCCAGCAGGATTTTGCCCCTCAAATGTTCTCAAGAGGGAAAGGCTGGGAGGTGAGGACTTCTAGGTCCAGAGAGTCCATGACATTAACAAGAACAGACCATCTGGGGATATTCCCATTTGAGGAAAAAAAATCAAGCACTCCTCTTGGTTGCCACTGGGCATTAAGCTGATACTTTTATCAAGGAGATGTCATCTTGTGGGCCCAATTAAAAGATAAAAATTAAAGGTGAGAGTGGGCAGTGGGTGCCTGCAGTGGACTATCACATCAGTGGAGTCCAGCAGGATCTCATGCTAACCCTGTGCTCTTCCAGCTCTTTGAGAGGTTGTGCAGAAAGGAAGAGACCAGTACAGTCACAAAGCTGGTTGATAATAGCCACCATAATAAAACAAATCAAAATTGCTTACAAGAGTTATTACTGAGGAATAAATCCAAGGTAACTATAAACGCTTTCAGAGAACATTTATACAAATTCACAGAAGACTGTATTAACCCTTCTCAAACACGAAGGTGCCCCTGTTCCGTGGGGAGAACATCCCTATGTCCTGTTTGTTCATGTATTTTTTTCCCCCAGGTACTCGCTCCTGGCATCTGTCAGCCACAAAGTAATGGGGCTTCTCTTTGACTCTGTTCGTGCACTTCTATATTCAGCTGCACTTAGAGTAACCTACCAGAAACCTTCTCCCTTCAAGACAGCTGCAAGATGAGACATTTTTGCACCCCGTCCAGAGCCTTTTCCTCCTTAAAATAGTGTCTGGATTTGTATGGGAAAATATTTCTCTGCTGATCACAAACACCCTTTCTGATCCAAGCTTTTCACACAAGCAGCTCTACCACACAGCCATAGAAAGCTTTTTCCCTTTCCCCCTCCGTGCTCCCATCTCAGCAGTGAACTATCTTTAGCAGCTTTGACACTGATACATGGAAGTCTGACCTTATTTGACAAAGATATTAAGTTTGATTCAGTGAAGGCTTAATTAAGAGGGCACGTTGAATCAGTAAGATCATACCAGCCTGACTTTTTTTAAGATGGCACTAAAAAGAATTAGAAATTCCTTTGTGTATATCCTTACTTCAACAATTTCACATACTGAATCAGCAAGTGTATTAAATATGGCACTAAATGTATTTCATTTGACTCCTCTATTAACAAAACCTGCTCTGTTGGTTACCCTAACAAATACACATTCAGTGAGAGGACACAAACCACCAGTGATAATTTTTGAGGTGACTGCAACTTTCAAATAGGGACTTAAGCAGTGCTCATTTGCACATGCGTATAGGAATACACTATTTGCTTGCGTAAGTAGTCAAAGAAAAATTTACCATTTCTTCAAATGAAATGCCTATGTAAAAGCAAATTTTGAAGATGTAATTCCCTCATTCCCATCTTAGAAAAATTGTCAGCACAGCTCTTAGAGTCCCTGTGTTTTGAAAGATTTTCAAGGCTTTTAGAGCAATACTTTTGAGTTGTTTTACCTGACACAAAGGATGAGTCAAGAATTACTTTTCTAGAAAGCAAGGGTACATAAGAGCTTTCTAATTCATGATCTCTCCTGTGACTCACTGCTCTCAATGCACCCAAACCAGTGATCATTGGGAGTCACACTTCCATTGCGAGACTTCTCCATAATCCAACCCATCTCATTCCTGGGAAGGAATTCTATTTAATCTGCCTTTTTGCCTTTTTTTTTTTTTTAGGTTTTATTTTATTACTTAGCATCAATTCAAGCAGTACCTCACAATTCTTCCCCCTTCCAGAACGTTAATGGGTTTTGTTTCCCTGCATAGCACCTCTTATCTTTTTGGAGATGCTGTGGAAGACCTATATTTGATGCAGATTGCCACAATCCCATTGATTTCAGCAGTGATCTAACAGTTTATATCAGTGGAATATCTCCCCAATCTATATTGTCAATTTACAACCATCACTGAAGCCACATGCTGATAAAGACATTTATTCCTCTAATCCATGATGCAGGGATAATATGAAACCACACCCAGCCCTAAATTGCCCTAGAACTAAGTCCTCATCTATCTACCTTGTTGCATTTCAAATTTGTATTTTACATTTTTTCCTGGGTTTTTTTGTTTGTTTTTAAAAACAGGGATGGAAGCGAAGAAATAAAACTAAATTTTTCTTTGCAGCTCCTCACAATACAGTACCAACTGCACTTAATGTTAACAAGCTGGTTTAACCCTTGTGCTGGATCATTAATCTTCAACCGGATACAAAAAGTGTCATTATTACATGAATAATGTAGTTTTACATTATACTTATCTCATATCCAAGGAATAACTAAGGAGAACTAAAAGCAGAGTAAAGGAAAGGGAGGAACAGCAGCCTTAGAAAACCATCACAGATGCCTTTTCAAATAAGAATAACAAATTCAGAGAGCGTTATTGACTAAAGACTAAGTTTTAACCAGCCATTTCCTTTCTCTTTAATCTACCCTTCCTTTCTTTCCCTACCTTCCTAAAGTCTGAATAGTGAAGTGAGACCAAATTAAGCATTCTCGCTTAATTAAGCAAAGAGCATTTCAAGTTAATTCATTTTGTAACTGTATGGCTTTTATAGAAGCAAAGTAAAACACAGTTTTAATGATCCCCGTTTTGTCTATTTTCAACTGAAAAGTTACTAAGTAGATGAAGTCACTTATGGTGACGGATATGGTACCTGAATAGGAGAAGTTTATAAAAGCATCACCTGCCACAACTGTCTACAACAGGGTCTTTTGAGTGTCTGGGCTGCTTTCATATTTTGTATTCTATAATGAGAGTTACAATAAATAAAGACATGCTACAGTTCCAAATTTTTGTCCCCCTCACCCTCCACTGCATTTTTAGGGTGATGACCTAAAATAAAAACTGGAAGAAACACCCACGCTGGTGAAAAAACAGTTGGATTCAGCTGCTAAGCAAAAAAATCAGATGAAACAAGGCAGAACAAAGTTCTGGGTATGTTTTAAGAGATGAAGCATACAAGTTAAGGCATTGGAACATTAGCTGCTCTTGACATTGACTGCAGTGAATTCTGTTTTAAAATATATAAATCAGAAAGAGCTTCAAAATAAGAAAGCGCAACAAATCCTTTCAATTTAGTCAATTCACTTCACCATCTATTAAACTAATTAATCTTATTCTTCCACTAAAAAACCTACATTGGAAGACTTTATATTCTAAAGATGAAATTCTCAAGTGGAAGAGCATATTAATACTGCAAAGACACTCCAGGGCACGTTTTATGAGGCCGTTAAAGGATGGCTTGGGCAGATGAAGGCAGCTGGCAGAACCTACAGAGTATGTATTAACAGCCCCATAAACCACACCCTGCCTGTCCACCTGGGAATTAGAGACAAAAAAAGTTATCACCAGATGACATCAGTCCTTTACAGACACACATGTTAATTCTGAGGGTGCACATGAAATTGGAAGAAGAAATTGCCAGGAAAACAGTGGGTGTTTTCATTCGGCATTTTGTTTCAGTTTTTTTAATTGATCAAATGGATTAAATAAAACCCCAACACTCCCACACATCAAGTTACACACACCACTTTCACCTACAGCAATGCAGCACAGAGTGCCTGCTTGCTTTAACAATTCCTGGCAATGTGACAGATTAGAAACAGGGGCAGGAAGAATAAGAAGAGTTTTTGCTTTTAACATTTTTTTTTTAAATTACACAAGAAGACCTGAAGACATTTTGCTTATACCTTTCATTTTTTACCCCCTATTTTTATGGCAGCATTCTCCCTCTCACCCCCCACAAGAGATCATCTCTTCATTCAGTCCCAGGGACTGCTATTAGCTGGCAGGGTGAGGTTTCTTTTCACTACCACTAACCAAAATATGGTCTTGTCAGAGCTGCTAAACGTCAGGCAAATAAAAGTCCATGGGACACGGACATCACGTTCATTCAGCCTAAATCCTACTCTCAAGCAAGGCTAGAGAAACCAAGCATTGACGCGCTGCCCCAGATTATTGCCAAAATAGCTCTCCTACCTCATATAATCCACATTACCAGCAGGTTTCCCTTTGCAACATAGCATTCTGTAGAAAAGATTGTTGGACACTAAAAAAAACAGTAACTGCTAGTCAGCACCCTTCTGTTTAGGAATATAACATGTGGGGCTTCTTTTAGTTTATTTTTTCTTCTTCTCCATTTTCTGTGTACCGCTTTGCAGGTTTCTACCCAGTATGTTCTCTGCTTGGACCCTGATGGTTGTGAGAAAGGTATTCAAAAATAGATCTGTATTTCTAATATCTTTAGAAGCTATGTGCTAAAATGCTTTGTACCAGATGGCAGCCTTTCAGGTATTCCTTTCCCCCCCCGCCTCAGTATTATACACTTCAATAATTGAACATAAGATCATAAAACCGTGCTTCACTGTGGTCCAGTCTTGTCACTGTAATACAATTGGGGAGCGTGCAATCATCCCTAGCTGCAGATGGAAAAGTATATTTTTGTTGTTGTTGTTAAGGTTATTTGAGCCTCAGGTAGCACCAAAGAGACCAAATGAATAGAAAGGCTAAGGGATGATTTAATCCGAGAGTAGATGCCTCCTATAAAGCAAGTTGCCTATAACAATTTCTCAAGACAGCATTCTGAGTGGAAACATAATGTTTGATGATCAGTACTCTCATATGCCAAAAGGCCAGGATCTCGAGATGTAATACGGATGTACTTGTCAATTGATAAGGTGCCACTTATTGCAATAACAAAAGCTTTCACAACATCTTAGTGCTAATTTAAAGAGGTGGTCCTGCAAATTTAGTGCTAGCTGACAACTTTCCTCTTAATCTACCTTAGAAAAGTTAAGTTAGACAACTAGAGAAAGTTTTTGAAGTTTCAGATACTATTATTATTGGTTTGAAAAAATATTATATTGCTCATATTATTTCTGTTGGTTCGAGTTTGGTGAATTCTTATCAAAGGAGTTAAGGTTGCCAAAAACAACTTGCCCCCTTTCTGCCCTCTGCTTTCTCACTTCATAAAACACGGGGTCAAAAGTACAAGTGTTGACCGTCCAACAATGGTGTTTCTACACTTACTGCTTTCAGAAGCAGCTGGCTTTATTGAAAGGAGAACATTTCCTTCCCATTTTACGTTTGACTGTAGCTATCGATTGGAGGAGAAGAAATCGCAGAGCATCTCATGCCAGCTGCTCGTGAGGAGCAGACGGAGAGGGAAGGGCCCCAGCTCTTTACCCCTCGCCGTTTCCTCCACGACCACCATAGTCCAGTCAAACTGCTCTTTCCTAGTGTTACTTCCACTCAGAACATGGCAATTTGTTCCCAATAACAAAAGCAGTAGGTGCGTAGCTGCCTCCTGATCTAACCGAAATAACTACTCTGGGGATGAAAAAAAGAGGAGGCAAGGATTCCCATACATTGGAAATAAATACACTTTCAGCCAACTGCTGTTGCATTTGAGTAAATAATCACTGTGTTTTCGTTCTGAAACACTCCACCTCGCTGCCATTATTACCTGTATTTTACTTTTTTCCAAGTGTTACACAGGTTAAGGGACACATTATGTGCTGTGTTTGTTTTATTTGTATGCAAGACTGGATATTGCCTTTAAGACCATTGATGTGCCTGCTGAAGCCTTTCAATCAATCACAAAATATTTTTAAAAGCCCAATCAAATCCAGGTCTCCCAAAAGAAGCTGTAATATTTCAAATACTCTTTTTGATTTCAGTGATGATGGGACTGAGAAAGACTAAGGGGTAACGGAGGAAAAAAAAGTGAGAGTAGCAGACAATGACACTTAGCAGGGATCATCCTAGAAATAACCGTGTTACCAAGCACAGTAACGTCTGGAAAACTTCACAGGAGCAAAAGCAAAGCCAGCATATTAAACTATTTACAGGTGTTGCAAATAAGCAGACACCAGAGAGAAACCAGCGTGGCAGCAATAGCAGAGATGTCTCACAGCAGGTTTGCAGTCCTGGGCCCTGTTTCCAAAGAGGAAGGAAACAGAGGACGTGAGTTTTAGATCCTCGCCAGTTTGCGATGCGCTGTTTTGTGTGCAGAAGATCTGTGTGCAGACCTTCCTAGCTACGGCTGATGACCATCAACATCTCAGTCATCTGGGGGAATCAGGGGAAGACACCTGGGTGGGAAACACCTAGTTGTCTATTCAGACACGTAAATAGAATTAAGTATATAAACTTAATTTTCAGATTTCTATCATCTCTCCTTCTGTCACATTTGTTAAAGAAATTTAGAAGTTATTTTACCCATCTACTTCAAGACCAAGGAGTTTAAGTACAAAACTAATTTTTACTTCGTTTCCATAAGCAAGTTTCTGTTTAAGGCAGCTGTGCAAAACATGGTTTTCAGCAAAAGCTAAAAAACTAAGAGAATTGTGAATTCATTATTAATAACTGTGCAAAATGTAAGGCAATGTGACAGTCCAAGCAAGACTATGTGTAAAGACACACTAAGTAAACCCAGACAACTTAAGGTTTCTTGACTTCAAGCTTGCTTCCCATTAGAATTCAGAATAAACAGGAAAACAAAAGCAGGAAATACGTTAAATAGATGTGCAAATGCATGACAGATGACTCTGATGTGGTAAATAAAATATAATATCCTCAATTGCTACAGATAACTCATTCCATGAATATATGAAATACAAAATAACAGAGAATAAAACAGCAAAAACATTTCTTTATAGAATGATATGTATTTTTATAAAGTAACCATTAATGATAATGGCAGGAAAGAAGATGTGTATCTTCTATTGATTGGATATGATACAACCATGGCCCTCAAAGAGAGGGGAAGTCCAGCCTGTTCTGGCTCCAAATAGGTTATGGTGCCACTGCATCTTGTCTGGCACAACCATCAGAAAATCCCAGAGTTGCTCAGAGGGATCCATGGGATGTCTTTCCCAAATCCCTGCTCAAGGCAGGCCAGCTCAGAACAGGATCCTCAGAGCCATGCCCAGTCACATCTCGTCTTGAAGGCCTCCAAGAATGGAAAGCCCAGAGTTCTGCTGGGCAGCATGTGTGCAGGTCACAAAGCGATGGGGGGAAAAGAGGGAAAAATGGGAAGACAAGAAAGAAAGAAGAGAAAGAATGAAAAGGAATCCACATAATTTCTAAAGGCTAAGGAACAGTTTGCTTTATACAGTTGTAACCCGGTGACTTCTGTTGCTCTGGCTTCAGACAGGTTTAGCCTCTGACAAGAGACAAACCACCTCTATACAGACTGATGTACAGTTTTCTTTGCTTCTGTATACTTTTTTTTTTTTTCCTAAAACTTTGCAGTATTTTACAATTTACCTTAACTTGCTTGTATTACACTTCATTTTGTGGCTGAAACAACCTGGCATTTTGTTTCCTTGGCAATTTTTGAAGTCAAGACAGGGGAACAGCCTTATGCTGCCCAGCACTTTGTACTGAGGCTAAGAGGACAATCCTTCACTGTGGCTGATGAGCCATTCAGGGAGCTCTCAACTTGTGTAAGATGCAGGTATTGCGGGAAACAATGCCCAGAGCCTAAAAAGAGAAAAGTAGGTTCTCTAGCACTGAGGCATCCCAGGAGAAACCTTGCACCATAATGTCTTGCTAATTTTCTCTTCATGTGAAATCAGCAAGATAATGTGAAGACAAGGCAGGAACTACAAAAAAAGAGGAGGATTTGAAGGCAGTGATGATGAAAATGAGCATAGCTAAGATAACAAACGTGCAAAAACCAAATCAATAAGGGGAATACAGTAAAACTGAAGAGAACACAGAGAAAGTACTTGTTATTGTAGTTCAGTCTGCAGTCGCTCAGTATCTCCAGCACACACAGTCAAAGCAAGAAACTGAAATGTGCACCAGTTAGGTCTTAACTAGTACCAAATATTAAAGCATACCTGCTTAGGAAATAAAAATACACAAACTCTCCATACCTAGTGCTTTTTGACGTATCCTAGCTACAGACAGAAGCTGAAATGAAATTCAGTGTCTTGGTTTCTGCCATCAGGGTACATAATGGCTCCAGTTCCCAGTACAAAACTACCCAAAGCAGCAGAGTGAAAACTGTGATAACCAGTTAACATACTCCAGCACTACGATTTTCTCCACATCCTTATCCTTTGGCAGAGACATAACTCTAGATAGACTGGGGGCCAAATCCATGGGATAAACTCCCTCAGCAAACGAGAAGACCATTCTCCACAAAGACTTCTCTTTGGCTATGTTTTTTCTAACAAATACGAGCACGGAGACACAGAACAATCCTAAAGTCTAAACCAAGATACTTTGCTGCACACACTTTCTCTCTGGGAAAAGAATAAGAGAGTAAACAGTGACAGATGTTAGACACACTTGGGAAGTCCTCGGATACTGTGGTGATGAACGACTATAACAACCTCTTTAGGACAGGATGGACGGTTTATTGTCTGAAGCACGAGATACTGTTCCCCTTTGATAATGCCCATGTACTGCAGTATCATAACAATTAAGTTACAATAGGGATGTTGTTTAAAAACAAAAAAACCAACCAACTTTTAAAAAGCTCCGAGAGAAGAGATTACTCATTGTACCACTAAGGGCTTTATTTTGCCTAGTTTATAAAATGCATAATTGTGCTAACATACCTAATTGTCAAGCTACTGTTTTGGCAAGCTAACGTACGCGTGGGTGCCAAACAGCAGGGAATACAAAATGGAGTGGAAAAACAGTTGAGATTTGATGGTGTTCTGCCTCCCATTAAAAGTGTTCTTCTGTGAAAATATATAATATACGTATGTGCATGCATTCTAACTAAGACACTGAGAAGCATTCATAAACCTATTGTCTCTTATTTTTCTGGAGTTACTACTGGTAAAAATAGGCTAGCAGCACTTGTTTTGCAAAAGATTTAGGAAACAAGGACCCAAAACTCTTGTTAGAGATGAGGAGTTACGAATCTCTGAGATCTTCATTTAAGACTGTCGCTTTATTATTTCTGTTCTACTTACAAATGTATGCATGTTTGTTGTTTTGCTTTTTTTCTTGCAGACAGAGGTTAGTGACAGAGGCAAAATCTTCACCTTTTTCAGAAGCAAAGTCAAGCCATCTGGATAGTCATGTGCTAAGGCAGGCTATTATTTTAAAAGAGGTTGTATGTGCTTCTTATAACATCTTACTGGAAATATCAAGTTAAGTTTCTGGTCCTGCTACTTTTTAGGGTTCATTCATTTTTATTCCACCTTACTAACCTGCCAAACTCCTCTCTAGATCTTCCTATTCTTATTCCCTTTAGCTCTTTCCTTCATTCCCATTACATCTACACTGGCAAACACAACAGATCTTCTCCTTCACCCCAAGTCCAATTGTCTTAACCTGACTCACACGCAGAAGCCTAAAGACTTCTCCCTTTCCCTGGGAGGAGACACCCTCTACACGTTACTCACTGGGAAGGGCAGTTGAGCCCCACTGCCCACCAAAGGACCCTTGGTGTGATTTGGGAGAGTGCCAGCTGGCATTGGCAAGAACTGCATCAAGGATCATATTAACCTTTAGTTAGCGTGGCTGGTCCAAGCCTGTGTGTCCTCTATCTTATCCATTAAGATGGATTTTGATCCCAAGGCACATGACCCTCGATCCAAACGCAACTGATAGTTGCAAGTCCCACACCGATTTGGCAGGTATTTAGCAGAAAAGTGGCATGCACGGCAGTTGCTGTATGTATATACATACGTGTAGGTGTGCTCATATGTAGGCATAATGTCTATATCAGGAGCAAAAATATTTTGGAGAAAGCAGGTGTGGCTGTCAGCCACATCTGGGCTTTGTAAATCTCTAGTAGCACAAAAATTGAGAGAGAGAAGAGAGCGTGCAAAGATGGGCACTCCCAGTCCCATGGGGATAATGGCACTCAACAAGAGACATTTTCAAATCCAGTTGTTTCAGAAAAACACACGCATTAAACATGGATTGTAAGGTATCAGACGGCTCAAAGTTTTCTCTGTGTGCTGTACCTGTGCAGTGTGTGTGTGTGTGTGTGTGTGTGTATGTGTGTGTGTCTGCACACATGCGTCGGGGGGGCAGGGGGCAGCTCTTCTGCCTTTTGTCCCCTGCAGGCAGAGTTCTGGTCCCCCAGTGCAAGCTCCACGACAGCAGAGCAGCTGCAAAACCCTGCCCTGAGCCAAATATTCCAACAGCCCCCGGCTTCTGGGGCTGTGCCAGAGGTACCTCAGCCAGGGAAACAGCTCCCACCTATTTCAGCATTCCGTTTCCACAAAACCAGACTTCACCCATTTTCAAAATGCACAACACATTACTTGCCAAACACCCTCACTTTTATTATTATATAGCCACTGACACAGGAGTTTGTTTATACTTTTGGGAAAAAAAAAAAAGTCTCTCTCTTTTCCCTTATTTCTTACACCTTCCATAACTCTAATCATTTTCCCTCATCTTCCTTCCCACATCTCTGCTAAAACATACTGACTAGCAAGCAGGAATACATATGTTTCATATCTCTAACCTTTCTGGTTTTATGTTTTCAAAGATATTTATTCTAGCACTAGAGAGGAACTATATTAGCATTTTGATTGCATTCTTTGCAGCACTTTACAAACATATAAGCAAGCATCCACATCCATATTTCTAGCAAAAATACAACTTTGTGTACAGAATTGCTGCCATTAGCTAGTTTACAGTATACATTTATTAGAGAGATGGTAAAGAAAAGAAGTTGTCAGATATTGGGTTTCAGTGGTACAGTTCAGCAGTGTTTGGACTGGGTCAGCTAAGGTTAAGGTGGATTTCCCTGTCTTCTCCCAACACCTGCAATATTTTCATTAATTAGTTACTTGCACACGTAAAAAGAAGTCCTAGCTCTGTAAAACCACCTCACACTTTTTATATATAACTGGTAGTCAGTGTTCATCAGCTTCTATTTGTGAGGTTTTAATGCCAGCGATGCCGTAAAGCTGATTACGTCTCCCAGTTTTTTGGGGGTCTTTTATAAAGTTCAGGTGGAGGGGGTTTACTAATTCAGTCCTTCCAGTGCTTTCATACCAGGCTTGTTTGAGTAGGATCTGTAAAAGGCTTGAAATGGATGTAAGTTCATTGCTTAAGTAATACGCTTAGAACCTCTTATTTTGAAATAAATTTATAGCTACATTACCAGCAGCTTTATTTTTGAATGAGCTAACAAATTCCTGAAAACAGAAAAGCAACCTTCCTCCAATCCAGCTAGCAGCAAAATGAACATACTCTGTTATAAAATATTTGACTTCTATTTATAACTTGTGTAAAGAATTGGAGCCAATCGGAGTACAGAACCAATTTGTCCAGAAGGATCCCTTATTTTTAATGAGCATATCAAGCATGCTATGAGAAATAAACAATCGTACCAAATGTTCCACTGGCAGCCTATCTGAATATATCTTATCATTCAGTTACTACGGAACAATCTGGTTTGATCTCCTACGACCAAGCTCTTACAGCATCTCAGGAACTGACTCTGTCTCCTAGAAAAGTAATCCCCAGTCCTGAATAAGCACCTCTGAGCTATGTCTAGTGGAAGGGTTGAGTTAAGCACAGCTTCAATTGCAAGCGTAAAAGGAAATCCCCAGAAAAGCTTCTAAGCCGGCGGTTAGACCCTCCAGGCAGAGGAAAGCATTACGTGCCCACTCCAGCACCTGGATGAGCACTCTCGCCACTGGAGTATTATACAAAAGAAAAACCATTACTCAAGCCGGCTCCTTTTCAGCGGAAAGCAAAAGCTGTCACCGCGTGTTGGGATTGGGTTTGATCTCACCGGCGTGCCATGGGTGCGCTCCCAGAGCCCCTTCCAGACCCAGCGATTTTTAAGAGGCTTAGATGGAAACACATCTTTGGGGGAGGATTATAACTCAAGCAGACAAGATGCCTGGAGAGACTTTAAAAGGAAGAGGAGTTTTGGAGCCTCCAGACTCAGGTAGCCGATGAGCAATGGGTTTCAGGATTACACTGTCTTGCCTCGTGCACCTTCATTTTTCCCCTCCGAGTCCTTTCTTTCTATTTTTCCCGGAGTAATTTTCATAGACAACTTATTCTATTTGCAAGTTTAAAATGCACATGTGCTTCTAACACAGCAGCAACAGCAACGTTGCTTTCACCACCAACAACAAAAAAATTATTTCCATGGTGCAAGTTTGGCAGCTGACTACAATCTTCTGTTTTACTGCTACTGTATTAGAGAACAAAAAATAAAAAAGATTCTTCCCACTTGCACCAGCATGGAAAAATAAAGCTTGTAGGAGAACACTTTTCACCCCCCAAATCCTTACCACCACAGATAAAACAGCTGATAGTTTTGTTGTGGTTAGTATACTTATTAAAAGCAGTAATATACCTAGACTCCAAACAATACATTTGTACTGAAGGCTTTTTTCATAAAATCAATACTCAGTCTCTTACTGCGCAAAAAGATATGCTTTTTTGATGCTTATTTAGTTCAGAAACTGTAATCATTCATAGCACCCAAAAATAATTATCATCATACAAAACTGTATTCTAGTAGCCCTTAACTGTTTTAAACCAAGTTCAGGCTTGCACTTCACTACAGCAAGCCTGCACATCTGCTTTAGCCACAACAAAAGATACCCTGTGGGAGTAGGGGGATCGCACTGGAGGACTTCAACCATCTAACCACTGGCATCCTCCAGCCCAGCTGACTTGTAAAGATCCCTCATTACTGGTACTGCGAGGAGAGTCCAGCCAACTCTTTAGGAATAAAACACCCATTGGCAGCAGCACAGCTACGCTCTAGATATTGCGGTTCTGAGAACTGCAGCTCTTATTACCTGGGCATCATAAGATGCTCAAGCTAGAGTAGTTCCTGAGCTTCATTAACTTAAATCAGAATTAGGGGAAAAAGAAGATGGGATAAACACATTGGGGAGGATTTAAAGAACAAGATTTGGTAGAAAAGCTTTCCTATTTCACCAAAAAAAAAAAAGGAGGTCTCCTCTGAAAAAAAATGCTGGAAAGTACAATTCCTGAAAGGTGAGGATGCAAAAAGGCCACCGCAAGCCATCAGAATACAGGGGGGGGAAGAAAATTCCAGTTTAATCTTAAATTCAGATTAGTCACACCCTTGGCATGTGAATATTTTGTATCTTTTCAGAAAATTTTTTTATAAATTAATACTTTTATTTGGCTTTAAACTTGGTCTGGTTAAAAGTTATTTCAAAGCAAGAGGTTGACATAAACGCATCTCCACTCAGTGACATGAAAATCTGAAAGAAAACAACTATCACCCTCGACTCTTTCCCTTTCAGCAGCATCCACAGCAGTGCAATACCTTCCCCAGTGCCCGTCCCATAGCACACCATTCCTAAGTGGTCACTCCCGAGGGTGTTCCACTAAAACAAAGATGATGCCTCTGTTCCCATGAACAGGAAAAATCTGTAGCAGGTACAGGAGAAGATCACAGACCTGCACACCAGGGGTGCTAAGAAAAGCAGTTTTGTATTTTTCTTTTTTACTTTAACCAACCAAATTTTACATTCTTTAGAACTTCATTTTTCAAAATACCAGCTTCTTCTTCCCCCCCCTCAGTAGGAAACGGTTGTTCATCATTTTACAGTACCTTCTTAGCTCCATTCCGTGTTGAACCACACTAAACGCGACACCTTTGAAAGTTGTTTGACTTCACATAATTCCTGTTGAATCGTTTTCTTTCACAGTGAGCCAAAAGCCACGCTTTTGGATTGAGTTTCTAGCCTTTTGCACTCTCTCAGGTACTAAATTGCACAATTTTACTGCTTTTGGCTTAAAAATGGAACAGCGACAGCAATGCAGGCACCTCCATCCCAGAGTCATCTGTCACTCTGCATACTACCCTAACTCTTTTTGGTATTAAGTTATAAGTGCGAGGGGACTCTATAAATATAGTCTGACAGGTGAGGGCGGGAGGGGGAAGTCCACCCAATTTGTATTGACGGTTTCTCTTCATTTCCTCTTTTTGTCAGGAAATTTTATAATATATAATCTTGCAGCAGCCAGAGAAATTTTATTGATGAAGGCTGTACCTCCAATCAATTTGCCCTAAATTGGTGTTTTCAACTTACTAACTTGGCTATTGAAAATTTCTAAGATAATCACGTTTCAGAAGTTAAAGACTGGACCTGTGACAGGTAGTAAAAATGGATCATAGGCTTCAAAAGGGATGCTTCTGTGGCACTGAAAAAAAAAACTCAATGGCCCTTGGGAAAAAAACCAAGTAATTATACATTTGAGATTCCAAAACCTTAGATGAAAATCAAATCTCCTCCTTCCCATTCTCATGCACTTTTTTTCTGCCTCTCCTTCTGTATCTAATATATTTAGCATCTGTTAAACGTTTATCACAATCTAGAAAGAAATTCTTTTTTTATCTTTTACCTATCTTTCATAACTCAATACTTCGTTCTAAAGAAAGTAAAAAAAATAAATAATCAAGGTAGAGTATAAGAATAATCTCAGGGCCAACACATATGGATTTCTGGAGGAAAAAAACAACTACAAGAAACAACCAACATCTTTGCTTGATTTACATGATAAACAATGTATCTATTACATATACACGATGTACTTTTACAAGTTAGAATAAGAGATTCTATGTGAAAACACCTTGAAGCAAAACAAATAGTTGTTCTCTCTGAGAACGCGTAAACCATATGTAAAAAAATGGAGTCTCCTGTATGCAACAGAAAAAACGTGATAGACATCTCACCAGAATGAAGCAATATATAGATGGAAAAATAAAAAAAAGTCTTTTTTATTCTAAGTTGCTTAATGTTAAAATGCAAAAGAAATTCACATAAGAGGAACCAGTGCCACTACTGACTTAGCCTTGTAAGCACCCCTGCTACAAAGCCATAATCATATTTGCTCTTCTATTCTTTCCATCTGGCCACATTAATCTTCTCTTCTGCTCAGTAGTAAAGGAAGAGAGGAAAACACTCTTCTTTACCCTATAGACTGCTGGTTATTGGTACTCTTCTAGCAGATGCATGTTTAAAAGTTCTCAAGTTTGAAGCCAGGTCTCCCCTTCCAATCAAAGTCCCTTAGCTCCTGTGCTGTTCTAAGTAGGTTAGGTCCCTACCATCACTCCACAGCTTTGTCAGAAAGCGGGTTACCATTCTGTGATGGCCACACTTTCAACACGTTTGTCAGCTTGGGTCCCTGGGGGAGACAGACCCAGGTGTTATCCTGCCCATATGCAAAACTCTGGAGATCTGTATTGCAATTATGAATTTAGGTATCGAGATTTATCTTGGCTATTTTCTGAAGGCAGCTTTGAGGGGGAGGGCATTTCTGGTTGATGGGTTAGAGTGTGTTTGGGGGGGCACACTTTTTAGGCGGGAGGCTGAGAGGTTTTATGTATCATTATTATCATCATCATCCCTATTCTTTTCTCATCTGGAATTTTACCTGTATTTGTTTTGTTTCTCAGACTATTCCAGCTCATTGGGGAGCACTTCCTGAAGCTGAATGCTCAATATCTTTTTCAGGACTGTTTTGGTATACCACAGGAATACCTAGCAGCACAGACCCCCAGGCAAATGCAACCTATAGAGGGGCTGCTTATTTGCATTATCTACATGTCTCCCACAGTGAAAGCAGGCCATAGCCACGCTGACAGCAAACTTAATACCAGCAAACATTCCTGTAACACATAAGACTGAGTTAAAGGGCTTATAGATATCGTTAAGAATATCATTACGGTAGGCAGAGTTACATTCAATTCTCTAAATAGGATTGATAATAGTACCTAGACCACCAGATATATATAGATAGCTACATACACACCCACCCACCAATAAATATATTTACCAATTACTCTAAAAGAAATAACAACAAATAAATATTTGTGCTGGTAATATTAAATAAAAAGTTCATAAAGCAACAAAGCAGTAATTCAGGAAAAATTACCAGTGAAACAACCCCTCCCCTTCGCTCCAAGCCTGACAGCACTGGGTACACAGCTACCGCAGTGCAGAGGGCAGGCTGGACACACACACCCTCCACAATTACTTTTCCAATGGCTGAAACACACACAACACAGTCTGAAGTCAGAGCCTGAAGTAGAGCCCTTGATTAAAACCTCGGGGTTTTAATTCATCTCCCAGTTCCATATATCTTGATAACAGAGAAGTAGTATCTCTCCCCCCATCCTTATTTCTCTCAAGCATGCCCATGCTACTTGGGAAAGATTCTCTTTCCACAATCCCATCGCATCCATGCTGGTCTCCCTTAAATTTACTAATTTTTATATATTGAAAAATTGTATGTTGCAAAAAGCATCTATTAATTATATTCACAACACATCAGAAAACTTGGTGAAAGTCACACCTACATTCAGCATGGCATATTTCAAACAAATGATGAAGAGGGCCCAGCTTCACAAACATTTAATGAAGGTTTTCTGACAGCTTGGTGGAAGACTTCCAAACCCGCTCTTGTGCTGAGTGCTTTCAACTCACGCTCAAGTCAGGAGGATTTAAAGGCCCCTCGTAATAATGCCAAGACCAACACACCAGAAAGCATATAATCATTTCGTTAGCAGGGATAATTACCATAAGGAACTGGAGTTTACTATTTCCCCGCATAACGTTTTTGATACAAACTTTGCTGTCAACTTTCCTTCTCACTGAGTAACTTCACTGTTAAGCAGATAGCCTTTGCTACAGCATTAGGAAAGATCTGGACCTAAATATCATTTCAGCAAGGCCACAGAACTTTGATAACAGTCACTATCTAAAATATTGGTCTAAAAGAAATAAATTAAATTCAGACTGATCTTACTATAGTAAAATTTGTATGACGTATACTATGTTTAATACATGACGTATGAGCAAAAAAAGTCAACAGCAGCAACGTCCAATGAAACAATCTTTCAACATACACCTTTGAAAACACAGAGCTAAATTATCAAATTCATAGAATTTAAAACCCGAAGAAACTGAGAAGTCTCATGAGATGTTGCATTATCTTTTTACACACTAGCATAGAGCACCTTCTTTCTTCAAAATGGCAACCTGCATCAGTTTCATATGATTCCACTTAGAGAACAGAATAACATATTCCACAAGTTCTTCATGTTCTCAAGGATAATAATCAGCTATCAGCAAGTTTAAAACACAATCTCTTAACCTGAGTCATAGAAAAACAGCAACTTTGAGTCAATCAGAAAGAGTCAAAGAAGAAAGATTGTAAGTTTATACTTCATGTATACAACATCCTTTTCCTTTCCCAACAATGCTTGAAGTTCTAGTAAAATCCATATCTGAGATTTATATCTGTGCCTAGAACTCATCTGTAACTTTTTAGTACTGTTTATGTGGTTTTAATGGGATCACATTTAGGTAACTGATTAAGAAGTAAACAAGAGGAAGCAATCTTAAGTAATCACACTACAATATTAGAAAGTCTTAAGGCAGATCCTTGCAGCAGTGTTTGGAGAAGAGTTCTTCTGATCACCTTCCTGTTTGGTTAAGGGGAATTGTCATGGGGAGGTGACACAAAAAAACATCCTCACCCTCTTCAAACCAGTGATTAGCCAACTTTAAAAGATTTAATGGTTCAGGTAAAAATACTAGTACTTTGCAATTACATCAAATCTTCCATCACAAAGTCCCCAGGTAGGTAAATGACCACATAACCTTAGGTTTATTAGATAGTGAAATTGTTTCTGGGAATGCTTAGCGCTACAAACCAAACAATGATTGTGTCCAACATTTAGTACCATATGTCCTGATACCTCCAAATGCTTTGTAACCATTTAACATGCTCAAAAACCTGGTCATGCATCGAATACCACAACTCAAACTGCAAATACTTAAGTAACTTATGTCTGAATTTGTCCAGTTACCTACGTTTCCAAGAGCCCAAAAGAAAGCAGAGCTATTTGTCAATGGATTTATGTGAAAGATTGACATTTCTTGACATTTAGGGTATTTTTCTATTATTTTTTAATCCCATCCAGAGTAATGAAATCTAGAAGAGACAGGAACTAAAAGCTGAGGTTTTTTTTAAACTTACTAAAAACTTTCACTATGATATGTGAGAGAAAAGAGAAAGAAAAAAAAGTCAGAAGCGTTTGCTTTCCTTTCCAAATATTTCTTATGAATAAGCTGTAACATATGCTAGGTACCTAAAGAGCTGAAAATAAAAATGCTTTTCACTTATCTTTCTGAAAATGCTGGTCACTGCTTAGCCCTTCATTTCCATTTGTGCAAGGAGCCTGAGTGCCAATATAGAAGAAAGTAACACCATATGTCAAAATAAAGCTTTAGAGAAAGAAGGCATAGAGGGAAGGGGGTTGAGATACATCATTAAGTTCAGTTGTGCAAAGATTTTTCTTACACCTACTTGGATAATTATGAACATTGTGACCGGCCAACAAACAGAAGCAGCACATCTCAGGCAAATTCTTGAAGCCAGCGTTAATTTTTAATTGACTTTGTTGGTGCCAGAATTTGCCAGAATTTCAAACAGTGTATCCAAAAAGAAGTTAAGCACAGAGGGGTGCTCACCTTCTCAGAATAAAATGCACACTAAATATTCATATTTTTTTTCCCCGAGCTGCAGACTGAGACAGACAGTAATATTTGCAAAATCATGTAGCTATTCCGAACGTAAATTCAAGTAATTAGTTTTAAATATCTCTGTTTGATAGCTCATTTATGGAAGTCAATACACTTTTAACTGCTAAATATTTTTGTTTTCTTCACTGGATGTATTTTTAAATCTTCATGCAGTTTAAAACAAAAAAAAGGGGGGAGGTTCACTCATTGCACTCCATTTCCCCAAGTTTGAGAGTGTAGGACAATGTTGCAGTATCTATCACAAAGCAGCAAATCCCAGTGAAAGACGATTTCTTGTTTTTAAGACAAAATTCATGTCACTCATTGACCCTGATGCTCACACTCACGTACTCCTGAGCACTAGGGAGGCATGTCCCCACCTGCCCCGGCTGGAAGAAGCCAGGTGCCCAAATGCTCATAGCCAAGGTCCATCCCTTGGATGCTGAGGAACACAAGGGTAGCAGTGCTGTGCCCTGCTTGCTGTCAGCACCTGCAGGTCTGAGAGACCCTTCTCTGCCCCCCGGGATGACTCTCCTTCCCAAAAGCTGTCAGGATTTCCTTGCTGCCTTCCTCCTGGGTGTCCAGAAAAGCAGCACAAGGCACTCGTGGTGCTTGGGACTTACAGATCAGTTGACACGGGTGCTGATAGCTCCTGACAGCCCTTCTCCAGTGTCTGCTCCTCCTGAGGTTTTCACACCCACCCAGACCCATCATCACTGTCCTAGTGCTCCTATTAGCACACTCCACAAAAAAAGGGTCTTGAAATAATCTAATGTAAACTGAAGGGTAGGCATTTACACACATTTTACCCATCCCTGTTATCCAACTAATGCTTGCTATCATCTGGAAACAACTAAGTTTATAGATAAATAGCCTTGATCTAATGGGTACATCTGTTCCCATTTTACTTGCAAGCTCAAATGTGCACTTTGAAAAGTGTATTTAAATATTGCACTCCAGCTCCTCTTTTCCTTCTGGAAGCACACAAATCCCCCATTAGTCCTTTTGTTTGTGTACACCATTTCAACTATCACTGCTTTTTTCCATGTACTTCAACATATACGCAACACCTAAAGGACTAGCAGCGTCTTTAGTTTAATAGTCTTCTGATCCAACTTTATGTTTAGAGTATGTACTGATAAGCTTTTGTTTCCTTTCAGAGGTAGTTTACAGTAAATGAAAAAACAATATCATTTCATAAAAAGGAAAAGAAGTTATCTTACTGCCTTCAGAATACACTGTATGGCCAAGGGATACACACATATATATATAGATAACCGTGCTGCAGAGTGCTCCCAAGCCCCCACATGCGTACTGGCCATTTCCCAGCTCCTCATCAAAACCCATCCTGGCCATGCACCAGGTCTCCTTTTCTGGAAGGGCAACCATATGGGAATGATGGAAAGGAATCACAAAATGCATAAGTAAGGTCCTTGCTCAAAATGATCAATGTATGATGACACAGACTGCTCTGTGGCATGCATCTGCCCTGACGTTTTGGTGCCTTGGACTCTCCAAGACAACATTCATCATGTTGTAGCGCTGCACAACTGCTGCCCTCAGCATACAACCAATCCAGCAAAACATGACAAACAGATGCTCAGTTCAACTCAGTTAAGCTTCTGCATCTCATTATTTTTGTTTCTGTATTAAGCATCACTTTATCAAACTGTAAACCTTAAAACCCAATAGTCACAGGAACGACGCATTCCTAAAAGGATCATTTATGTCTTTTAAAATAGTTTATGTTGTCCCTTAACATTACCCTAATTGCTCTATGCTTATCAAAAACACCTGAAATCATAGCTATTCAGTCCTTCTCAGGTATAGGAAGGCAGGATTCAAGATGTCTGTGCTTCTACAAGCATTCGACTGTGTTATGCCTAACTGCAAGAACAATGTGCTGGGAAAATTTGTTTCATCCTTTCTAATGCACCCTCATCACAGAAGTTCTCAGATTTTACTTCCCTTGAACAAGAAGTATATACCTTTACATACTTTTTATTTTTACCTGCTCACCATTTTGGCACCAGTGGTAAATAAGGTGCACCACCCACCTTCTCCTGCTCCTCATTGTATTTACAGCACCAACAGGAGACTAGAAAGACCAGTAGCATCCACACATTTACAAACTGAATGTGTACTCTGCTATATAGAGCATGTCTTCAGCTGTGTAACTGTGCTATTCTACCATCTATTCTCAGATGTTGACAGCTTTATTTCGTTCTAACCATTTATATTTACAAAGGGATCAGAAGAATAATATCTTCCAGGGGAGCAAGCATTCCACAGTCAAGTACCTGAGGGTTGGTTGTGGTTTTTTTTCCCCCACTTGTACTCAAATTATGCAGTCAAAATTTCATAAGAGTTAGAAGACTGGCTTTGTTTGGAGGCTGTTTGTTCTTTTTTGCTTCACTAAAAATGTCAGCTTAAAAGTAGGGTAGTGTGGCTGCCCAGAGGATCACTTCTCAGGGGACACCAGCCTTGTGGTGTTGCCCTGTGGAAGTTGGTCAGAATAGTCAGCTTAGGCAAAAAGCATCTTTTAAGCAGAGAGGCAGGAATTTTGTGAAGAAAGCACCTTTGTTTTCTGAATGACTTAATTCAAAGTTAGTGCCTTTTACTGAACCGTTAATTAAGAGATTGTGGCTTTTTCACCTGTCTGACAGTGATGCAAAGAGATCTGTGTTCAAATTTCTAGGTAACTTTTCCATAATACTATTGAACAGTTGGAAGCACAGATGCAGCATAGTTTATATACATTTACAGCAAATTCCAAATGAATACTTATGCAAATGATCTTGCAGCTCTCCACTTAAGTGGCTCCATGAGTTTCCAGAGTAGGTTGTTCCCGCTCAAAAACGTACCGACTACTGTATTTGTCTCTTACTATGTTTTCAGTCATCTTCTCTGCCAAGGATAGTTTCTTTCTGCAATCTTTCATCAGGTAATTGGAAAGCTTAATTACATAACATTCCCCTCGCAATATCCTCTTAAAAAGCTGTACCCATAAAATTCCTTGAGGGGTGGTTTTTTGTTTGGGTTGGGGTTTTGTTGAATGATTGAGACTCTTATTTTTCTTTATTTCTCTACTGCTTTCAGTTCATCATTTTCTAGACTTACAAACCCTTACAGTTCTGTTTAGCCCACATTTCCTTCCAGCTTCCCATTCTTATAATGTTTTTCTTTTCAAGATAGGAGATCTACAGATCCCCGTTACCCATTTCTTCCCACTTCTGAAACAACAGGCATCTTGGTTATCTTGGAGGATTGCACGAGCTGCTCTACTGCTTAGGGGAAAATGGATTGAGATACTTAAAATAACATTTTAAAATGAAAAGAAAAGGTAGAGCTAATGTGTTGCTGTAGTTGGAAGCCCCTGTGTTTGTCTCCAATGCATCTTAAGAAGTATTTGTGTCCAGTTCCCAGGTATTTTCCATGATGCATGATTCCATGACCTTATTTACTAACAGTGTTTTGGAAGCAACAACTGATAAAAATAACATTGCTAAAGTGATTTTTATCATTTGTTCTCATACTAGGAATCTCATTCATATTTTCTGTTTTGTTAGGGATGGTACCAATCTCTTACTGCTTGACTCCAAAGACAGGTAAGTACTAAATTCCACAGTATATCACTTCTTTCTGAATAAGACAAAGCAACACATTAACAGTAATACAAGTATGTAGGATGCCTCAGTACGATGACAGATTTTTTTAGGGTGAGTGTTCTTTTCTGAAAATACTTTAGTAATTTTGCTTCCCAGTACATGGGTTTTATTATAGTCTTTTCTGCTAGAATATTTTTTGTTCTTTTTTAAAAAGGCATTGTCTTGTTCCTGGAGAGTTAATAAAATATTGCAGGATGTAGCATATGCTTGCAATCACTGAATATACAACTAAGGAAATTTAAATACTGTGCAATGTCTGGTACCCTATAAATTTCCCCCCCTGCCCCGAGCATTACACAGCTTCATCAAAGAGCTCAAGTTACAGAGCTCTTTGAAAGGTACGTATAATTTATACAATTCTGATTACCCTGACAGTACCAAGAAACAGCTTTGGAAAGCCTGCAATTGCTTAAAGAAATGTCAACAGTTTTGCCTCATGGGAGGAGATTGTTTAGGACAAAGCATTGAGAAATAAGTAGTAAAAGACACTGAAGGAACCTTACAAAGTACACAAACTCAGACTAAACCAAGACAAGGTTTGAGTTTGGCCATTTCTACACCACTTATGCATCACGGAAAAAACAAAGCCTAAGCTATTGTCACAAATACATTTGATTGAATTTGTGCATATAACTTCACTGTAATTGCAACGAGACACAAATAATGGATTTCTTAGTCCCCTTTAATTCCTTTATATACAGCCACTAACACAAATTAAGTGAATAAAAATCAGCCCAATGTTATATAAATGGCAAAAGAGAATCTTGTATTTCATAACAGGAGATATTTCGAGAAATAGAATAGAGGAGAAAGAGCTCACATCAGTAACAGTGGATTTGCCAAGTACGTTTTTTTCAGCCTGACAACAGAATGATTATTAAATATTTTAGGCAATAAATGGCAATTCTTCACAAACAATCCTTGACTTCTGCCGATATACATGTGCAGGGTTGTGAGTGTTTGCACACATATTCAACTATACAAAGTTGTAAATTACTTTGATATTTGCCAGTTTAGTTTTTGACCACAGTTGGTAATTTAGAGTATTAATTGTTTTTATATAACTTCATGAACAGTCAGTCTACCAAATCAGGTCTGTCTACTTTACTCACATTTTAGTGACTAACCAGTAAATATGTTACTGCTTAAAAACCCAACAAGCAACAGGGAAGTGGATCACAATAGGAAGAAATAGGTGTGCCAACAACAGACATTTTGAAGCACAGGTTGTCTCACTGTCTTCCACTTTTGATGTTCAACCAACCCTATTCTTCCCAGTTATGCAGTGCCAACTGTCAACTGTTGCTAACCTGTGCAGCAAACGACTTAGTGTGCAATTAATGGAAGTTGCCTGCTTAATTGCAGTGAACATTTTATTTGAAATACTTGCAAGGAACGTTGGAAGTTAAGATGTTCTGGAAGGATTTCTTGTTTAGGTGCACTCGTTTAATGACATCATCGAGCTACTTCCACGGAACAAAGGTCTCAAGTGAGAACAGCCAGTCCCCTTAACAAGGTGGGATCAAGTGAGACGATACAGTTATTAGGTTGCCACACACACACTTCAACCCACTTTCCTTCAAAGAGGAGTAGAAGCTCAGGTTTACAGATAGCACAAATCCATGTAGCAACACTGATTCTAATTGATTAACTTGCCTGAATTTCTCTGAAAGAGCTTTCTTTCCAAACTGTTACTAATATAAAGTGTTTTCTGCTGTTGACAAAGGACAACTTAAAACTTCAGAAATACAATAAAGGATATTTTAGCTGATGTGATTTCATTATTGAGAAATACATCAAATATGAAAAGTTGGAGTAGTAGCTAAAATGTAAGATCTGCAGGTATTTTCTGTCTCTTCCTTGACTAAAAATAAAATCATATTAGAAAATTGTATTCTCAGTACCATTCCCCTCCTGAGTGCCTGCTTAAGGTGGCAGAAAAATCCATGCCAGCAGGTTATACCTGGTGTGAACCAGATTAGTTTAGCTGTTGTTCTACATTACCTGCAGTTCTTTTAAGCCTTATAAGTTTAGTACAGACCACGTTTCTTCCTGAGAGAATAGCTCAGAAAGCTAGTTAAAGGGTAACGCTACTAAAAGAGGATAGATGAATTCCTAGAGCATTTTGTGTGAGTGTTGGCATGTTTCATTTGCGTTTGATCATCAGTTACACATACATGGGAACAATTTTGCTGTTAATTTATCCAAAGCAGTAGTCTGTGTACAAGTACACTCTAAATCTGCATGCCATGCCTCAATGTTTCAAATATGGATCTCATTTGCTAATACAGAGATCACGTTCATTAGAATGTAATTACAGGATGAAAAGCATCTAGTCAGAAAACACCACAAGCTCTTGTTCCTTGCCTTCATTTTACTATAGCAGAGTGAAAAAAAGACATTATAGTCTCAAATACATCAATTACATTCATCTCATTAGGTCTGGGAAAACTATCTGCTGGGCCTGCACAGGTTGGAAAGGAAGAGAGATGTCAGAGCTAACACGAGCAACCCACAAAGAAGAAAGATGACATAACTGACAAGCACATAGGTAGAAGCCTTTAATAGACTGAGTCAACACCAAGCAGTTGTACACAGCTTGGCATTTCTCTGGGCTACTCTGCTTGTAGCCCAAAGGATAGAAAAAAAACCCCATTGCACAACCCTCCAACCAGAACAGTGCATATGTCAATGCTAATGTTGGTGGAGAAAGAGCAAGCAAGAGAGGACCAGGCCCATATACAGAAGAAACATGAGAGAGGGGAATGGTAGAGTTTTGTTCACACTCATATCAGTCAGGTGGTAGAAGGCCTCAGAGTGGGAGGCATGTGGGACGAAATGCTGTAGATTGAGGCAACAGAAACACTATTACTAGAAATTGGTACAACTCATATAGGAGTTCAAAAGAGGTTTTTGGCAAAGTAATGAAATAGAAGACCAGGCAAAGGCTCAATTATTCCTTTTACAAGCTATTGTTAAATTTCTTCCTCTATCACTAAAGCAATTATCACATGCAAGACATCACAAGTAGAAAGAAATAAGAAATACCCCGTTAGATGAAGTAATCGTGTTTAGGACTAGGTAAGCTCCCCCCACGTTACTGTGTTTTACACCATCATTATATAATTATTTTTTTCATTTCTTCTCTTTCCCATCAATCATTTCAAACCTGTCATTTAAAAGTGTGCAAATCTTTTTACAGAAACAGTCAGTCTTGCTCATGTCCTGGTTAAGTTGCTCATTTGCACAGCACACTGATTTGTTAGTTAAATACATGCTTTAATGACTTGCCTTGTTTCTAAATTTATAAGCCTGGGTTGATGGAGGTCTGTGTTAATGTTTTCTGGAACTTATTGCCTTTGTATGTACAGAACAGCGGGCAATCAATAGTTTGCTTAGTTACACAGACTCCCAGTTGTCCCAGTGCTGGGGCAGGCAGGAGCCTTTTAGCATCAGCCTTAACTGCCTGCTGCAGAGCAGCGCCCGGGATGAGGCAGGACCCGTGTCACCTCCCATCTCCACACATTCAAAGTGAACAATATGTTAATAAGGCAACACAATACAGACAGACACGCAAGCCTGAAAGGAACAGAAGCGGCTACGAGCCACAGCCTGTTTCTCCACGCGCCAGGCGGGTTGCTCTCACGCTGTAATTCTAATTTAAACCATGCCTTTTTATCTTCAACCCAGGGTTGTGGAGGCAGAGGGTAAAGCCCCCCCTCTCCCCCCATCCCCATCTCATACTCTGGGACAATCTTAATGCTAAACCTGCTTCCGCAGCACTGCATGAGCAGCTCTCTGAACCGTATCAGCATTTTGCATGCATTGTAAACCTGGGGAAAAGAAAAATAACTTAATTTAAAATGTGCTGCAGTTTGTGCCACTGTTGCTAATGTCACCCTGAAAAAAATTCCCACCCTCAACACACGCTTCAAGTATTTACAGTTTATCTGTGAGACTCAAGATTTTCATTACTCAAAAAGTGTTGTTTCTTTACAAATGCATGGAAATTCAAACTTTCCCAGTTATTTTGTTACTGCGATAGATTTGAAAACCAAGGAGGACGGGTATGAAGTTAAATTTAAGATTAGTTTGCCATCTTGTGCAGAGAGATAGAACCAGGTGAGCAATGCTGAATACAACAATAAAAAAAATTAATTTTGCTTTACAATTTGCAATTCAATCATCTTCCGCTTTGCCAAAGAAAAACTGCAGAGTTTCATTGCTGGACTACTATTACAGTGGTTACTGATGAAGCACTGACACAGGATCTATTCTGAAACCTGCAGTACACCACAGAAGCCTTTCCAAAAAGGGATGAGCTGCAGTTCAGACATAGGATCCATGTTACAGAAAACATCAGCAGTGAAATATAAACAAACAAGCCCCTCCAAAACATACGGTCACCAAGCACAAGACTGCCCAGGGGACTGGGATAAGTGGCAGCCGCCTCAAAGAGCTTCAAGTTTTCCTGGCACTTATTAGACCACCAGACACTAATCTGTCAGCAAGGGAGCATCAGAGCTCCATCAACCTTCCTCTTCCTCCTTTCCGCACTCATCTACACCAAACAAATCCTCCAGTAGGTTTTGCTTCTCAGAATTTCCCATTTAAAAAAAAAAAAAAAACAAAAACAAAAAGACAAAAAACTGCAGTAGCAATAGTGCAATTAAATTCACAAGAAAGTACTAATGTTTATTATTTAAGGGAATGGGGTCTACATCTGTTTACTCTAAAACTGGTCAATAAGCCATGAATGATTCTACAGTTATGTTTCCTACAACTTACAGTTTATTTTTTGATGTCTCCCCTAGAAAAATATAATAATACTTAATATAACTTATGTTTTCCTGCTGAGTCTCAAAACAGAAAGCCATCCAGAAAAAAAAAAATCAAGTGATTGATTTGGAAGAGAAACATTTTGAACTCCAAAATGGACTACCAATTATCGGTAACATTTATAGTCTTCTAATAATCAACAGAAAGGGATTCACTGCTGGAACCATGAAAAACTATGGTATTTTAATCACTACAGAATAATAACTGCATGTAAGTATATAACCAAACTTCACTCATTTACAAATCAGAGACTAGCAGAGAAAGATGAATGGTGGGCTTGCTTCTGCTTCTTATTAGAATCCTTTTTTTGTGCCAATGCGTCAAAGGCAAAGTAACTAAAATCCAGTAGATATGGATCTCCAGGGAGCACAACAAGTCAGGGATTTTCTGATGAAAGTTTTTTCCATAAAAATTGGATTGCCTGAAGGAATGTATGAACCAGTTTAGATGAGAAGACCATTTCTGGCTCAAAGAGGGAAAGGGGGAGAAAAAGCCCATTTTCTCTTACCTCCAAATAAGTAAAATCTGTAAAAATTAGAGCACTTAACTGGAACACAGAACGCCTCATCCAACTTTATCCCAGAAACCCATCCTAGCCACTGAGCTACTAAGTAAGCTTGACACTTTTGAGAGGAAAATAAAATTAAAACAAAGAGCAGAAAAGAAAGTAGAGTAGTACAAGAAAACCAACCAGCTGGTGGTCATCGTGCTCACCTTAGATGTGAAAAATGAAGTCTACAGTCCACCTAATCAAGCCAGAGTCAGTCCTTTAAAGTTCAAGCACATACTCTGCTAGCTCAGCTAATGGTTATCCTATAAAAATAAGAACCGGTCTCCTGCTTTTCATTAACGTTTGAGATTTCCTCAGTGCATAACAACAACATATTGTGAAGTGTCAGCACACAGGAGCACCTAAAGATCCACTTTACTGATATGAGGTGCAAGACCAGTCATACTAGCGATGGCACAAGGCCTGCAAAAATATTTACAATTCATATTAGAGTGGCAGTGTGGCTACAACAGACTTTAAGGTTGATTTTGTGCAGGTCAAAACCACTGTTTTGCTTTGTGAGAGGATGGACAGGAAGGGACTGAGGTGCCGGGGTAAACAGCCACACTGCTCAGAGCACCCCACCAGTTTCCCCTAGTGAAACTCAGGTCAATGTTAGGAAGGAAAACCCATCTGATTTCACTACTCCCAGGTGCTTGCTTGCTCTTCTCTCACTAAGAACAGAAGACCAACACATGGAGATGCTTCAAAACACTGCAGCTTTCATTTAATTTTTCACACCAAGCTATGGCCACCTCTGTGTTGGCGTAACTGCAGAACAACGCCAGGACAGCAAGCGGAGATACTTGGAATTTAAATAAGCTCAGCCAAAATCAGAATATCATCCTATTTCCTTAAGTAGTCTAATTAGAGTATAGAATTCAGTTTTGAAAGGTACATTTTTTAATAAACACATGCTAAGGAGCATTACATACTTCTGGAAAGTGTTCTGAATGTACAACTCCCCTATCCAGATCTGTGAAACAGTAAAATAAATGCCTCGCTTCTTAAATGGTGTTACATGAAGCTTCTTTCCTCTCTAGATTACCTCTAGATGAAAAACATTTCTGAGATTAACCAGGATGTGTATAAAGCTGTCATTTCTATAGCCGGTAGCACGTTAAACCTCACCTAGTGAAATAATTAGCCAGGGTGGGGGGGTGGGACAGGACAGGGACAGTGGGTATACTTGTTGCTTTGGTTGAGGTTTTTTTGCTTATGCTGTGCGGTGGTTTGGTGTTTTTTTTTTTTACGTATGTTGACCTGGATCAGCTTATTTGAAAGAGAACATAAGTCATCCATGATACTAGAGTAGCCTCTCTGAATCCTACTGAACAAAAAGAGCTAGGCCTCAAATAGCTCGCAATGGTTAAGAGATTTCAATGTCTGTGAAAAGACAGAATGACTGATGATAATTCAGAATTAATTGAAACTTCAGGACAGATACACACGACATGCCCCAAGTACAGCACTAATGTTAGCAGAATGGACCCTTTTCCTTGTTGTACCCTATAAACAAGATTTACAGTTGTGCATACACGTTCCAAAATCTTCAGAACAAACATCCAGCTGAGCAGATTTTAATTTAAAAGACAAATAAAGTATTTTGTATAAATTTTCTTCTCTTTTCACTCTACCCCCAACAGCTCAACCAACCAGAAGACTAAAGCACCAGAAGTTCCCTTTATTAGGGCACTCGCTGACACGAAGTAAATTGTCATGCTTAATGACAAAATCCATAGGGAACCAAAATCACTACATGGAAAAAATCCCTGTACAAAGAAGCTTTAGCTGAAGACCAAAGAAGCTCACATTACTCTACTTATTAAACTACTAATGTTAAAATCTTTAAAACGCATCAGCACAGTGGTACATTATACACTTTTCCTCACAAGAACTTCACCAAGCTGAGTTTCTCCAACAGTGGAATAGTACTTTGGTACTGCTTATCTTTTTAAATGAAGCATACATTGACAAAATGTAGCATTCCAACATCCAGACTCTTTAATTTTAAGTAGATGGTTATGTTTCATCAGATTGAAGTTGGAGCTGACATGCACACATTTACTTTAAGTCATCTCAATTTAATAAGAATACCTAAAAATTCTTAGGATTTTTGGGTGTGGGGACTATTAGTTTGGAAAAAAAAAAACCCACACCTTAGGTATTTTCCATTTCAGTTTCTCCTTCATTTTCCTCAGGAGTGGATGCATACAGTACATTCAACAACAGGCTGTACATCAAGGGTATGAGGGAAAATGCAGTAATATTTGCATAAATGGGCTCAGAATTTCACCTTTAATCATTACCCATTCAAAAAAAAATACCCACAAACCAAGATATCTTTTCCTCCCCTCTTTTGCTGTCTTACTCTGAAATGATCCAATTAAATAATATTTCTGACTCTAGGTAAAATCCTTGTCAAACATTGAAGAGAGTCATGAAATTACTCCTTGTAAGATGTCCTTTGCACGTGGTTTAAATTCTTTTGGCATTTACAACTGTATAAATGTTCTTCGTTATCCACTATACAATAGTATGAAGCTACTGAGATGATATTTTTGATAAAAGGTACTAGGTTTAAACCAAAGAGGAGCATTTTGAAAGAGAAGTTTGGTTTTGCAGTTCTACTGGCAAAGCAGATGCACAAGTAGCAGGACTAAGGGAAGACTTTGATCTCACCTACCTTTCATGTATAATTGACAGTTGTAATTTGGACTCAGGGATGATAGAAAGGCAGCTGAGAAATTCTTTGAGATGCCTGTGTACAGAGAAGCAACATATGCTTGATGCAAGCTGAAAGGAAAATACAAAGCCTGAAGAATCAGCATCACCGAGCTCTACACATCGCAGCAGCCATACATGAAAGGGTAGCCCATGCAGACCTCGCCAGCACGACCGTCTTTTGGTCAGGCTCTTAGTTAGCACATTCACCCACGCTAGGTAAAGATAACCTGAGTTTTAGGCTGAGAAACACCCAAATGTGGAGGAACGGTGACAAGCTTCTTTGCAGAAGGGAGGGACAGTGCAGAGAGGGTACAGAAGGAAATGACTATATCCAAGGTAGTACCAACTGAATACACTAACATTCATTCTTGGTTGTGAGTTTTTCCACAAGATAAGGAGAAAAGAGAGAAATTTTAATCCAACAGACCTTATTTTCTGACCCGGGGCATTTTCCCAAAGCAGCGGTTCTGCTGTAATTCGCTCTCGGCTTTGTTACCTCAAGCGGCGAGAGGCCTGGTCAGCCGGCCAAGCAAAGGGCGGGAGCACGGGGCGTGACAAGATGGCGGCCCAAGAAGGGTCTTCTGCCTTCGCCCCATCCCCACTGGCCTCCTCAGCCCTGCCTGGGCACACGGGCCTGCTCCCGCCAACCCACCCCTCCAGAACACCGCAGGGGCAGCAATGGCAGTTTGGCTCGGCAGGCCATCAGGCCTCTGATCTGTCAGGGAGCCAGCTGCAGTGGCAGCGGTGAGGGAAGCAACATTTTACACACAAGTGAGATATTGGCAGAAATAAATATTGTAAATATTTACGTAAATATTCTCTCATTCTCTGGCAAGAATTAAAAAAAAAATAAAAAATTAAGTGATCAACATCAGTATCAGCTAAGGGAAGAGTTATGAGCTCAAATGATACCACAATAGCACTTTGAAAGTTTTTTTTAAACTTTGAAGTTTTGGTGAAAGGGGCTAAAACCCAACCATAATACTTCAATGCAGAAATGGGGAAAAAGAGTTAAAAATTCATTTACGTGAAAGCAAGTTAACACTGTGATTAAGTTTTAGAGTGAGCACAGACACAACATTTCCACAATGGGATCACTTCAGTACATCAAAGATAGCATGAATCAGGACTTCACAACACAGATGGGTCCAATTTGCTGCTTTTCTCAATTTGCATAGGGTTTTTTTTTTTGTCATCTCACAATACAAATCTTCAATGCAAGAGTTATTCCTATCATTACCAATTTCTGTTAAACCACACTGCTGATCTGTACTGTTTTTCAAGTATCATCTTAGGTAAATAGATGTTATTATTACAGACAGTCAAAACCAGACTTTTCATCTCCTGTTAAGTACTGGAAAAGAACACTCGGGAACAAAAAAGTGTCTAAATCCTGAAATTACTTGCAAAAGAACAGACAAACACTTCAAGGTGGAGAAAGGTTACCCTTCAAACCAGGGTCCTGTGCCTCATCCTGAGGGAGCAGGAAAGGCAACGAGAAAGTACCCATTTGCTTCACCTTTCCTTGCACTTTATGGAAGATGTTACAAAAAGCTCAAGCATGTTTAACATGATTTAAGAAAAGGCACACATTTGAAAAAAATAAATTAACATGAGAACTGAGTTGAAAGAAACTCAGTAAAAAAATAAAACTTTTTTAAAGCTAAACAAAGAGAAGAATATGCATTAAAAATGTCAGACTCTATAACAGCTGAAGACTGTCTACTGCATCCATAGTGCTAAAATAGACACACCGGAATGACATTTTGAATGTTACCACGTTGCTGGCTCAGTTTACAATGTCCATTAATGTGACATCAGCCCACGCAGTATCTTCTGAAGTGCTGTAAGCAGATTCATGAAACTTTTCTTATCCTCGGTAAAGTCAGGTGTTGAGATATACACAGCAGAGGAATTTGTTCTAGTTCCAAAGCAGTTTTAAATTGCAAAATCCACAACATATACAATAAATCTGTAAGACAGATGGCCATAAATCCCTAATGAAACACTGCCAATGTAAATATTGTAAAAAGGATAAATAGCACTTAATTACACCATTGGCAGGGAAGTTGGTTTTTTTCCCCATCTTCATTCTGCTTTTCACCAGTCTCCCAGGCTCTCTCAAGCACACAGCATGCACAGCACAGATCAGTGGTGGCTCTGTTCTCTTCCACTGCACAGCTTTTACTCTCCTATGCCTTTACTTCCCACTTTTTTTTAGTTAAAAATCCAAAGGCACACACACAAAACACGCCATTGTTGCTCTGAGCGTTTGTAGAAGGCATACCTGTACACACAGTAGTAGACAGACAAGATGAAAAACTAATAGATACAAGGAAAATGACTGCAAGAATCTATCTAGGCTGTTGTGTTTGGTTCTGGCCCAGAGTTATGGTGCTTTAACACACACACACACACCCCTTTTCCCTACTCTGCTATTCCTTAACTGGCTGGCTAACCAAATAAGAAACACAACTGATCACCTTTTCCACCTCTTCTCAGGCAAGGGGGACACTGAAAAAAAAAATCCATAACAGATTAATTTATCAAATAAAAAAACCCCCTACATTATTATCTTTGATCATCGGGTTTTCCACTTATCTCTCACTCCTGCACAGACAGGCTTTACACACACATAAACCTTTAGCTATGAACCAGGAACTCTCTCTTGTAATCTCAAGAAGCCAGAGCTGCTACCTTGCCCAATATGCAGGCAACTTCCAAATTCTCAGTCAAGTGATGAGTCCACAACTTCAATCCAGTAAACCGGCCTTCAGCAAACACCTGGCAGCATATTCACATTGCAGCATTTATTCATGCCATATACTACAAAACCAGTTTATTTTAAAATCTGTGATTTAATACACAGACCTATCATACAAAGCTTCCCTTATTTCTACTGATGCTTTTTAAAAGCCACTATTTTTTTTAAAAGAATAAACTTCTCAATACCATAGTAACAGAATGGACAATTTTTCTGCATTTAATCTGTATTTTAAGCCACCTAGAGCTATTTTTAAGTAAAACACAAGACACCTTGTGAATGCAGTATTAAGAAGCTTGCTCGTGTATAGTGGACATATCACTTAGTATTTTTCATATACCATTATGTATTGCCTTAAGTGATTTCACATAAATGTGAATATTGGTTTAGTTATGGTTGCCATGTGTGAATGAGCAAGGTTGGCGTTCCTACACCTTTGAGTGAAAATTTCAATTCATTTAATTATACTGAGAGAGAATTGTGTTTTGAGAATTAAGCATGGCTGTAATGTCTCAATTTGCAGTGGATTCAAACAAACGTAGAGAGCCCTTGTGCTTTCTAACTTTCCCTCTGAAGGTCCCAGAATGCTTGACCCGGCAACATGGACAAAAAAAAAAATTGAAAATACTTTAAAAAGTGGAAGGTTGGTGATCTTGCTGAGCTCACAGTTGTTTGCTCAGACGTTCACTTGGCTGAAGCTTGTATCTAAAAAACCAGGGAACCAACAGACTCAGCCAACAGAGGTTTCCATCATTGCGAAGTGAGAATGTGAGTGACGAAGCTGACTCTCAGGGCATTAATTCACAGAATTCAAGGGTCAAAGTACAAAAACATGTATGTAATTGCAGAATTGTACTCTCTGCTTTTATGAGAAAACACAGAGAACAAGGGGTGGTTAACAGCACAAGTAACGGGGAGAGGGTTTTTCCTTCAGGGGATGGTTACATTCCAAACTTGGCAGTCATAAAAATACATCACAAATAAAGCAGACAAGACCTCCAGATACCACTAATACCTTTAACTCTGCATTGGTACCATTGTGTACAAGTGCAGCTACTGAATCCCCCTTGCTCACAGTGCCCTTTAACATCTAAAGTCTAAACTCTGCTTCCCTACTGTATAGAACAGCTTAGATCAAAGACACAAAAAGCACTGAAAACATTAAAATCAATTAACTCAAACTTCAAAGCCACCTGATTTGTTGGTAAATTATTTGGTCAATGATTGATTTGAGGTACTTTGCTGTAAAGTGTGCCAGAATGAAAGAACACAGACATTAAACCACAATTACTAGAATTAAGTAAAAAAATCCCAGAATACAGTGTTAAAAGATTAAAGGGTAAAGAAACATGATTTCTCTGTTGTGAAGAGGCTATCACTGAAATGGAAGCAAGCAGAAAAGAGTGAAAAAGACACAGTGAAATTCAGAAAATTAGTCTCACTGAGAGGTGATTTACTTCTCATTGCTATAATGATACCAAATTCTGTTTCAGACACATTAAATATACAAGGCTGTTAGTGTTACTCATCAAGAGTGAAAGGAGTAACATTACTACTTATTAATCTTAATGCTCTTGACAGGTTTTGAGCTCTGGAAGTTGTGATTAAGCTTTTTCACCAAGGATGGTAGAAGACCACTGAAAACTTCATCCCAGGAATATTTTCAGGCCAACAAGTTCTGCGCTTTTTTTTTTTTAAACCAACAGAAGAAAGCAGAGAGAAACTTTATCTGCCATTTTAAGTAATAAAATGTCTCCCAGCAGAGCAATGCTTTCATCATCTGGCACTCATGTCCTTAATGAACACACAGTCAATATTGCCACAGTTCTCCAGTGCACACCTTTATGGTTTGTTAGATCTGGTAGCTATTAGTACCGCTGTCCTCTAGCTATATTTCTCTCTGATCTCCCAAGTTAAGCATGTGTAGGTTGGGTGCGAGTTTTAAAGAAAGTGTTCCTAATTGCCTCCAGTTGCTTCTGGGCTTGGCCTTACTGATTCAGACTCTTTTTAAAGAGTTGTCTTCAGTAGAAGATAAATTCACCGTTTTCACCTCGGGATAACAAAGATGTAAGATAAATCAAGGAAAGGTAGAAAGAGTACATTGTGAAGAAAAGAGAGCCACCTAACAAAAAAAGCCTTCAATCTTACCTTAAGGTAAATCAGATGAGGTCAGCTTTATACCTTGCTCCCCCACTGGGAGGGATTTTTGTTTCCCGATTTTTCTAGATGTAAAACTAAAGTCTCTTATCTTCTTTGTACACTTACTTTGCCTTAGGAAAGATAACATATGCTGTTCATCTTAATTTTAAGGAAAAAGTTACTGGGCAGATTTTTTTTATATTTTTGTTTTAAGGAGTAAGGATTGTGAGCTAATAGTGAAGCAATACTTTACTGAAATACAAAGAATATTGTGATGTTGAAGACACCCCTTAATCTTGAAGGCACCCTTTGAATAAGAACACCCTAAAATTCAACAAAATGATACCACAGCAATTCTCCCAGATGTCCACAATCCTAAATCCTGAACTGAGAATGGATCCCCTACCAAAAACTTACTAGGTTAAAAATTGATAGGATTAAATGTAATTCTACCTATTCCGTCTAAACCTTCATGACATTAGCTAGTATAGCTTGCCTCTAGTAAATCAGTGGCCAATTCGGGTACCCTTCCCTCCCCTCAACAACTTTTAAGAACAATGGGACACTTAACAGCCTCAGCAGCACACACATTTTTTGCCAATGGGTATAGGTACAGAAGGGGAAGGACACTGGAACAGAGCACAAAGTTCCACTCCCCCACACTTTTCTGAAGAGGGGTTCATGCCCTGCACTGCTGCTGTGATCCATTCCATACATTCCTTTTATCCTGAATGTAAATACATTCAGGTGCTAGTACTTACATTAACTGACATTAAATAAGGATACTTACAGAAAATTTGCTCTATTACTCTAAGTCAGATAAAACTGGGGAGCAAGATAACACCTGCAAGTTAAAAAAAAAAAAAGAACCAACCAAAACCCAACATAAAACCCACCCTTCCTTCACCTTCTCCATTAAAAGCTTGTATTATTCCACATCAGCATTGTGAATCTCAATTCAGTAGGAAAAAACCTAACATCTACATTGTATTTCTTTCCATTTTGCCCTCTTATGCCTTGTATATCAGAATTTGTAATAACTGTAAAAATACAAACACAGGAGGTTGTTTTTAATTAAAAACAACACTGCTGACAGAAATAGTCACTTCCTAATTAAGATGTGTTTTAGGAAGTGACTGAGCTATAAACTGTCTTTTCACATGTTAAATGGACATCCTAACTCTAATCACTTGCAATTAAATCAATCAATCAGGAAGAAAGTATTTTTGGAAACTACCATCACGGATACAATCAATCTAATCACTCCATTTCAGTGAGAAGTTGCAGTGATCCCACAGACACAGGTGAGCAAGAACAATACAAGAATTAAACAACGCATTTGTGCAATATTAAGCTAATTTCAAGAAGCAGCCAAAAAGTAGCCTAGAGAACAATACAACATTTCATTACACTGATTTCAAAGCCACGTAGAGTTTGGTCAGCCTATGAAATATGGCAAGAATCCTATCACAGGGGAGTACGCCGCTGGAAACTCCCAAAGCATATTTGGCTCATCTCCTCCGATCAGCAAGATCAGCAGAGCGGAGAGTGAACCACAAGGAGAGTCACTGGAGTCACTGCTCTCCTTCCAGCAGGAGGTAGATTGCACAAGGAACAGAGAATCTCACCTAAATTTTTTGCACGACTTCAGGATTATTTTTTTCTTAATGGAGTATATTTATTGTCCCTTCTACCAGCCACACACAGAAGTGTCAGAAATAGGAAAAAAAAAATGCTGACGTGGTTTTACATTAGATGCAAGCCATAACAACATTATTTAGGTTTAACTGTTTGGCTTGGTGGGGTTTTTTTTGGTTTTTGGTGGTGGTGTTTTTGTTTTGTTTTACATTAGGGAATTCATAAGATCTGTCCTATTTCTGTAATGAAGAGAGATACTTAACTAATTGTACCTTGCTGTCTCTACAAATAAACTTGTCTTTTATGACCACAACACATATATTCAAGGAAGAGAAACACAGACTGAAGTGATACTGGTGCTAACATCAAAGTTGTTTTCATGGCTTCTTAGGACTCACAGGCAACCTTCATACATGCCAAAAATAACCATGACATGTAGCTAAAAGATAGCCAGCCCTCAAACAATCACCAAGTTCATTTTTCTCCAGCATAATTTCACACAGGCTTATAAAACAAAGGCATAGCCCACTGTTCCACGACTTGTATTTGACCACATCAATAACGGAAAGAATTAAAGTGCTTTCTCTCTAAAACTAATACTATCATAACGTCTTGTTATTTAAACATCACCACTGGGCTACAGAGTAAAAACATTATGATAAAAAAAAATATACACATATTTCATGTGAAAATGGTTCCAGGCTTTCCACAGACTCATACACGAAGCAGGTCACATTTTGCTGATATTATAAGGGCTCCGATAATGAAACAAATGACAATATACTTCAAAAACTTCCTCAATGCATACCCTTGAAAAAAAGGATATATTGTCTGCTGCAACTGTCTGACCTTTTCTGTATCAATGATGAATCCATCTGGCTGAAGTAAGACTTCTATACATAACAGGAAATTCACATTCAGGGTGCATTATGGTCATACTATGCAGCATGCAACAAGATGCAGGAAGGCATAAGTAGAGGAGAAAACAGAGGTAATAGTTGTCTTCCTTCAGCAAATTTCATAGTTATTTTCTTGCTGAAGAACTTAAACATCAGGAGCAATAAAAGCTTACCTAACTAAACCAAAAGCTTTATGTAGCGTTTAAGACAAAACATTTTGTTGGAAACCTAGTCAGGACAAATATATTTTATGGATAAAGAGTAAAACATTCGGTATTTTAGCGTACAAGCAAAAAGAGAAGATGGTGTTAGATGAAGCTGCTTTCAGGCACTGGCCATACCTTCAGTGCAGTGTAACCATTTCTACAAACAATGGTTAAAAGCAGCCTTCATCTTATGCTTTCACAGGGATGCTCAGGAACAAGTCCTCATGGCCAAGCTTGTCACCAGGGAAGACAGCACAGGGCTGGGGTGGAAGGTGGGGGGAGACAGACGACACTGTGGCAAGTCCATCCTGTTTCGGTTCAGGCTTTCCACCCTGAGCTTGACCTACAACACCACCAAGCATGGCATGTAGCAAATGAGAGACAAAGACAGGAGAGACCTCCACTGATGCAAAAGTTTAGGTCATTTACAGTTTGGTTTATTCACAAATCTGGGAAACAAAGCAGAATCTGTTTCTTGAGAAATGCATCGTTTCATGATGGGACTGGATTTTGGGTGTATAAAACCTAACCATAAACTGAAAGTAAAAGAAATACGGGGTTTTTCCATTTATGTTACACAGCACGTAACGCATGTGAGATCATTGAATATTGACTGTATATGAAATAAGGATGTACCCACAATTGAAACAAAGAAATTGGGAAGGGTAATAAGCTTTAACAGTTTTACCTTAGTAGAGCTAAGTGAAACCACTGGACATCTATCAGAGATTCCCATCAAAGGAGAATTACTGAGTCTATGAAGAATGGGAAGCACTGAAATGCTTCAGAGTATTAGAGAAGACACAGATAACTTGGTAACCAAAAGCTACCATTTGGTTTTAAGACAAATTCGATTGCATCCCATCTAGTGTATTTGCTGAATACAAAATTAGCCTTCTCTAATAAACAAAATAGAATTTGCCTTCCACCTGCTTCACACACAAAAAAGGGAAGCGAGAACTACTTTCAGTTTTGAGCTGTAAACCGCAGAAACCCTTAGTCTGCTTAAGATTCCAAATTAGATACCCAGCGACAACATAAAAATAATTGCATTTATAGGTTTCTTACTCAGTGTAGTCCAACACATGAGTAATTTAGCAACTTGTAAAAGTGAAAAATGCATTAAAAGCATTTTAAAGTAGTTCTAAATAGATGGTTTGTGGAACTAGTAATTCAAGTGTATAAGACGTTTTATTTAAATATGTATCGAGAAACAGGGTTTATTTTTCTGAAAAATGACAGACAGAAGTATTTGATTTGGAAATTGAAAGGGAGGGGAAGCAGGGGGATGGGGGCAAACTAGGCACCTGGATAAGCAAATGTCTCATTTAACCCAGTTAAGTACAGAGTAATTTAGTTATACTCTGACAGTTAATTGTGGGAATTCAGCACAGACTGTGAAAGTTTTTTTAAAAGACTAGAAAGTAACACAGTTCAGTATTTCTACATATTCCAAATAAAAGGTCAGCAACTACCAGAGTCAGACATTGGTCCATAGGTGATATGCTGATTACTATTCACTTTCTTACACATTATATACCTTTATTGTTCTTGAGATACTTAAAGTGCACTTTATGACTGCATTTTATGTTGCAGGTAATGCTATATAATGGTATTTAATATAGTCATAAACCACAGGATATTCAATTTATACTTTCTAGATTATTAAAAAGGTTTACACAAGATTTTGTATTTTCCATTTTTATTGGGTTCCTATGGAACATTAGGGAAAAAATACTCAACGCTACAACTATCTTTCATAGACCCAACGCACAGATTTATTTCTCCCTGAGGTCCAACTACCAGAGCCAAAACAGAACATCCACTTCCTCACTGCTTCCACTACCTTTCTACCGAAGCTCCAGCAGAACTGTGTATCTCCACTCAGCCACCCAAATTCAGAGACAGGTCAGTTTGCTCAAATGCCTCAAAGACATCCTCATAGACAAACTGATGAAGTACTGACTAGATAAATGGACAGTGAGGGCGAATGAATATTGGCTAAATTGTCCTCTGCTCAGCAGTGGGAAGGCACATCTGGAGTGCTGGCACCAGTGCTGGGCATCCCAGTTCAAAAGAGACATGGATACAACTGAGAAGGACCAACAAGACAATTAAAGGCTTGGAGCACCTGACATATGAGAAGAGGTTGAGAAACCTAGGACTGTCTGACTGGGGAAAAGCAGGTTTGGAGAAGATCTTATTACAGTGCCTAAACACATAAAGGGGGCAAGCAATGACAACAGAGGAAGACTCTTCTCAGCAGGGCCCAGTGACAGGGTAGGAGGTAAAAATATAATTATAGCAAGTCCCATTTAAACACTGTAATAAAAATTACTAATTTAAAAAGTGATTTGGTTTGTTTGCTTGCTGTTTTGTTTGAGTTTGTTGTTTTTTTTTTAACTGTTGCAGTAGTCAAATGCTGAAGTAGGTTTCCCAGAGAGACTGTAGAGCCTCTATCTGTGAAGAGCTCCAAAATTCAGACTTGATGATGTCCAGAGATACCTTTAGACCTCAACCACTCTATGAAAGGTGCCCTGCGTAAGTAGACGTGATCTAATACACTGGTACAGATAATAAGTCTCATATCCCAAAACACATTGGTACAGGGAAAGAAGGAAAAACACTACTACTTATATATAGGTACTCATTTCCAGGGCACTAGCTCCAGAATATGCTTGACATTATTAGTCACAGCAACTGCCTGGAGTCAGAAGTGGACTTCAATGCTTAGCTATCCATTTATGATGGATATTTTGTTTTACTTGATTAAAAAAAAAAAAACAACCAAACAAAACCACCTACACTATCCATTTGCCTTCTCCAGCTCATGGGTATGTGTGTGTTGCTTCAAACGGAAGGTGCGGATCAAGGGAAAAAAATCCTGCTTTTCAGCAGATGGTGGGAAGCACAAGCAGGTGGGAGATAAGCTGCAGCACACAGGGTGATTTTGGCAGGTGGTGGGCAAGCTGAGCAAGCAGGGCTCCCCCACACCCCTCAGGAAAAATCTAGAGAGCAACTAGATAAAACAGCATGCCATCTTTTAAGTGGGGGAGTTAACCAAGGAAAAGGTGGGGAGAGGAACCACATACATTGACTGGAAGCACCTCATGATGGGATGGATGGGTCTGTTGTTTCTTGAGAAGGGATGAGCTTCTCTAGGTTGCATTAGTCCAGAGAACATGAAGTTGAGGAAAAGGGCTGGGAGACTGCAGTTAAGCCAATTTAATCAAAGCTTGGACTTTATAAGACGCTGCAGGACAGAAGAAGGGGAATATCCAAAACCCAGACAGACAAGAAGGACCTGCAACTGATGTTTCCTCCATTCAGTTCTCTAGAGGAGAAAGCGATCACTCCATCACTACTAAATCACAGCTATATTAAGGTATCTGACCAGGTTCCTAGAATCCAAAGCATCTTTGTAGCACAGCCTCCTCTGTCTTTCTCCTGACACTGCAAGTTCACCTTGAACGAAAAGGATATTTCCAAGTTCTCTAGAAGAAAAGCACAGCCACTATTAGCCAACTCTCCTTGTAGGAATATACAGAGATTGAGCATCCATTATTGTCTTTATCCTCATTATAGACCTACACCAAGAACATTACACATGTCCATGAAGTCCCAAATCAGTAGTAATGAAACAGCATGATGCATCCTTTTACACTTTCCTAGTAACCATCCCACCTCTCCTTGCCAGATCCAGCTGGGATGGCCGAGGACAGACCTAGATAATAGCTTCTGTGCTCTCCCTTGCACAGCTTTGGCTATGACCTTTTAGGTACATTCGATGGTCTGTAGAAAGGGTTTGAAAAGTCATCATTAGTCTAAGGCTAGAAAGTTCACTAGTATAATGCTAATAGCATAAGAAGAAGAAATATAAGATATTAGAATTATATAGAGAGCTATTTGCTAAGAAATCATTCATTCCTTTCAACTATCTGATACTTATTAAAATATACAATTGTTATATATTAATTCCCAAATTATCTATTGTTAATAGTATTAAAACAGAGGGTGCTTTACTTTTGTATTAATGGCTTTAGGTTTCATATTCTTAAGAACTACTCGTAGTAAGTGTTTGATTTGGCCACATTTCCTTCTTATTCATTGCTTGCATTCAAAATAAATAGCTGTTTTTTTGCTTAAGCATCCCAAGAGCCACTAAACAGTAGGTACTCGTAAGATGTTAGTACTGTTTCCAGTTTCTCTCAGCCAAGATCATAACCCAGTTATCTGTAGTCATCACTCACAACTGAAGCCAACTTGGCAGTTCTTCAGGGTTTCTATTTTAAAAAGACTCTAAAATAAATGAAATTGAATGCTGGGAAAAAAAAACCCAACACCCTGCAATTTTAAAGAGAGATAAAAACAACTTATTTACTTTTCACTGTTGAAGTGCAGCTGTAACTTTATCTTAGCAGCAGTTAAAGTTATCTTATTTTTAGAGAGGTAAAGAAAGAGGTAGACTTCTCATTATTTTGTTACTCCGTATATTGTACAAATCTGAAATTCACTGAGTCTCTGGAAAGACCAAAATAGGAATTACTTTGCAGAAGTAAGATCACAAGAAGGTACAAACTCTGGATTCTTTTCAAGAGATTATTTCTGCAGGAGTAGTCAAAATTTTCAAACTCTTTCAGCTTTTGTTTTAATCAAGGGAGGTAGAACTTGCCTTTATTATGGCAATAGCTTTTAATACTGGGAATAATCAAGAGGTGACTATCACATAAACAAGACCTGCCTGATGAATCAGGGCATTAATTTGTTATCCAAATATTTCATAGTAATTGCCAGAAGCTGAGCTGGGGCAGAAACTAGTGTCTGACTTTTAGATATTGTTTTAGCATCAGCATTGTTTGACAGTGTACATTACAAACTTGAATATAAGAAGTTCCACCTAAACATGAGGACGATCTTCATTACTTTGAGGGTGGCAGAGCACTGGAACAGACTGCCCAGGGAGCTGGTGGAGTCTCCTTCTCTGGAGACGTTCAAAACCCACCTGGACAAGTTCCTGTGCAACCTGCTCTGGGTAGACCTGCTTTTGCAGGAGGGTTTGACTAGATGATCTCCAGAGGTCACTTCCAACCCCATGTGATTCCTTGACCAGAAAGAGAAAGAGTTTTGCTTAAGTGTTACAGGCTTCCTGAAACATACTGCAATTTCACTTGTGCTCAATGTCATGCTGACCTTGCGAAAGCACATAATTCAGGGAAGAGCATTATTTGTATGTTTATTATGTAAGAATATGCTTTTTCTCTTTGTTTGGACTGTGCGCTATTATATCTGTTTAACCCCAGTGACTGCTTATTGACAGTAGCAATAGACAGAAATAAAATTCTAGCAGATTTTTTTTTTTCCTGAAGACATTACAAATCGTGTTTTACATGCAGCAGTGGGGCACATTCTGAATCATCTCAAGTACTCCATTTCATCACTTTTTCCATTTCCTCTCACTTTGGTTTCCTATCACTAACCCATTACGCAACTCTTGACTTCCAGAACTTGCCTTCTAATTCATTTCTTTCACCCATTTCTCCACTGATTCTCTAGTCAAACACTCCTAGAAACTGCCCAGAACTGCTGATGGAAGGGAAAAAAAAACAAAACAAATGTAACAATACAAAAACACCACACGCATGAAGAAAACACACCCCCAAACCAACAAACACCATGAAAGACACCCAGAACCCTCCATTTCAGGGCTGTATGCTCCACCACTGGCTAGTGGTCTTAAGGTTTCAGCAACCATATCTCTACGGCATTTGAGCAAATGTGAATCACCCAATTTTAAAAAATAAATACACACATAACAACTCGTATAGAAGCTCAAAGAAGAACAAAACCCCTGAGCTGATCCCTCACAGCCCCCATCGCCAGCACCGTCTCCCTACAAAGCAGAATAACGCAAGAACCCTGCAGAGCTTCCAGCCGCGTGAAAGCACACTTATTCCAGCTTTGTTTTTAGCAAAATGTTCTGCCTGTTATTTAGAAAGAAAGGGTAAAAAGGGTAGGGGAAATCCTATCTGGCATAACAGCTTGAACCAAAACAGTTGCTGTTTGGTTGCAAAAAAGCAACTGCAATACCCTTGTGTTGAAAAGCATTAGGCAGTTCCACCACCAAACGCTACTACTGTCATTTATATCTGGGTTGTTTATTTCAAGGGCTGATGGCCAGAGCAGCCCATTTAATGGGGAGATAACTGAACTAGAACAAGTCTTAAAAGGAAATCCTTAAGTACATTGATTGATCAGCTCTACTTAAAAAAAAAAAATGCTATGAGGAAAGGACAAGAGTAAAGAAGTGTACCCTAGAACAGGAGCTAGCACACCTCAGGCTCACACCTCCCTACTTTATAGATCTCTTGATGGAGGTTTCTCTGAAGTAAGGGAAGAGGATTTTGCCAGAGCAGCAGCTTTGCAGGGTTTGAGAGTTTCCCTGCCCCTTACAGCAAACAAGGTCTGCATCTCCCTGAAGATCTCTGGAAGGGAAAACCGAGTGGCACCACAGCTCAGCAGCTACTTTATCAGCAGTTCACCTGGAGACTTCCTCAGGTGAGAAAAATGAAAATCAACCATACTGAAAGATTGCATCTTTTCTGGAACCCAACTATATAATCCTTAAGATTGCTTCCATAAATCAGATACATCCAGCCATTTTGCTCCATATGCCCATGCTCTGAAGGAACAAGTTTATAGAAGTTCACTGGTTCTAAACACTGTAAATTAATTAAAAAGCTTACATATAAAATGCTACCATGCTTTCTGTTGGCTGCATTAATTACATAAGAAAGATTATGTGACTTGAAAGCTAAAATGTAGAAAATAGATTTTTCAAGTTTAGCCATATAACAACAGTGATAAATTATTTTGGTCATAGAGTTCATTTTAAATTAGAAATTAAGATTTTAGTATAAAAAAAATAAAACAGTTCACCAAAAAGCTTATTTTCTACTGTTACTGGCAGTTCAAGTTAAAATTAAGCTACTCACTTGAGCATTCTCACTCAAAAAATCATTTCTGTGCTGAATAAACTCATATGACCTGAATATGTTGCATCTGCCAGTAGGCAGTAAGTGCTAAAAGGCAATAGACTGGAATTACTGAAGAAGCTGCAGAAAACAGTTATAAATGAGAAAATATCTTGAATGACATTTGAGACAAATCTAACATGTAAAACATGCAGGAAATACCTATCAACGAAGAACAGGAAAAAATGAAAATGAATGTTATGTCCATTTATATTCAAGATACAGCCCTTGGGACATACTTGGAACCTCTTGAAAAAAGGACTTTTTTTTTTTTACTTCTTAAGAAAAACACATCACATCTCTCCCTCACTTGAAATCATAGATCAAGATGAATTTGCAATGTTGCTTTTCATGATTGGGACATTTTTATCAGGAAAGGAAAAGGCTTCTTTAATTAACTTTAAGTGTATATATGCATTTATGTATTATAAATGAGTTTTTTCCACCATTTCAGGATGACATCATCTTGCCAAAAATAACCCATTAGGGCTAGAACTCGTGATGCTCTGGAGAAGTGAAAAGCTGATCTTTCCACAGCTTCTAAAAGCTTTGAAGTTGAGCCTAAAATTGAGAGCCTTTGTGCCATAAGAGTTGACTGTCTAAACTTCCTTAGTCTTTAATTTTCCTTTTATGTTTACCCCAAACTAAACTTGGTTTTGAAACCAACATGCCGAAACCAGGCACAGATAAGCAGATGAGTAAATCCTTGCTCTTCTGCCACAACCAGCCCAGAGCTGCTACTCATCTGCCTTTTGTGCAATAAGGGACACTCATTTTGGAAGAAAGCATGTTGTTGGCTCAGCTAAAAATTAATGCAACACCCTGTGTGGGGACCATTAACTCTCAACAAGAAGGTGTGAAATCCATTCAGCTTGAAGGAGATCCAGACCTTGAGAGAAAGTGGGAACCTAGTGAAGGAAGAAACAAAGGGGTACTGCTCCCAAAGGGCTCACAGTATCTGCTGTTGGTTGAGATTTGGAACTTGTTACCCAAAGATGAGATGGGGAGGATAAATTTTTACAGGATGTGGAATGCAATCTCAGCAAGACTGACGATGACACCAAGCTGTGCAGCACTGTTGACACAGTGGAGGGAAGCGATGCCATCCAGAGGGACCTGGACAGGCTTGAGAGGTGGGTCTGCATGAACCTCATGAAATTCAACCAGACTAAGTTCAGGATCCTGCATGTGGATCATGGAAATCCTCAGTACAAATACAGGCTGGCTGGAGAATGGATTGAGAACAGCCCTGAGAAGGTCTTGGGGTGGTTGGTGGATAAGAAGCTCAACATGAGCTGCCAATATGCGTTGGCAGCCCAGAAAGCCAACCGCATCAAAAGAAGCATGGCCAGCACGTCCAGGGAGGTGATTCTGCCCCTCTATTCCACTCTGGTGAGACCCCACCTGCATCCAGCTCTCAGACCCCCAAGATAAGAAGGACATGGAGCTGCTGGAATGAGTCCAGAGGAGGGCCATCATGATGATCAGAGGGATGGCGCACCTCTCCTATGAAGACAGGCTGAGAGAGTTGGGGTTGTTCAGCCTGGAGAAGCGAAGGCTCCGGGGAGACTTTATAGCCCCTTCTAGTACTTAAAGGGGGCCTATAGGAAAGATGGGGGGGACTCTTTATCAGGAAGTGGGGCGATAGCATAAGGGGGAAGAGTTTTAAACTGAAAGAGGGGAGATTCAGATTAGATATTAGGAAGAAATTCTTCACTGTGAGAGTGGCGAGACACTGGAACAGGCTGTCCAACGAAGTTGTGGATGCCCCATCCCTGGAGGTGTTCAGACTGCATGGGGCTTCGAGCAACCTGGTCTAGGGGGAGGTGTCCCTGCCCATGACAGGGGGGTTGGAACTAGATGATCTTTAAGGTCCCTTCCAACCCAAGCCACTCTATGATGTGCCAAGCCAGAGCCCAGCAATAAAGTTACTGAGCCAGAATGTAATGAAGCCTCAATGAAGGCTTATAGTCTATTAGCAACCAGATCTGTGAAAGACCATGTCTCATCATATCCACATGTATGATTAGGAATTACTATCTGTTTCTTTTTATAGTGAATTTAAAACTTCGGCAGGACCCACAAAACTGTGAAGAGCACATTTCCCTTCTTTTACCACAATAGGAATATTAACAAGATCATCATCATTTAGAGCATAGTGTACTGCATCACTTGGCATGTTAAAAAAACAACACAGCCGAATTTCTGCTATCACAATACTTATTAGTGGGATCATTTACAGTATGCCAGGGAAATAGCTACTTCCACATTATTTATTTAAGTGCTTCCTAGGAGAAGAGCAGAGAGATTTAGAAAAGAGACAAAGATATTTTAGTTTGTAGGCAAGTTGCAGAGTTGGGGTGAAGCTGCATTTTTCTGTGTCTTTTTTTTTTTATAAGGTTATTATTAAAAATAGGTACTTTGTAATTGCACAGTAGGCTGCAGCCAGAGAAAGATAAGGAAGGGAAGAGGTGGGCGTAGGAAAATTTAATCCAGGTTCCTGAGAGGAAGGAGGTAGCTTGGGGACTAGAGACAAGATAAACTATTTGGCACAGTCATGCAAAAGGCTGATAGATGCTAATGGAAGTAAAGCTGTTCTTCATCAGTCCAGCTAATCAGCAGAGAGCAGAAACCACACAGTCAGCACCAAGGGCTGATATCTCAGGTGAGGGAACCAAGCGCAGCTACGCAAATGCCCCTGCCATTAAACAGGATGGGCTGAGCAGGGGACACTTCTGATGAGGAGTTAGCTTATTCTAAACCAGCAGCTTCCCCCTGAAAGTGGCAATTCACTACAAGCAGGCTCGGCAGTGAGCTGGACCAATTTGGACTGCAGATTAGCAGTACATGTTACAAAGAAGTCCTGTGATTTGTCTTTTGAGAGGCAGGAGACAGGGAAAGAGTAACTCACTGAAACTTGCATTGTTTCAATTTGCAGGGGTGGGAAAGGCGGAGGAGACACACAAGTTACTTCCATATAAGAGCAACACCCGATGTAAGGCCGAGTATGTCACAACAAATCTCAGTTATAATTTTTATTAGTGTTTCCACTAGGACACTTATTTACTCTGAGACACGTGAGAAATCGATGACATCTTACAGGCCTTCTCTGAAGTGGATTTTGACCTTCAGGCAGTCCAGCCAGCAATCACTTCACACCTCTCCCCTTTTCCCTCCATTCTCAATGTAAACAGATATTCATTTAGTTTTGATATTTCCTAAATCACTTTCAGCAGACAGGATATCATTCTAAGTTTACAACTTTTAAAAAAAGCACACTCTTTAAGAAGTATTATATATATTTAGCATCATTTTCATCAGCAGTATAACCCTCTTCCTGTTCCTTACTCAAGCAGTATCAGCTGATGTTTACCACATCTTGGAAAAATCAAATCAACAAGAAAAATCATGCAGAAAACACACAGACTGTCACAATACATAGCTGTATGGACACATGCCTAGAAAATTTCTTATGGAGGTCCGTCTATAAACAAAGCTTTTTTAAACACCTGTGACAGGTTCTTAAAGCAAGAAATAAACCACCCAACCTCCTTCTAGGGTAAATAATCCTGTTCTGTCTCAGTAATGTAAATATCAATAGATAAATTCTACATACTGAGCCAAGTTCAGAGGTACATCCATTTGTGGGAAGGTGACGTCTAATAGTTTTACTAAGAACACACACGTGAAGACACACCTCAGGCAGCAAGGATAGAACTGGAATCCAAGTTTTGTTTTAAAAGGGTTATCTTAGGTTTTCTTCACCCTGTAACAATGCACCCATGTACACTTGCGTACTACTGTCAGCTTGACTACCTTTAGGTTACCTACAGCAAACAGAGCATGTCAACCTCTGCATTACAACAGAAAACTTCAGTGACCACAGAGGCGACTTTCTTTGCTGACGTGTTCCCTCCCAGGCTCTGTTCCCAACATGTTCAAACACCAAGGCTAAAGCAACACTTGAAGGAAGGACCATGGAGCACATGGGTATCCACAAGGCAGCCTCAGGAGCCCACCAGGCGCATGACTCTGTGCTCTTCTTCCACAGAAAAAAGCAATTTGAACAGTTCAGTTCCCTGGAGAAAGGTGGGTAAGTTATCACCCACAGCTCTAGTATATGGATTCTAACGTGGTCAGCTTTCCAAGCTCTCTTTTTATAGTTTCACAGAGCCAGAAATACATTTCATCTCTAGAGATTCAAGTCAGAACTTATTTTTAGACAAATACAGAAAGCTATTACTACTATTGACACCTAAATGAAAGAGTAGAAGTAACCTGCACTGCCTGGCGTACAACTAAGCTCCATTATGTTCAGAGATGCTGTAATTTCAGTTGAAGCAATGTCCTGGAATTTCTCTTTTCATTTCTGGGTTCAGTAGTGATTGACCATGTATTTTTAATCCCAGGCTCATTTTTTGATTTCTGACTAGGGATTTTTCACAGTGAGGTAATATTTACTTAGAGGCATTTTTTACATGTTTACTTTCAGTGAAATATATTTTACTAGAAATGCACAACTGTCCTTCTGGGTTGTTTTTTTTTTCAGTCTTACTGGATTTAGCCTTAAGTGACAGAGCTCAAAACAACACATCTACTGCTTCCCCCAGGGATGAGAGGATTCCACAGAAAACAGAGTTTAAAAACATGAGCAGGTTTGGCTTTGTGTGTTTGTTTTTGTAACTGAAACTTGCTTGTCTGTATCCAAGATGTCCATTCATAGCTGCCCTCTTTCAAAACCTGAATCAAGAATGATTTTTAAGAGGAAACGTCTGCTACTTTTCAGAAATCTGACGTTTACTTCCAATTTCTAAATCTCAACCCTTAATGAGTGATAATGAGTGTTGGAGAAGGCACAAGGAGAATTTTTGATGCAAGATCAGAGGCAACTCAGAAACTCAAGGACACTTGATAAGTCAGAATTTACCTAATAAACGAGCTGCATTTTTGATGTATTTTGATTATGTTATACTTTGCTTTAGTTTGGACTTTCATGACAGTTGAAAGCAAAGTTATCTTTATCACAGAAACATTTAAAATGAAATTGGTTTGAAAAACAACTATGTATGATATTAAATTGTAAATCATTCTAAAGTTTCCCGAGAACAAAAGGTCAGATGCATAGCTTATGTAAATTAGTGTTGCCCTTTTGATGTTAATGGAGTTGTACTCGTTTCAAGTGAGGATTTGGTCTGCAGTGCCCTAAACTTCACATTTAAGAACACTTTCTTGTAAGATTTGTCTTTCTCTAAACCAGATCTGTCACATAAATTTAGTGGGGAAACCACAGATATCAAAACAAGAGCAAAGAAAGCAGAGCTCTGTCAAACTTAAGACCAAAAAGAAAATTTCTCCTTTAAATCTCTTCCTGCATCCTCCCTCATTTGCTCTTTCTTTCTTAATGTTCCTCATTTCTAGCAATCCCATTTCTCCATACATTCTCCAAACCTGAATCTGAGACTCAACTGCCAACTTTACAGTTTCTCCATCACAGTTTACAGGACTTTTTTTTTTTTTTTTTTAAGAAAGTTACACCTGGAATCCAGCCACACTGTGATTTCTGCTAAAGCTGTCTGGAAACTTGACATTAGATGGGATATAGACATTAGGTAATTTATTAGATATAAAGTGCCACAGACCATTTGCTTTAAAAGAATTTCTGTAATCAAGAGAGTTGCTGAATGAAGAGCAGCTATAGACAGGTTATGATTTGTTTCGTATCTGATCAGTACAGGACATTTGGGGGACAATTGGGGGATAAAGCTCTTCAAAACCTTGCTGAGAAGCTGCGTATCTAGAAGGTGTACATACATGCACAGTATGACCTAGTACACTTAAACTTATACTTGCATGCTTTATACAGTGACCGAAACGTATCTCAACAGTAGCCAGTTTCCAGTGGTGTCTCAGAGATTCAATGACAATAGCTAAATGAAGACTCAAAATTGTATGTCATTAAATTATAGGAAACAGAGACAAAGGGAACAAAAGCTCATAATGGAGGAAAAAAACCCAAAACTAAAACCCACCCACATCTAAGCCAATGCGTGGGTTTTCTTAAAGATTTTGGACAAATGTGGTCAATGATCTTTCAAATCAGTGCTTTGCTATACATTTTATAAAAGACTTCTGGAAGCCTAGCTCATACACACTACCCCTACTCCCAAGCACAAAGGTCTTCAAAAGGAGAAAAGAGTATTTTTGATGACTTTGTGTCATGCAACTCTTGCTTTTTCTAGACTCAGATCCGCAGACTTTGCATACTAGTAGATATACAGAAAGAGAGGAAAAGGAGAAAGGAAGAAAAAGCAAACAGTTAAGTGGTTTAAACAAGACAGAATTAAGCTCGAGCGTGCTGCCCATCCCCAAACACACTGTTCTGTAGAAGGGCTTGCCAGTGCTGAACAGACAAGGAGGATTACTTGCGAGACGGATGGCATCCTGTTCACTGGTTCCAGTCAGAGGTTTACATTTTACTAAGACATTTATCAAGACAACTCTTACCCTCAGCCTGTGGCCCACTGTTCTTTCCTGCAGATCTTCTCCCTCACTACTTATTCATTCTTGCATTTGTGCAGTAGAAACTCAGCTGGAACCACCTTATACTTAAATTGTTGTCAGTTCACATAATATTCCTTTTGGGACACTTCAGCACTTCAGCTATTCCTGCCTGCACCTGCCGTTCTTCCTGCAACAGCAGTATCTATTAATTTAGTAAGCTTAGTGATTTTTCTATTCTAGAACTTATCAACAAAAGATATTGAACAGAACTGAACTTAGGAAAGATCCACGAAAATCACACCCTATGTATCTTTGGTTTTGACAGATAAATACTCTCAGATTGCTTTTCCTTATTAGTTTGAACTCACCTAGACATAGTTTCCCTAATTCGTTGATCACAGTATCAGGCAAGTACCCTAAACTTTACAGCTTCTCTTTGGTCTGCAGGGTTCATTACCCAAGCATAGAAGGAAATTAGATTGATTTGGCATAATTTAATCTCAGCAACTCCACATTCACTTTTTAGTGCTTAAACTCTTCCAATATTTCTCCAGAAATTGAAGGTGACTGGACTGCAGTCACCTCTGCTCAAACACACAAAGTACTCACTCTAAAGGAAAAAAACCCAGAAAGCACCCAAGCCAGCATTAAAAATTCTTTGCTACTTCTTTCCTTTCTATTCTACTTGCTAAAAATGTGGGAGTTTTGGGGGGTGGGGGGGTTTGTAGCTAATCATGGTGGGATTATTTCATCACCACAGAAGGATCCTCATTGTAACTATTTACATAAAAAACACAATCACACAAACACTCAACACTACTGTTTCAGGACCGTTGATCAAGCCCTTCAACAACTCTTTAGAGATCCTAAAAATGGACCAGCCCACAACCCCACAGGACCACTACACAACTGGATCACATTCTTTATCAAGATTACAATACCGCTGCAAATAACATCTTGTATTGCCTGGAAAAGTCATTACTTCCTCCCTCAAGGCAAAAAACATTGCTACTGCCTTAGTCCAAAGAGGATTAGACCTGAAAAAAAAAACCCTAGCATCATGATATTTTCTAAGGTACAATGCACTGGGTGTTAAATGCCAGTCTTTAGGATGAAAACTCAGGGTTCTGGCACAAGCTGGCATGTATTAGTTCCCCACTTCCACCAAGTCTATAACGTGAGTTTGCTCAAACTTGTTTGAAAATACTTTCAATTTAGTGATCTATCTATTTCTGCTATACACACAACATGTAGAGTTCCAGCTAAAATAGAACACTGTATGACACTTCTCCTCCTTTAAAATTTTGCAAAAATAAAGCTTTAAGATCTTAAAAATAACACAACATACAAACTGGCTCCAAGTGAATAATTTAAGGCAAAGGGTAAATTAAAGTTTGAATAGCAGAAATAGGCTAGAAAGGGGAGGGGGGAGGAGAAGTAACAAACATTTTAGTTTCTTCATGCCTGGCTAAGCAATTTGGCCATGAAACTGAAGTCATCCATCATCTGTATTACCAACACCACCAGTGCTCAGGGCAGCTGTTCTTCAGGTCAATCGTTTGAGAATCTCTAAACAAAGAGGCAGTTTGGGTGAAGAAGTGACCCAAATAATTTTGATGTTAACAGATACTCTGCTTCTAGAGGATGTCAGGATTGTAGGAGTCTCATCTTTTCTTCCCCACTAGTACTAGGTTTAGTGCTGGGAGGAGCAAAGTGGGCAGTGTACCTGATAATCCACTTCATACAACACTGGTCTTAAGGAACTGCCACTTGTACTGTCAGTTACTGCCATATTCTCTTCTGAAAACTAAATAGTAAGGATCGTCCCAGTTCCTACATCATTATCACATCGCTGTTCACTTACAAGTGACAGAGCATGTCTGTGTATTAAAAGCTATCGTTATCACCTATGAATGTAATAACCTTTAATAACTTCAGAGATCTGGGCTTGGAGACTACTAAGTAGCTTGTGAATTTACAGGAAAGTAAAGGTCAGCCATTCGTTATTGCAAGCACGAAATCTATTTGTTTAAAATAACTGACAATTATTAAATACAAGAGATCTGTATATATGAAACTCCTATTGACAGGTTCCTCTATAAAGAAAAAGAAACCCCAATCATTGTGCTCTCAGAGACTCAAACTACTATTCAATTCAGACTTGACTTTTTTTTTTTCACGTGCTACAAACCATCAAAGGTAATACAAGCACATTTTTTAAATGCAGGGAATTCAAAAAGACTGAGCAAATGATGAATTTATATGACTGTGTTTATTAAATAGAGACAAATGAGCACTTACTGTTCAGGAAATTCCTCAACAACTATGCAGATGTTTTAGACACATGGACAGCTAAAATTTCAGTTATCTAATTCAAGATAGAAAAAAAAGTACTGTTTCTTTCTTCACTTGTTTTGTACCTCCTAGCTAATAACTAAATATATTCACTTTTTTCATTATGTTCTTTGAAGATTAAAGACATGTCTGACTTTGTACTGGATCTGCCTGGACAGTTGACAACCCATTAAACTAAAGTAGTACAAGCCATACATCTTAAGGTCCTGATTTCCAAAGCACACCAAAATGACTTACTACGTATGTACAAGAGTACTCCTCAGACACTTTGAAATCACACGTTTGAATTTCTTTGAGAACTAGATGGGTTTCTGCTTTTGTAGCAAACTGGTTAAGCAGCAATTAAAATATCCTTGTGGTCAGGAACCTTACAGAGGAACTGTGAGGTGTGCCTATCATTAACACTGACTATTATTGTAAAAATTAGTATTAAAAGCTTTCAGCTATAGCGTTCCCTTCTTTTAATCCAAGAACACTCAGAAGCATATCCCTAGCATGAGCTAGATACTGCTGATGAACTGATTTCTGGTTTAAAGGGATAATTAAAAAAACACTGCATGCACACTGCATCCTGGCTTTCCCTCCTACCACTGTAGCCACACCAAAGGAGGAAATATAAATACTTTTCTTTTACAGCAATTCTGAAGTTTGCTTAAAGTTATATTCTTTTTTTTTTTTATGAGCTTCCTGTAGCAATACATACAAAACAATGAGCTCTACACCCTTGGATTCATTTGCTGTGTGTTCCCACTTCATTTTTTTGCCTCTTCGATTCAAGTCAAAGAACAAAAAGGAAGGCTTTAAACTTCAAAGAGATCTTTCATAAATACATTTCTGGCAACTTTTTTTTTCTGGAAACACAGGTGAAGCTTTGAGGTGGATGTTGGACGGTCCCTCAAGTTGAAGGCACAGATGCAATGTAAAGAACTACAACAGCACGTAATATACTTTTGGTTGTGAACCTGACAAAACTGGTTTACATAGAAGAATAGATTTTGAATCGCAAGAGTAATCAGTTAAGCAGCTAAGAGAATGCATAGCAGTTACCTCATCCCATCTGTAATGGGGCAAGGACACAGTTCAGGCAAGTTCCCCCAAAACACCCTCAGATCATTCTCAGTTGGACTTCACTCTAGTCTGAAACTCAACTCCTGGTTTGCCTTAGCTTTCAAGGGAAAGCATGGGATCACACTCACACCTTCACGATGATCCCTGTTGCAAGAATGACACTACACAATTATCTTAGGTAAGGGAAGGCTGAGGGAAAGCAAATGGAGCATCCAGCATCTGTATTTGTGTTTTGCCTGCTCTTAAGCAGATAGCTAAACAACCCATACACAGGTTTTTTTGACACCAAAACACCTCCCTTGAGAGTGTCACAAAATGTTTGCTTCTTAAGTGCGCAGAAAAAGCCATACTTTAAAGAGTAGATTTAAACTGGGAAAGCTATTCAAATATGTTGAGGCAACATCTGAGAATTCTCAGTAAGGTGTTCTACTCTGAACGTTTATCCCACTCCTAAAGAGAGGTGAACGAGAAGGAATACGAGTGCTTTTCAGCATAAACAACAGCATCTAGAAATCATGCTGTGGACTACTGAACGTAAGATAAAATGAAGTGCCCAGTTACAGTCCAACCTGTAATGGCTGCTCTCCACTGGGACAGGTACATCGCTACACTTTCCGGCTATAAACACTGACCACATGCTGGCCAGGTTATGAAACTCAGTGCAGTTCCATTTTGTATTCAATTTATAATAACTCACTTCTTTGTATAGCCAGAGAAATTTACCTTGAGTTAGCTTCGCCACCCCCCCCCCCCCAAATAAAACTATCGTTTTATTTGTAAAATAAATACTGTCAAATTCATGTATTTCTGTGAGAGAATATTATCTATACCTGGCAAGACTACAATAGCAAAAATTCACTGAATCTATGTTACATCTTTTCAGGTAAGTAATACTCCTCAGGATTTAGAGGGAGTATATTCCAATTAGGTTAAAACCTAATTCCAGGCTACATCCTCCTAAGGGTTCACATTAAGCTGGCTACAACCTGGAATTCAGAGGTCTGAATACCAAGCTGGCTAAGCTGAGTGCAAGTGAGTCTACTTCTTCTAAACTAACCTAATAACTACAGAAAGTTATTAGACATTGAACAAGCTTCCATATTATCTGCTGCTCTTCATAATTAGCATAATAGTACTACTTCATAAATAAACACGCCCAAGATTGAGTCTCATATACTATAAGGACAGATATACATCAGACACTGTATTCATATTATATGTGTATGTATACTCTCTTAATTTATAAGTGTTTTACAAAGGAAAAAAAACCACCACACCCAAAAGTACACATAGTTCTAGAGGATAAAAAAAAAAAATCTCAACCCAAACAACCCGAAAAACCTGGTAACAGACAGCAAAATAAATAGTACCAATTCATTCTCAATTTATACATCAATTGTCATTTGATTATACTAAACATTGTTGATGCTGTTACATTTATATTCTAGATGACAAAATATCCTTGCAATTCCAGTTTGAGTTCTTCCTTATCTTCCACTGTCTTTAGCTTTTAATCAGCACAACAACTTATGGACCTGTTGGAACGGGTCCAGCAGAGGGCCACGAAGGTGATCAGAGGGCTGGAGCACCTCTCCTATGAGGACAGGCTGAGAGAGCTGGGGGTGTTCAGCCTGAAGAGAAGGCTCCAGGAAGACGCTAGAGCAGCCCTCCAATATCTATAGAGAGCCTACAGGAGAGATGGGGAGGGACTCTTTATCAGGGATTTTAGTGATAGGACAAGGGGGAACAGTTTTAAACTGAAGAAGAGGAGATTTAGATCAGATATTAGGAAGAAATTCTTTACTGTGAGGGTGGTGAGGCACTAGAACACGTTTCCCAGAGAAGCTGTGGATGCCCCATCCCTGGAGGTGTTCAAGGCCAGGCTGAATGGGGCTTTGAGCAACCTGCTCTAGTGGGAGGTGTCCCTGCCCATGGCAAGGGGGTTGGAACTCGATGATCTTTAATGTCCCTTCCAACCCAAACCATTCTATGATTCTATAAACTGACATCCTGTTTTTCTGTTGGGTTCTCACACCCTGATTTTGATACAAAGTCCATGCTTTTACTCCTGCTCCATTTCCCTAGTTTTCAGTAGTCAAATACAAACACTGACTTAGAGCACCACATCAGGTACTCAGAAGTTCTACTATTTTTTCCTGGGACTTCCATCAAGATCTTCTCCAATGCACCTTTAATTTAGGCTAGGCAACTCCGTCCCATAAATATACTCTGCTTTCTCTATTCCTACACATCAAGATTAACATTTGGCAGCATTTACATAAATGAGCTTATTTGAGAATCTAAGAGATCCCATCTAATTCATTTAGATTATAACCACACTACATCACCTCAGCTTTCTTTGCAAGCACTCACAGCAATTATTTCACCCCATGAAAACTCTGAATAGCCATCAGGTCAGGAACGGGCCACCACTAAATTACACTGAAAACACACACAGTCATAAAAGAACATTTCCTCGTTGTGACTTCTTGCACAGGAAGCCACATTGGATAAAATTCACTGAGCTGCTACAGCAGGCCCTGCTTCAGCCACACTAAGGATCTCCTTTCCTCCTCTTAGGAGCAAGACAAGCCATCTCACATAACTCAAATGAAATATTATTTCAAAGCTCAGACAAAACATGCATCCAAACTTACCTGAAATCTTCTGCTCAGTCACATCCCCACGTGCAGCAACAAAAGCTGCTTTCTCACCAATGTCATCAGCCCCTTGCATCATTCCCCTTTTAACAATCCTAGCTCCAGAGGATTCCAAATCAGAACAAAATGTCTCAGGAACTCCATAAGATCAGCTACATTTAATTTTTCATTTTCTTGTACTTCACTTTAGATAGAAATCGCTAAAAAAGACAAAACAACCCCACACCATAAAATCCCTTATCTCATTACCTCCTTCCTTTTTAGCAATGTTCTTTCTGCCCCTCCTTCCTCTGGCAGAAAACCCCACCCAAACTCCCAGGTGCTTCTTATCATTATTCAGTGAACCACAACAGAAAACCCCCATCTCCTGCAAACAGGTGTAGGTAAACAGAAATCTAAATTGCAGCTGAAAGTGTTTTATCATAATTAAAATGGCTATGCATAGGATTGGTGGGTTTGTTTGTTTTCCTAAGTAAGATGTTCTGAATAAATTCATGTACCACAGTACATTAGTCAATGCAGTTATTTTCAATAAAATTGTGATTTAAAAAAAACCCACAGAAACAACAAAACTTCTTTGGCACTGTCAATTTCCCATAAAATTAGCTGGATGGACGTGAGTTCCACTACCTAATTTTATGTCTTCGTGCCTTGTAGGCCATCAGCAGCAATTGGATAAGCACCAGTGCCAACTCTCCAGTAATCCTTTTCAGAAACTTTCACAGCATTACAGATTTATAGCACTTTTAGGTGAAACCTCCCTTTACACCCCTAGTCCATACCTCCATCATTTGGCCCTGAGGAAGGGTGACCACCCAGGTGGGCAATCACTCTGCAGTCAGGCAGCTCACCTGATCCCTCCATCACAGCTCCACAAAATGATTCCTCAACAATCAGGAAGAAACCAATCTCATTAATTTTGCCGTTCGTCAGTAGTCTCCTTCATTTACGTTCCATCTTCTGGTTTGTACAACTTGTTATTACCACATTCTTGAATTTGTTTAATTAAACAAGATTTACTTTCTAGAATGCAAGTATAGATGGCTTGGGGATACCTGATAAAATATTATTAAGCATTCAATATACATAGAGTATTCTTACACAATCATTAAATATTCTTACACATGACAAGAGATGATTTCAGTCTCCGCTTTTTGTTCAGCGTTGCATTCAGCTCTTTAAAATTAACACTTCTACACCACTTAATTCACTAGGTATTACTTGTGATTTGATTAAATATATGTGTAGGTTCAGATGCAATAAAAGGACAGGAAAATTTTCATCAAACAGGCGTTGCTCAAATTCATCATAAATATCTTGGTTTCCATAAAACTACCATGGGAAAATGTGTATTTTATTTCTTATTCCTCCTCTGATTTATTTATTGGAAGAGTCAGGGAGGGTCAATAAAATGAAAAAAAAATGCTTCCATAAACATTTTGCTAGAAAGGGATGCTCTCGTGTTACATCGCTTTTGGGGAAGAAGTTGGGAAGGAGACGAGGGAGGCAATGAGAGAGCCCTTCAGGGGCTCTTTTTGTTTTCCATTGACTCTAGTTTCTTTCTGCACAAGCTTGAAGCTTTCCCACTTTGAGTGGAACTGCCACCCTTTGCTTAGCTCTGTTCACAAAGGAAGAAAATGGTAATGAAACTCAAATAATTCGTAACTGCATTTTTAAAACAGGGTCACGCAGCTGTATGATGTGCCTGTTAAATAGTACGCGATTACATCGCTACTCTTTTACGAACAAGCAAAAAATGCAACTGAACAAGTTGCAAATGGACATCAGAAAATAAAATCAGGACTAAAAATGTGTCTTTTCATCTTATTTAATCTGAACTCTCACTCTTTGCTCTTCTTTGCAAGGGGCCTTTATCAGCATTAGAAAATTCAAGGTAGCTAGGCTATTGATAAAGGAATAAAATAAGCATAATTTCTTAGATAAAAGAACGCAATTATGTAGGTTATGCCACCAGACATGAGTAGCCTATTTCATTACAAAACGCATCTTTTTATAGCATTTTTTTAATTCACTAATTTGGAATGAAGTATTTAAGCTTCAACAGCTGCTGAAGTATTCTTCAGGTAATATTGGACCATACCTTTTTTAAATATTAGGTTCCTTTTCACTGCCATCTTTAAACGCTCCCCATAAGCAGGCCCAGTGATAAGCAGTAGGACAATGATAAATTCCTATCACTTTGGCAAGTAAGCAGAGAAGGTGTGTTTGGCTGAGGAATTCCTGAATCCCATCTATTGCTCTTCTACTCTGATGCTAGACTGGGGTCATGAAATTCTCTAGTTACTTAATGTCCAGTTCCATACTTTCAATATGTTATTTCTTATCAGACTGAATCCTCCTGTTCAAATTTGCTCTGAAGAAGCAGAAATTGCATTTAGAAAACAGGATTTCCTTTCCTTTTTTTTCCCATTCTTCACTATCTTCATTCAATGTGTAACATCACTTTGACACAATGCAGTAGGTAATACTGTAAAATCGAATGTAATAAAAGCAACCCAGCATACATATATGAGAGGAAAAAGTCTCTCATTACAAAAATACTGTTCATTTTTCAATGGCTGCAGTTCAAATTCAAACTATTTGCCCAACTTGAGTAATTCCTCCCAGATCCCACCTCCAGAATTGGCTCTGGGTGTGATTCTGAGCATCACACAGGCACATCGTTTTCTTGCTTATCGTGTTCAAATAGCATTTTAGCAAGAAATCTACTACTTTGGCTGAAAAGGAAGGTTTCTATTTTACCAGTAAGAATCTGTGTGTCAATGCAGTATACTAGGAAGGCTTCCATGGACAAAATGCCCCGCCAGATCATGGCACATCTCTGACATGGCCACATTGCTTTACAGAAGGCATCCAGGAAACATTCTTTGGAGAAATGGTTTGTTAATTTAAAAAGTTATATAATCACCAAGGAAAACAGGCAGAAAAGTGCAGGATATTTTCCTGTGCCTCAATCCCTCAGAGCCATAAAGAGCTTTTTGTTTTTATTATTTTATTTTTTAATTTGGACTTCAATGAATGGGTGATGTCTGGATACATTTTCTTTTTATATATAAATACCTGAAAAGAGATGATTTATTGGGTCATCTCTACATTGTCAGCTCTGTCCTTTTATATTATTTACCAGAAGTTAACTGTCATTGTACTGTAAAATTATTTTAGAAAACCATTGTCATAACATGCAAAAACACCTTCCCTATGCTAATGTCCATTTATTTACTGCATTAAGGTCAGTGTCTAAAGGTATAAAAAAGAGAGTATCACTTCAGGCAGAAATAAATACTTTTTTTTTTCCCTTTTGTCTGAATTTTGGCAGTTTTACATTCCGGGGGGGAAAGAAGAGGTTTCTGCATGGAGGGGTTTACATAATTTCCAAAAATTCAGAAATCATATCAGCTGGCTATAACTGTCATGGAATTGTTGGGAGTTGGAAGGGACCTGTTGAGATCATCTAGTCCAATTTCCCTGCTAAAGCAGGACTGCCTAGAGCGTGTTACTGAGGACTGCATCCAGACAGGTCTTCAACCTTTGATGAACAAATCATACGAAGAACAATTGAGGGAGCTGGGACTGTTTAGTTTGAGGAAAAGGAGACTGAGGGGTGACCTCATCACTCTCTACAACTACTTGAAAGGACATTGTAGAGAGGTTGGTGCCGGTCTCTTCTCACAATCAATTAGCAATAGAACAAGAGGGAATGGATTCAAGCTGCAACAGGGTAGGTTTAGACTGGACATTAGGAAGAAATTCTTCATAGAAAGAGTAGTCAGGCATTGGAATAAGCTGCCCAAGGAGGTGGTTGAGACACCATCCTTGGATGAGTTTAAGAGTTGCTTAGATGTGGTGTTGGGGGATATGATGTAGGGAAGAACTTTGTAGAGTACGGTACATGGTTGGACTCGATGATCCCAAGGGTCATTTCCAACCTGAATGATTCTATCATTCTAAGTAGCAAAGTGTAATTCAGCTGAAGAGGTGGGATAAGATGTTTTTACTAGTGCAAGGAAGGCGACTGGAAGAGAGGAGCACAGGAGTGAAACCATAGCGTAGTTTCAGGGACAAACAATTAGGAGGTGACAATCTGCAAAGAAAAAGAATCACAGCTTTGTGTGTTGGAAAACCCTGTAATTAAATCAAATAATGTCTCTGATGTTATTTTTGTACTGCAGAAAGAAGTTTCCGGTGACCAGCCAGAAGAGTAGTAACAAATTTATCACGTAATGAATTTTGTTATGTGGTGAGGAATAGAGGAAAATGAACAGTGATTGAGCACCCACCTAATGCAGTATATTTGTCACTCTGCGTGAATTAAAAAGCTAGAGGGACACTATAGTATTTGCTGTCTGTGCCTTGATTCATGGTGTTGTTGGCTGTCGTAGAACTATTAATGATAATGTCTGGTGAACTTTTTAATTTGGAAGAGGTATTTTCAACTGGGAGCATCTTTAAAGTAAATTTTTGGAAGGTTCAGTATGTTCAGCGTAACCTTGGGCCACTAAGAATGAATACTTCGATCAGCATCACATAACAGCAACAATCTTAACATTATTTATGTATACAGCTAGATTTTTATTTTCATAGCTAAAGTCAGTGCCTGCAATGTCACCGGTGATAATGTATTACCATTTTTTATCTATGGAAATGGGAGGAAAATCACAGAGACTTAATAGGAAATACTATGGTAATCCCCATATATCAGTTAAGATAACTGTATTTCAGCAGGGCATAAATTGCCACGGGCTCCTTCTGTATTCAGACAACTCTGAGACTTAAAAGCAAATGCAGATATATGTTTCCCTCTTCCTGGAGTTCATCAACACAGCATAATTGTTGATTCAACCAGCGAAGGGGAAGGAGACGTATGTGGGTCGCAGGGAGTTCAGAATGACCGAAAGACACCTCTGCCAAGTATCGTAAGTAATATTGCCCAAATTGTGTGCTAATGGTTACTGTTAGGTATTACCCCATTGGTCGTGCAGAAAAATCTCAGGGGAAAAAGCTAACTGAGGATTATAATCTCATATGGACAAAGATTTGGTGGGGATAGTTGTATTTGCTATTCACCTAATTAAAATAAAAAGTGAAAAATCTATCTACACGCCCTGATGCATGACTTCATATCAATAATAAAATATTTGCTTCTTACGCCACCTCAGCAATATATATACATATGAAATATATTATATGTATATTCACTGCTTCAACCGTGATGACAACAGGGTTAAAAACACTTTATTTCAATGAGCAAGAACGGCAGAGGAGGAGGGCTATAACTCCAAGTTCCCAAAGATAGCTTTTCTGTATAGAAGAGGGGGAGCCTGACACTGCAGCACTGGGACCCTCCAGCCCCAACTGGGGGTTAAGGCCATCTTGGGCTGCACACTGTGCAAATTTCTGAACAACAACAAAAAAAATCCGCTTGCTGCCCCAACGCATTTATCCACTAAATAGAAGTCAAAGGAAACCACATCGGCCCGGAAAAAGACGGCAAAAGCCCATGGTAGCAACGGATGACGTGTAGCCTAACATGCCCAGCAGCTGGCTTTGGAGCCAACGCAGGGGAAGCCGGGGTGGGAGAGGGGCAGTGGCTGGAGGGTGCCCGTTCCATGGGTGCACGGGTCCCAGCACCATATTTGAGAAGATCGTTGGGTGCGAGGGCATCTGTGCAGCCTTCTCAGGCTGCCTCAATTTTCTTCCTTCTAATTTTACGCCTCTCGTGTGTTCTCCCCACCTTCGTGACAAATCCTCTTATTCCGTACGCACCCATCTGAAGGAAGGAGCTCATCAGCCCTGTGCTGGGACTCAGCTGAGCAGGGCGCATGTGGGATGGGGCAGGAGATGGGGGTTGCCATGGAAACCCATCACTCTGCTTCCAGTCTCTGTCTAAGCTTTTGATACCAGATTGAGGCAGCTTGGTCTAACTTTTATCAACTGGCAACAACTGCGAGTGTTCACCCATGGTATTCTCACTCTTTACCCTTTGAATATTTACTTTGCTTTTCTAAAACCGGTAAAAACTTTCACTCATAATGGAAAAACAAAGTAATATAAAAAAATCTGATTTTAAGTCTAAAGCTTTGTAAGACCTGAGCCTGTTATGAAAGCAAATTGTAGGATTTTTTGTTGTTGTTTTGGGTTTGGGGCTTTTCTGTAAAGTAGCAAGCTAATATGCAAGAGAGTTAAAAAGACTTCAGGGTATTTTCTTTATCAGCCATTGCTTGCTTCATTTGATAACACAGCTTAACCAGTGTAACACATAAAGAAAGAATCAGAGGTCTCTGAGTTGTTCCACACTAATCTCCTTTTTGTTAATGTTTCAGGATCAGCTTTAGGTCGTATGAGGCCCCTGTTGAAAGCCAGCTTAGATTGCTCACAGGAGAAAAATTGATAGAGGAGAGGAGAGGAAGACGGGTCAAAGTCCTTTGTGAAAGCCATCACAAAATACACACTTCTCTTTTGGTAAATATCATAACATTGAGATAAGGAATATATGCTTGAAATACGAATGGCATGTTACATCTGTACATATTAACATATGTAACCATGTTAGACTATATATGACGTATTATATATGAGTAAACCTAGAAAAATCATAAACTTATTAAAAAGACAAACTGTTTTTATTACCTGTTTGAAAGGAATCTACAATCAACTTCCTTCCTTGAAGTACAGGGGTTTTGCATTTGTTTCTGTGAGTTTACTGCTGAGTATCTTTTGCTCTCCTCTCACTGCCTGGCTTTTGTTCTTCCACCTTGTCTTCTTGCTGGGATTGAAAAGAGACATTTGTTTAGTGTGGTTCGTATTTCAAGTACTGTCAAGCATGAGTGAATAATACTTAGCTGATTTCACAGGTTTCAGTTTTACAGATGTAATGTTTAAGTCATTTGTTGACTCTGTATTTTTGTGCCCAAATAGCAAGCTGAGATGTCTCATACACAGCAGACAACAGATGCTGGACTGCGCAGAAAACAGATGATGGGAAGTAGTAGCAACTGGATTACACAGAGAGAAGAAACAATAGTTTATTTCAAAATTTTTGCCTTAAGAATTAAGTCAGACATCCTCAACAAATCAGATGTGGTGTTGAATCAACTTGTTTCTTCTTCCAGGCAGTCACTGTAATACCTGAGACAGTAACGCAGGACAAAGGAGAACTGCTCCGACTGCCTTCTTTACAAAGCAAACTCCATGGAGTTGATTTGCAGGCCCCTGTTTATGCTGAAGTTTATGTATCATCAAAGAGGTGACAATGAGATTCAGGTAAGAACATACAATATATTTTAACATCATTCATATAAGTTAAAATAAGAAAAAGAAATCTTTTATATAGCAGTTTTAATGTACAGGATCTGTGTGAAGCCACTGGTAACACATGCTTTACGACAGCTCCGCGCATTTTTACATTTCACATCCATTATATCCATTCTCAAGAAGAACACCACCCTCTGACCCAGAGCTGTATGCTGTCTTTTCTGGAAATGCTGCCCAGTTACCAAGTCACCTCTCCAGTTTGGATTGCTCCAGATACAGCGTAGACTGACAGCTCTGGCCCAGTAACAGTATTTCCAGAGTATTCTGCAAAGGCCGTAGTGACCCTCCGCGCACGGGAAACGCTGCCACCACTGACACTTCGCTGCTGGGGGTCCCCACACCCCATTCCACGAGCTACTGGTAGTCGGCAAAGCAGCTGGTAGGAGGAGACCTGGTGGCACAAGTGGCACCTGCTCTTTGCCTGATTTCCAGCTGAGAGAAACAGGACACGATGGCTGGGACTGGAGGCAGGGTGAAGAGCAAACATCCACGGAGTAATGAACAATCTCCTTGGACTAAATGTGCACATCTATCCAGCAGATCGGGATTCCGGCTTCATCTTGGTCTTCTAGATACAACTGCAATAATAAACAGAATTTAAAAATAGATGAAACATCATTCACAACAAATCAAAAAAAAAAAAAAATCAACCATTTCCTTTCTATTTCCATGTAAGTGATGGTTTTAATTACAAGAGGATTATTCTGTGATTGAAAATGGGTGGGAGAATGCAAGAGACAACAGTTCACATGACTATGAACAGGAAGAGAAGTGCCACCATCCTGCAAAGTTCACCACCCCACGCCTTCTACTGTGCAAGTAATACACAACAGATGACTAGAGTACTGCTCCACAGGTCTTCCTTTCAAAGGGATATTCCCCTTTGTGAGCTGACCCCCAACTAAATTAGCCTAATTTAGCTGCAGCTATCACTTTATTCTGCGTATCACGTTTCTCTAAGCTTTAAGCCAGAGTCTGTGACTTTCCACATTTGTATCCCAAGCCTCAGCTCCCCACTACCTCCACTCAGAAGGTTTGTTCATCAGTGGTAAGTTTTCCAAAATTTTCCATCAGGTACAGAGTCCACAAAATATTTACTTTCTCTGTACCTTTTGTCATAACGAGCTTTTTTTCTATGGAGAAAAGAAGTCACACTGACCTGCACGATTAGACCGTGGCAGTTTGTCTGTCCAGCCGCAGGGTTGCACAGGTCTCACACCATCATCCCTTCAGCTGTGTGGGAGCTGAAGAGCATCCATGTCACAGGGTGCAGATAGTACTTTGGCTTCAAAAGAGGTACAGCTGCACTTAGACAGCACTGCACCTATGCTAAGCTATCTTTCACAAAGTAGAAGCACAGTATTCTTGCAGGAACTCCAATCCACCACATGCTGTCAGGTCTGGAGTGTATTTGTTGAAGTCGGCATCGCTGTTACCACTGATTCTTCTTGGGGTCAGCTGAATGTATATAGTCTTTAACTGCCACGTAGGGTAAGGAATGTCTGTCAGTGAGGCTGTATAAATGTGATCTCAGGATTCTTTGGATATTTATTATTAGCAGGTCAAAAAGGCATATCAATATACAGAAGGCAGAGAAAGTAACATCTTAGTCCTACGTTCTGAGTTGGAAAAGTCACTCGTGCAATATTCAGCATCATTTCCTAGAGAATTTTGCATAACGTGGGTCAGTTGTGCAGATGGGGAATCAAAGGAGAGAGAATGGAAACAATTTGGTCTTCTCTGTGGGAAACATCACCCCAGCAATGGTTGCAGCCCTTGGGGTTGGCGCTGGGGTCATTCTGGGGTCTCTACCAGCATTCACTTGTGAACACTGTCACCCCTCTTTTTAACACCTGCACGTATTGGATGGGGGAAAGATGGAGAAGGGTAAAGGTAAAACAGGGATTTGACCTGGCATGCTTGTTTGTGGAGAGTTTTCTCTTTGTAAAAAGAATTTACCACAGCAGCAGTGCATTTGGGACTGGGTAGCTGCAAGTGGTAGAGGAGCTTAAGCATTGTCCATGTTTTCCAGACATAGTTACACAATTCCATTATATTCATACATATCCATACAAATCCTCAGCCTTTTATCTAATATAAGGATAAACATGACTTTTCAAGCTTATTAGATACATCAGACCGCACCCAATTCTAAAAAGTTTCATATTTTCTATTTTTTTCCTTCCTTAGGGTAAGCTGAAAAAAAGAGAAGCACACAAACCTGAGATTTTAATCTCCAAGTGGTTATCCTGATAACTAATAAATCTAACCTTTCCAAGCAGACGTATGAAGTTAAGGGGACTAATTGATCATGTTGGCACAAAGGTGTTGTTCATTCTGCAAAGGCCAAGTTAATCCACATTGATGTGATTCAAATTAACCTTAATCAGCTACTAGGCTGACTGTGATTTCATTACTGGATATGCTACAATTAGACATCTCCTGTCTTTAAATGCCCCTCAGCTTTATTGCAGTGATTTTTTTTTTTTAATAATAAACACCCATTTACACATCAGATGCTATTAGCGTAATTGGCTTTAAGACTGACTTTTTTTGTGTAGTCACTTTTTGGTTCTGTTTATTCTGAAAAGGTCAAGTAATACAGATTGATGTGATCTAAATTAACCTCAAACAGTTACTTCTCTTCTCAGAATGATATGCTGTCATGGTGGGGAAGGATCAGACAGTTGCCTTCTCTTTCCTTTTTTTTTCCCCCCCTCCAGATGCATAAATCATATGTAGTTCATTCCTGGAGGCAGGTGCAAAACACTTATAACCCTATAAATTATCTTCATAATAGAATTCAAAACCAGTTGACTATTCATCAGAAAACTTTATATTTTCCCCACGGAAGCAATGCGGGTTACGCTGTGCACTGTACAAAAGGTACAATTTTCAAAAACGAGTTTTACTTTGCAACTAATTCCTGATGAAAAGCCCACTTTGGCAAAGCTTTCTTCCCTTGGATTTCATACCTCAAGTAGACAGTGCGAACGCAATTTTCAACTGCAAATTCATGGGCGGCGTGCTTGACTGTGGCACTGAACAAGTGAAACAGGTTCCCTCATTTTATTAGGTTTCTTAAGGAAAACAAGTGTGATTTCCTTACCTCTCTTCTCCTTCAATTATCTCAAGCTAAGAGTAATGCCTCTTAGCACCGCTCTGATGAAATGGAAAGGTAGGACGAGTGAAAGGCAGCAATAACAACTTAAAACCAGCTTGTTCCCCTGTCCACCACGTACACTCTCTAAAGAAATCTAGCTTCCCCAGAGGCAATGAGGAGACACCTCAAAACTCCCTGTCCGTGCCACAGGAAGGATGCTCTCCCCTTACAGATGAGCAAATCTGGGCACCTCAGTCCTGCCTGCTCCCCTGGGCTCCCTCCAAGCCCAGCGGTGGGGAACTACCCCAGGCAGGGCTCGGGGTGAAGCCCTGATGAAGGCAAGGAGGGACAGCCAGCCAGGCAAACTGTCCTCCTGTCCCAGGTACCAGCGTGTCTCCCCACTGCTCTGCACTCAGGCAACATAATCTGGGCACAGGTACACAGAGAAACAACTTGGCGTAGGGAATAGCCACAACTGTCACATCATTTATTGATCAGAATAAATGTTTAATTTCGCATTTAGTTGAAGGCTGCGCTGTAATCAATAATTTGCCAGTTGTGGTTATTTTACATGTCCAGTCACCTTTCTACAGGCAAAATAACCAGAACAAGCGTATTATTTATTGATTCAACCCTGAACCTGAAGAAGGGAGCATCGTGTGCTAACTTTGGCAGTGTTTGTATGACTTCAGAGCTATTTTCACCTCTGACGATGTCTCCTCATGCATCAGACCTCCCTCTTGTTTTATTCTGTTCTGTTGAAATCTTCAAATTTGAAACTCGGCTCTGAACAGTAGGCAAGGAGAGGCACTCGGTGCCAGAAACAAATGAAGGGAGCATTTTTTTGTCCTGACGAATCCTCTAAAACACACCAGAATGATGGCAAAGAGAAACGGCTACACAGGCAGAAGAGCAAGTGGTTCTGATTGTAAAGACATCTTCTTAAAAAGTAAAAAAATGCTCATTGGATCTCCACTGCTGTGGAAGATCTCGCTCTCTGAATAATGCAACAGCTTAAATAAAGAATTGAAAGGAGCTGCAGTTACTCTGGGAGATTTCCCTAAATCTTCCAGCTTTGGAGGCTGGAACAGGAAAACAGAAGCAGCTGTATCTTTGTAATGTTCACCCAGCACTAGGGTTGCTCCCTTAATAAGCCCTGAAGGAAAAAAGTATGGCAAAGCACCTAATAATTCTTTGGAACATTTCAGGGTAACTAGCACTGAACATTATTTAGGATGCATTCGATCCTTAAATTTTGATACACAGTGAGGCTCTTTTCCCTTTTCTGCCTCCTATTTGTGACTGTATTTCTTCAAGTGTGTAAAATCTGTAGGGTTATATTGATTTTTTTCTCCCTGTTGCTCAGTATGAAATAGAAAGGGGGTGAGACAGGTAATTGGTGAACCCATCCACTCCACACCTAGGGACAAACCTATTTTTCTTGGGACATCAGTTATTTTGAGGCTCACCGTATAAGCAGTGTTAGAGCCATAACGAAGCTGCCTACCCACAAAGAAGTTGATTGCTTTAGCAACCAAATACATATGATAAACTTTACTTAAAATTGACATAATACTTGTAACATAAACACTGAGACTAATTACGAAAACAATCGTAGTCAAAGCCAATTATACTGTGGGTTAGTAAGTATAATCACAACTGCTATTTATGGTGACAGAAATAATATCATGGTATATAGGGAAGACTATATACAGATGGTGAAAAGGATTATGCTTGGCATAACTCAGAGAGACAAATTAAAATGAATGGATATAAACAAACCAGAGGAAGTAATATTACATTACTAAAAATCAGACTGACCTGCTCTTTCACTTAAGGCCAAATTACATCTGACATGACTAGGAAAAAATGGAAGTAGCTTTACTTATAGATGTGTAAGTGGATGTGGATGTCTGGATGTAACTGTAACACAACTGCCACTTTTTCAGTTTGGATGAAAATAGTATAAAATACTGTTGGGCTTTTGGCATATATGCCTTTGGGCCTTCTGGAAAATATGAAATATTAGCACTCATACAGAATAAATTGCTGCAAAGTGGTTTTAATAAAGTTTAGTATGTGTTTGGCAAAAACAGAACCTTCTTTGCTACACGCAAATGACCAGAAATATGCAGACTCACACCAAATAGATATATGGCTTAATATTCATTAGGGTATTATCCACTCTGATTTTTGCATTTAGGCATTTTATTATGCCTACTTATGTTCTTGTCCCCCGTTATGAACTGAGATTAATTTAACACCATCCATTTTATAAGCAACAAGATGTGTAGAGTCAGTTATCACGCTAATGCTCACTTCTTCTGTCTGTCATCCTAGATTGTCATTTACAGACATTTACTTTTACAAGATCATATAATGATCCCAAAGTAGTTTGTTACTGCAAAGTGATACAATATACCGTGGCTCTCATTTCTCTGGTTCCCTAAATAAGTCACAGTAAAACTTAAATGAGCATGTTAACGATTGCTGTCAGTGTTTTGCAGTTGTTATTTTTTGTTTTATGACCATGTATCTCCATTTATCAAAACCAGCCCTAAAGAGTCTACAGTATTTTCCTAGCTGTCCTCTCACAGCTTTTTCACCCTACCGTCTTGCCCAGCAGCGTTTCAGAAAAGCCCAGTGCAAGGAAGGTTTTAGTTTCACTTTACAATATCCAATTTAGCGTGTTAAGTCAAAGAAAACCTTGAAGGCAGCCAAGCTACCTTGAGAACACAACAGCTATGCTGGAGATGAAACCTGGTGCTTCTCTTTGAAGACAAGCTACCTGCTAAGCGCTCTTGACCACGGGTGTTCAAAACTCAGCAGAAAGCATGGTTTATCTCCCCTCCTGGTCGTTTTTACTCAACAAGCTCCTGGGATGCTTTTGAATAATGTTTCATATTTAAACCTAAATTAGAGACAGGGATCAGCCTTTGTAAAGACTCTGAACTAGATTTTCAAAACAACAACTTGACAAAAATTCATCTTCCGTTCAAGCATCAAAATCACCAGCAGATTTCACAAGAGCCTCTTCTAAAAACCTATCCTATGAGACTTAGCCCATTATTCTGAGGTGCACAGAAGAAAAGGAAGGTGATTTACCCTTACTTTTGACTAAAAGAAATCTATTTCTCCCCTGGCTTCCTGCCATCCCTCTTTAGATGTTCAGGGTGGAAGGGGTTTCAGATTTTTGTACCGTCGCAAGCATTTAAATCAGATAAGCCAAATGACTGCTTCTTGTGTCCTCCTGTAACTAAAGGGACACCAGAACATTTTCAACTAGTTGAAATGTTGAAATGACCATAAGAAGTGTCATCAATAAGGAGGAAGGCTGTGACTGGTTAGGAAACTATGAAATTCTTTATTAATAGGTTTAGAAGTGCACATGATATCTGGTAGAACACTTCTTATCATGTGAACTACTCTAACACAGCTATTTTTCACTATTCCTGGACCAATGCAGAAAGAATATTTTCAGGACTACCCTGAAAAAAAATTAATAAAGCATTCAGCAAAGATTTGTTTTACGAAAAAAATCCTTCACGTAAAAATATTACCTTTTATGTGACTAAGAAACCAGAACTACTTCTAAAGCTCTAATGCTGGAAAAATTGGACCCACAAATATGGCAAGTGAATGATGTGCAAATGGCATACAGTCAGCTTAATGAAAACGTTGCTGTCTTCTTTAACAGTGGAGAAGAGTCACTATCATAAAAAGTAAGTATTTTTGAACAACCGGTGACAGAGAAAGTGATAGGCAAATGTCACAAAGAAAATGGCAAAAGATTTATTTGATTCCCTCATCTTAATACCTAATAGCCCTCAGAAAACTTGGTACATGCCAGAGGTTGAGAAAGTTACCAACCTTTGAATATTTTAAAAGAATTGAAAAAATTACTGGGAATGACAGACTGGTCAGTGTAATCTTTATTCACAGGTAAAAATCATTATGGATTAGAGATTACAAGTGTGAATACTGCCCATCAGCCTGGGTTCAAAGCAGGTAGATAGTGTCGTTCTTTTGTCTTTAGTGGGATTATGGATGTGAGCAGTAAACTGTTACAGTATACTGGGATTTTTCCAAGGCATTTGATTTAGAGTTTACAAAGTGGTTCACAGGAAAGGTTAGCCCCATATCAAATTGATAATAACGAAGGATTTAACTGGAAATTCATAAAGTAGATTAAAATGATCACTGATCATTACCAACATAGCTACGAATACCCAAGGTCATCTCTAGCGAAGTCACTACTGAGTGAACTTATCAGACAATATTTTTTTCTGTTTTGATATTTAGGATATAAAATCCTTCTTACTAAAGCCCTAGAAAAACCTTGACAGGGTATGAGCCTTGCAGAAGGATGGCTTAAGAGAACCAGTGGTTCCTTATGATCCTAACTTTTATGAAGTTTAGAAACAGCTAGTTTATTCGATTAAGGTCTCTGAATTTGACATTTGGAAATATTTTTTTTCCCCAAAAAAAACCACTAGACATCTGCCACTGCTTCCCTGGTATTAGAAAGGTCATTATACCATAGGCAGTAGAAACTGATAGAGAACTCCAGAAATCTTTGGCACTCACTAACTGGAATCTGAAAAAGTATCTAAGAACTTGCCAAACACAGTCTTTTTAGAATAACAGGCTGGAAATATGAGAAAACCATAGCCTCTAAAGGGGATCATCTGAAATAGGCAGGTTTGTTTATTGGTCTTTTAGAAAAGAAATTCCAAGCTTCCATAACCCACGATCATAACTTCATGAAGGCGGTGACTGGTCTTGTTCAGTAAATCGTCAGTCATTAGTAATGGCATGAAGGTTTATTATCCATTTTGTTCACCCCTAAGACAAGCGAAATCCAACAATGTCACTTTTAACCTTAAGAAAGGAAATGAAACGGCTTAAAGCCTCACACCTTATAAGTCATACTAGATATAAACTCTCAGAAGGATCTTGATGACATTTGTCTTCCCTATCTCATGTCCTTCAGCACAACGTCCAGTTGTAAATATAAGGCTATTGCAAAAGAAACTTTCAAGATTTTTTAAAAATACAAAATAAATATACAAAATAAGTATATAAATATATTTTACTATAACATATATAAAATAAATGTATGTTATGCATTTTATATCTGCGTATATATATTTGCATATATGTATACATACAGCAAAATATATGAGAGTCCTAACAGAAAGACCACAGCCAGCTTGTCTCCACTGTGGCCACTCTTGATTTCCTCTAATCAAAGTATCATTGTATTCCGCTTTTTAAGTAGAATGAGCAAGTAAAGAAATACAAAGTATTTGATAATAAATTTGATTAAATTTATGTGCAGATTCTCAGTTTTGAACAATTTCCAGAAGATATCTTTATGTGTCTAGAAATGGCTGCTAAAATGTTATTTTAACCTTTCAGTAAAAAATGCCTAAAGATGCAGCTCAAACTGCAAGTCTGACTGCTGTTAACTCATCCATTTACTTACTAAGAAACGGTCATATACTTAAAAGACCAGTGTCACTAGGTGCAGATGAGATGTATATCAAATATACAGTAATTCTCTGGCTAAATCTCGACAAATCTGCCTTTCTAATGGAGGGCTCCCTTTCTCCCTTCTTCCTTCACTTCCTCACAATTTTGGATGCATATGCTTAAATTCCATCTACTCCCATCAAAGAAGCCAAAGCCTTCATTAACTCTGGTCCTTAATCCTTACCAATTTCAGAACATATTGTCTCTTCTCTGGCTATCGCAACTATTTTATGTGCCAAAGAGATTGAAATTAAATATACATTCTGCCAAGACATAAATATTCTTCTTCACTTATAGATAAATCAATATGTTAAATAATTCATAAATATTTTAACCAATAGTTTGATCTAATTAAATAAGCACTGTTTATATTTTATTAGTCGATACTAAGTTTGACTAGGCATTGTCTTATTTTAACTACCCCTTGTAGAGATGATTCATTAAATTTGTTCCTGTATTATTATTTCTATATATCTGCAATTTTTTTACCATCAGTATGTCTAAATAAGCCCAGTAGGATAGGGACTGGGGGAAGAGGAATGAGTGGGAGTGGGCAAAGTAGTATCTCTTTTCTTAAAATTTTCTGTGTACTCTTACTTTTTTTCTTAAAACATTACGTAAAAAAAAAACAACAAACAAACAAAAAAACAAATTCAAAACTTTAGGCTTAATTTTTTTTAGTGTTACAATGAAAAAGTTAAGTGTTTTCACTTCACTCAATAGAAGTTTACGTGGAATACTTGACACAAATAAAAGTCATATAATATGGCCTTAAATGATTTAGCGACGAATATGATTATGAGCAGAGGTGAAGTCAGCGTGAGTTGCAGTGATTCTACAGAAAAGACAGTGTTTCTGCTTATTCCCTTTTATTTTAGGTGATCATCCAAAAAAGCTAACAGGTTCCCCACATATCAACACTCTTTTATGGATTCTTCCTCTCCCACTTTCTACAGACTGTCACATGCTTTTTCTCAATAATACACTTAGGTGTCTCACTAATGTGAAACCTTCATCTGATGGGAAGAAGCATCCCCTGACAGATGCCATTTCTTTCTGGTCTCTTTCTGCATCAAATAATGGCATCTCTATAATTGTTTGGCAGTTTTATAAAGGGGGCTGAAAAGTGTAGTAAAGAATCATCCTGTTTTCACCTCCTTCTATAATTCAGCTCCTGGATGCTGTTAGATCTCGGGTACGGGGTTAGACACCCCCTGGGCCCGCCCGGGATGGTATGTTTGTTTTCATGGTCTTAGTGCTTTGGTGCAGAATAGAAGCCTGAACAAATGCAAGTCGCAGATAGCCCTGTGTAAAAATCCTCTCTTTTGCTCAAAATGAGAGCATAAACCCAAAAGACAAGCGAGCCCTGACTACAGAATCTCTTCAGGAGGCAAATTCCCAAACAAGAATGAAAATTAATCAAAGTTCTGCTGGCACCTAATAACACTGCAGTCATTGAGAATGATTTTTATTGTCCCTAATGAGCATTTTATAGATACTCATATTTGAGCAGTGCCTGAATCTTTTGAAAAAAGAACCAGTGTTTTCCCTGGAGAAGAAGCATGTTGCTCAATGCAATCTGTCAGCACGTCGGGGCTTCTCAAACTCCTACACTGTAGTAACAGATGATCAAATCCTCTTCCATGTTTCATGAATTGAAGGTGTAAATCAGTTTAGCCATTAAATAAGTCAACATTCCTCTTATCTATCAGCTACTTTGATTTTATAGATAAAGGTATAACTTCTATTGCACGTAATTAAAAAGGAATAATTTATTTCACAATGTAGTTTCTATCACAGTCTGCTTCAAGCCTAAAATGAGGGCAACGACTAACTGTAATTTTTGCTTTTCTAACCTATTCTCTCAAAAGAGGATTGTGATTTCACTTTGATTTTTCATTTCCATAACAAGCATTGTGAAGTATTTCATATCCTTAAATATAGCTAGTCCTGAAAAAAGGACTAGTCTAGGAACCTGGCCCTCTCCCTCTACCATGGAGATACCAAATTGCAGATAGCCTTCTCCCTTGACTGTTCTAATGCTGAAGAATCAAAAGATGCTCACTTGGAGTTCCCTCAACATACTATCCGTTTTATTAAAAAGGACGGTTCCACTGGATGACGAAGATTAAAAAGAGAATTGAATGCACTTCATCCTAGCAACACTAATACTAATCTCCTAATCTTCATCTTTTTCTCACTTTAAATCTATTTTCCTTTCTATAAACCATTTATTGTCTGATCATTGTTCTTGTCTTTGAGCAGCATTTTAAATTACACAAATATAGCACGCTATTTATCCATAACATTCCTGTGGATTTCTTTTGCTAGTCAATCATCAAACGGGAGTTTAGGGCAGAGCTTTGTTTTCACCGGTGCACTCTCGCTCAATGTTCCCAGGCGATTCTAGATAAGAATCATACAGACATATATTTTCAGAGAATCAGATGTGAGCATGCGTTTCATTTACGCCCTGTAATAATTCCTGCTGCATTTAAAAAAAGTTTAACGGGGAAAAAACACTATATACCTGTATGATGAAACGGCATTATAACTGTGTAAGGGAGCATTATTTTAAAGCACCTGGTTTTGTACCTGCGTTTATTGACTCTTCTGTTTATGATTCTGGGCAGACGCTGCAGAGAGCGATGCAGCTCCTGCTGCCCTTTGCTGTGGAATTAAGCTCCTGAGCTTTGTACTACTCTCTGGCTGGCCTAATCACCCTTTTACCCATCCTGTAGCGCATCACCACTTTACCCTCTTTAAAAAATGTCCCGACAAACACGTTGACACCTAATTTACTACATGTTATGATTTGAATTGAGGAGGTGTAGAGGAGAGACAGTTCATCCCGTCAGCGTTAAGCCAGTTGTCAGGACGCGGGGAAGGATGTGTGAGCACCCGCCGAGCCGAGCCAGCCTGGAGGGAGGAACAGCAGCTTCCAGCAGAGTCCAGCGCTGCGGACGGGCAGCTTCCACACAATCAATTAGATACCCACCGAGAGAAAGGGTTCCATTGATAAACCAGCAGCTTTTTTCCTCTTTACGTTTTTAATCTCCCCCACGCAAACTCAATTTCTTAACAACACTGTGTGACGGGGAGGGGGGATTTATCCACACACATCACACAAGCAAGACTTGCGACGCTGCAGATCTCAGCCAAAAGAACACAAACCAAAGGGACACAAAAAAGGAAGACCCCCAGTACTTGACAATATACTTTTGAGTGAAAACACCCTTTTGCATTTTTTTATACAAATATAACTAGCCTCCACTTGAAAGTGTAAATGCGGAAAAGCAGGCTAGAACTTTCTCAGCTCTCACGGCGTGCATCCCTCCTGATAAAGGAAGATATTCTAGGATTTGGGAACTCTTTATAGTGTGGAGAGCTAGCCTTTCTAAATGTCGGGGTATTTTCATTTTGTGAGGGAAGCGTTCCAGAAAAAAGTATTAGATCTTGAAACCAGATGATTAATACATGCTTTTCCTCTTGCCAGACAATTTGGAATAAAACATATACTGAGGAACAGTCCCTCTTAATGAAAACAAGTTTGCTGGCGTTACTGTGGGCCTCCAGCTTCCTGGTTAAACCCTGAAGATTCTTCTGTGTTCTCTGCAGAAGGGATTTGCTTCCAGAAGAGAAACACCTGTGTCACACACCTAAAAATTATACGCAATTTTTCACCTCACTGGGCCTGCACTTTCCAATGCTCACTAATTGGTACTTAGGAGAATGCTATTGTGCTTTTTGCCTGCCTTCTACTCACAGGCAGTCGGAGTTTAAAATAAATCCTGTTAAGATCCAGGAGTGGATGATTACTTTCTCATTTTTGGTTCTAAATACGCTGGTTGTCGCTCAATTTATTCTGTCCTTTATCCTTTCTGTTTTTGATGTCTTTCCACTTATTTTCCTCCCACCTCCTAGTGGGAATTTCCACTCGCTGGCTGGAATTCAGCAGAAATAATAAACCCGAGTAAAGATCTCCAGCAAAAGATCTTTGCCTAAGTGCATGACTGCGGATGCTGGAGCCGTGCCCAGACCAAACCCTGCCCGTGTGGATCTGTCCCTCCCCGTTAGAAGGGAGCAATTAGTCACGTCGGCGGCAGCGTTCGCCCCCCCCCAGACACCTCCCCAGAGGGATTCTGCAGCTCCCAAGAGAAGCCAAAGATCAAGAGTGGGGCCAGAGAGTGGTGGCTCATCCCTTCCTCTCCCCAGTAGTAACTCCATGGCAGAGCAGCCATGACAAAGCTCTGCCCCCCCCGTGCTGCGTTTGCCTGTCTCAGTTCAAATTGCCAGAGCCGGGTGTCAGCCAAGGCAGGGTGTGTGGGGAAGGGTTAAAGATTCTGTAGCCATTCCCTTCAGGTGCTGATGCACAGAAATGTGTCTGGAGACAAACATGATTTATTGGCTTGTGTTAATATGATGCACTATCCATCTGATGCCATAAACATGAACAAACTTCCTGTTGTCCTTAGGCACGAGAGAGGACGGTCAGCTCCTAACGATGCCGCTCTCAGTCTACGTGAGTTCCAAAAATGGTGTCTTCTCTAGGCCTACCTAAATTATTACGTGGGCATTTATACAACACAGGACCTTTTANGTGGTGGCTCGTCCCTTCCTCTCCCCAGTAGTAACTCCATGGCAGAGCAGCCATGACAAAGCTCTGCCCCCCCCCAGGCTGCGTTTGCCTGTCTCAGTTCAAATTGCCAGAGCCGGGTGTCAGCCAAGGCAGGGTGTGTGGGGAAGGGTTAAAGATTCTGTAGCCATTCCCTTCAGGTGCTGATGCACAGAAATGTGTCTGGAGACAAACATGATTTATTGGCTTGTGTTAATATGATGCACTATCCATCTGATGCCATAAACACGAACAAACTTCCTGTTGTCCTTAGGCACGAGAGAGGACGGTCAGCTCCTAACGACGCCGCTCTCAATCTACGTGAGTTCCAAAAATGGTGTTTTCTCTAGGCCTGCCTAAATTATTATGTGGGCATATATACAACACAGGACCTTTTAAATGTGTGCTTTAACCTTTAAGACTTACTCTGACAGTAGCTATGTCAGTTTCACCCAAGATTATATCTGATAGAACCAGTGGAATGACCTCTTTTAGATGATAAAACTAAAGTTCAAATGTTTTCACAAGGAGCACGATAGGGCTCCCTGAGGGATGTGGTGGATGCAGATCTCTGGAATGCAGGTGAGAGGCAATCAGGAGGTAGAAAAGAGGCACAGCACAGTATAAACCACCCACTGAATGCAACGCAGATCCTTGAGGGGGGGAAGACAAGATTCAGAACAAAGCAGAATGCAACTGAGTAACGCACCATAACTCATCCTGATTCCTTGTACCTTCCTAAAAGTAGCAGACTTGAAGAAGTCTCTTTTAACCTGCAAAGACTCACTTATATATAAGCAACTAAGAATAAATCAACCGGATTAAATGCACTTTAAATGCACTACAACTATAGGTGGCATAAATTAAAACTGCCTCTGCTAAGGGAAGCAGTAGTTTACACCTGTAGAACTTGAAAAACCGTGCATCACAGACCTTATACCAATGTAGCTGGGAGGCTGCTTTCTGGAAAAGTGCTTGTATCATTCCATATTTCTTCTTCCCAAGCACCTCATCCCTGGTGTTATCCAGCCAAAGTACTCTGTACAGGGAAGGAAGCACAACAAATGCAGCTGTGAGTGTTCACTGTCCCAGGAAGGCAAAAAGAATAAGGCTTCTTCTCCTCCCTATCTCAGCTACCATTGGCATATACAAGCTTGGGTGTCTGGGCTACCCACAGTAAAACAGAACAAAAGAAAGCACTCTTTGGGAATATGAGGAATCAAAATTCATAGAATATCTGAGAATAATTTCAATCACAGGGTTAGGTTTGCAGGTGTTCTAGTTTGAGCTGGATTATTTTAGCTCCAGCAAAATAGGCTTGCACTTAGTACTATCTTTCTTTTATATTACAAAGGCCGCCATTTGAAGGGCAGAAGAAAAGAAGAGCCGTTAGAAGCTATTTACATAGTGAAAAAGAGAACAGATACAACATAAGAAGGAACGTGCACCACAGTAGGACCTCAAAATGTATTCTTTGAAATTGCAGCTCTGTGCGGTTATATCATCTTGGCAGCTGAAGTAATACTCTCTGCAATTATCCATATTAGGAAAACTGTAAAAATTAGAAATGGCTCTGTTTATAGCTTCATTTTTCTACGCTGAGTGGTCTACAGCCACAGCTCGATTGGCTGCTGTATTTCAAGGATCACTCCAGATGTTCTCATCACGAAGATTCCAAAAAGCTTTATCAGCACTCAGCTATTGGGAGTTGCCATGTTTAAATCCAAACATGATTAACAGCTCTCTGGACAACCTTTTATGGGCATTAAGACTGTGTTTTTAAAAAATCCTCGGTAGCAGGTTTTTTTTACCACGTTATGATTTCACAGACTGGAGAGTGGATATGAAGAGAATGAGCTGCTGTTAGTATCAGTAAAACATCTTTTAAGGGAAATAATTTCATTTGAACACTGTATTTTAAATTTTAAGTTGTATGTAAACCTTCCCACCTTGAAATATATTGTTTCTCTTTCATGCCTTCTGGTTCTGTTAAGTTACAGGAGAAAAAGTAGAACATAACTCTTCACACAGTGAATATATTCACTGTTATGCATCTATACTGATGTGATTGATGTAAGCACAGATTTATACATGTTTATGTTGTTTGATTACTAGGTTAGATGCATCAGGTAATTGTGGTGCAAGAAGCAGGAGGTGGAAGAAATGAGGATAAGCAGCACTACCAACCTGTTTCGCTCATTGAAAACACAGAGTAACATAAAACAGCTCTAGCGTATGATTACGTAGAGTAAGGTATGAAGGTAACGTGCCTTAACATGAGCTGAAGGCAAAATTGTGACAAAGATTTGAAGTCATCTTTATGACTATGGCTGCTCTTTAGGTAATTCACTGCTCTTCCCTCTGAAGAGTAGCTTTGAGAGCCAGTAAGCGACATCCATCCCTCCATCCCACAGCCTGAATTTAGGGCTTAAATAAGTGATAACAATGATTGCTGTTTATGTATGTTCTACTAGCACATCACCTACACAGAGAAACATAGACCATTGCAAGTTAAGAGAGAACACATTCCTCAAAAGTCCCTTCCTCTTGCATGGTGTCCTTCCTAAGAGCTCTTCTACCAGTCAGGGGATGGAAGGGGGGACAGGGACGTGAAAACGGGATGGGAAGTATGTGTTCAAAAGTTATTATCTGTTGGGGTTTTTTTACCCCTGAGGATAGGGTGAGAAATCATCACCCATCCTAGGATTTGTAGAAACGCATATCCCCCATTATCGCAGCATGGAATTGATGCAATTCCCAGAACAACCAGCTGCGAATTGGGAGAGGACCGCTTTGCTTCGGTAGAGGCAGTCAGAGGATAGGGAATCTTTTGGATGTTTTTAAAAATCCTCCTGAAGTCTTTCTCTAGATGCTTTCCATGCATATGAACATAGAGCAATCACAAAGCAAAACTCAGAAATGTACACATGCCTTAGAAGACCACTTGAGCCTGTATTTCATACAATATAATTATTTAAAATTCCCTGCTTCTTAAGGGAGACTGATAACCTACCATAAACTTGCTGGATGACGAAGAGTAGCTAAATTCACCCTCAAACCAATCCAAGTCAGTTCCAAATGGATTCACTGAAATTTGAACGAAACATTGAAGTTTCCTCAAAGGGAATTTATTTACCTTGATGCTGTTTCTCTGTGTCCACATTGTTTAGGGACCTTTCAGAGCCAGAATGCCCGGCAGGGATCTGCTTCATTATCTTAAATCACTAGCTTTGCAGTCCACAGTAGCTTAAACTGGCTCAGGCCAGAGGTTCTTAAAGATACAATTTGCCCCCGTTTCACTCCCCTCTAAGCCCCACAACAAGAAATAATTAACATTAACTTGACAGTTAATTTAGAAACCTTATAACCAGCTTCTTATCTAACGTAAGTACAAAAGATGCGTTATTCTCTGCGGTGGTGTGCACAGTTTGCATGTTGCACAGCTGCAAGTTTCCCCGCAAAGACCACTGCTGTAAAAGGACTGTCTTGGTTTGTCCCCCCATTGCTCCAAGTTTCATAAAGATTCAGCAAAAGCAATTGCTGATATTTTCTGTCATAGCCGCCTTCTGAGTAATCTGGAAGAAGTCTTTTCTATTTCTCCAGAGAAAATGCCTCAGTGTCTCAAGAACTATTCATTTTGTCTTTTGCTTCCTTCAGAAGCAAATAAAAATCTCTGAGATAAAATGATTTGCAAATGTAATTGTAACAAATACATCAAAATAAATAAATAGCATAGTTTTTCCATTTACGTTTTAAAAGGAACAACTTTACTAGGGCTCCATGACCTAGTAAAAGCATGTAAAAAAAATAAAGCCCGCAGCAGTCTATTTAAAAAAAAAAAAAAAAAAGAAAAAAGAAAAAGCATTTGCTAGCATCAGAAAAAAGAACAGTTTACTCAGATCAGCCTCAACCAACAAAAAACGCTGTTGCCTTTTTTATTGCTTCTAGAGCATTTTAAGACCCCTCTTTACAGTGAAGCCTGTAAAAGCCCATTTCCTTTATACTTTTGTAAAGGAAAAGGAGGGGGCCGAAAGCACAATTTTAAAGAACATATGGTTAGGCAATACTGTTGTCAAATATCAGGGGGAAAGAATAGTTTCTGAGAGGCCATAAAATCACTGGAATGACAGTGAGATTTTACGTGAGCACGCGGTAAGAGTACAGAAGTCATCCTGATGGGCAACAGTCCGGATGGTTCTGGATACCATTCCAGTGGGAGGAGAAATGTAAATTAAAAACCTGCCACATACAAAAAAGCCAACAAAGTCATTATTTAGAGGAAAAGTTTCAGAGTAGGCCTCACAAAGGTGACACTGAAAAGCTTCAGTGTGTAAATGCTTTCCTCTCACTGTTTGAAAAGTCGGTGCTTTCCACAGCATGATTATTTGTATAATTCCTTCGTGTTCCTAGTACTAATTTACCTTCATAGCATATTGACCTTGTACCGCTTTAAACTTTGCACAGCTATTAACAGATTACACCACCACTTTGTAAACTGGTTTTCTGCTACATTTTTCACTTCCAAGCAGGCTTTTGTTTTTCAATATTTGCCCCTGGAGGTATTTCTCTCTATTCATCCCTCTGTTCAAATACACCAAGGGCCTGTCAATCTGGCTTTTGTTTTTACTGCCTAAAAACAGGTGTAGAAGGAGAGTAAATCCAACCCAACAGCAAAATTCATGACCAATTTTCATTCAAAGCAGAACGCATTTTCCAATTGCCGAACATCAGTTTGAAGGCTGCAGAAGTATGTTAAAATCTGAACACTCTGGAGACAAATGTCAGTGCCAGAACATCTTTCCTCAGCAAAAGTAAACCTGCACTTTTCAAATCTTCTCCAAAGTTTTGACTTCTCACTTTTTTCTTATTTTCTCACACTGCTTTTCCTCTCCAGGAAGAAAAGCCTGCAGAATTAAATGCATTATTTTTTTATTGTCCTAGCAACATCTTGCATTTATTTTAGGGTCCAGTATGAAAAAAAGAGAAAAAAAAGAATAAATCAGCAGCAGTTCTGGTTTAAACAGCCTTTCTTCTTGCCTCGCCTCCTTACTGGTCTTTCCAGCTCCCACACTGCCACTCTAACACAACCATCTGCAGGTCCTAGCAACAGTGAAGAAAGCCTTTTTTTCAGCTGGGTTTTAAGCTGGGTCAGTTCTTTTTTTTTAGTTAGATCCATAAACATTATGGAACTGAAGAGGAAATGTGGGAGTTGAAAAACACGGCTGGTGAAGAAAGACTCTTTCCTGTGCCCATGTTCCCACTAAAAGAAATGTTCATTAAAACATAGATTTTGCTTTTTTTTTTTAATCTAATCTAATACATAAAAACCTGTTATTATATACAATTATATGTTTGATTGACATGACATTTTGGCTTGGGTGCTTCAGAGAATACAAATCAGAAAAGCAGTAAAATAATCTCAGTGCAAGTTGATTTAAGGTGAGTATGTGCTTTTTAAGTTCACATAGATCAACTTTATCTTTTGCTACTTACTACCATACCACCTCAAAATGAAGTAAAAGTCAAATATTTTAAAACTGTACTATTAAGAAATGTTTTTAAGATACCTTTTTTCCTCATATCCCAAAAGAATGAAGAAACATTGAGATGTTTGTGAAAGAACTGTTTCATGTTGCAATAGCAGAATGTTAGAAACAGGATACGATTTGGATAATTTAACAGTTGCCAAATAAGATGATTAAAAATATATTCAGCTGAAGACAGTTCTAGTTCAAGTTACTATATGTATTTATCCTTGCTTTTAGCTTCTCACATATGACATCTCTTCGGGCCAAGACGAGGGGATTTCAGTGAAAATGAGAGTTCGTCCTAAATGGTGTGAAATATGAGATGGAGATATCTTGTAATAGTAGGTAATGCTCACTGTAAAAATATGAGCTGTAAAATTTAATCTTAAATTACTTTATACTGCTAATGTTTAAGCCAATTCATTACAGCTGCACAGTTCTGGCACAGAGCACCTTGTTACACAGAGCCATTAACTCCTCACTATCTTTGTCATACACCCAGAAGTGATATGGATCAACCAGCCTCAGAAAGGAGAGGTGGCTAAAAAAAGTGCAGAGCTCCATTTGTTCTCATCAGAGGGAACACTCTTACTAAGTCCTACTTAATCGAATTGGAGAAGAAACTCTGTGACTCGTATCTCTGCAAGGATTATTCACTTTCTGTGTAATCTGCAAGAGAAGGACTACCATCTTACTGAAGTAAAGGATGTTGCTAATGGTACAATTATATTAATACCTGGTGCTAGAGATTAGGTAGACGAACTCGTTCAAAAAATTACACCTACTCTTCTGTCAATGATGGTCTTGTGATCAAGGTATGGGATTTGCAACTAGGAGACCTACTCCCTTCTCCTGCTGCTGCTGAGATCTTTGTAAGAAATCAACTGTTCAAGAGGAAAAGGAGATCCCACCCACTCCCCCTGTCCTACGCTCACATCTCACAGGGAAAAAGAGGGTGGAATTTCACCCATTTTATGTAAAAACTACATGGAAAAAAAGCCCAAACCTCTGCATGAGAATTCGTGGCAAAGTCGGATTTCTTTTTTCCTTTGTTTACAGTGTAGAAAATCTTGGATCGCTGTTTTAAAGGCAAGAATAACTAAAGACTTGGAAACCCAGAATAGCTTGTAATGCGCTGTCCAGTACAAGAGATCAGCAACTTTTTTAAACAAACGGAATGTCGTAAGGTAAACTACTTAATATCAGTAAAATGTTTAATATAACAAGAACATGTTCTATAAATTGGAAAAGATAGAGATTAGTAGAGGAAATAGCAAATGCCAAAGGACCTCACCAGAGAGCATATGATGACAGGTCATCCTGAACAAACAGCTGTACTGGAACGAGATCAGTAGCTGACATATCCAAATTTTCTTTTAGGATCACTTTTATTTAATAATTTTGCAGCTACCCTTGGCACACAAAAATGTTGGATACTAATTGCATTTCTTCCTAACGCAATGTTGAACTGAATCAGTAACAGTGAGGTATATATATCATGGAGGGGAAAAGGGATGGCATTGAGGATGGAGCACAGGTATAAGCTAAAATTATATATTACAGGCTATGAACAATAATTATTTTCTATTCTTTTTTCTAATGACACAGAAAAACACAAATGTAATAGCCTGTCACAGATAGGGAAAAATTGAGATACCTTGTTTAACACTAATTTTTAGATACTGTGTAACATGGTCAGGCAAAAGACCAATGTAATTCAAGGATCTATCACACAAGATATTTCCAGCAGAAATGGCAATGCAGCTATTTAACTCACTGATAAGACCTCACCATTTAATTTTGCTCCACCTTTACAATAAAAAAAAAAAATTATGTTGGATCATTTCTGTTGGGTTTAATGAAGGGAGGGACTATTGGAATGTTCAAAGGAATACAGAGCACATCTTAAAATAAGAATCTTTCTGGCCATGGCAAAATAGCAAAGAGGGGGGTAAAATGACTTACAAATATCCCAAGAGAAAAACACTAGAAGGAAGAAGCATTTATTTGTACTAAAGGAAAACAACAAGGTCTAAATAGATGAGTACAAATTCACTATGACCAAATTTAATATGGAAATTAGAAGACACGTTTCAGTTTTTAAGAATGGGAGCAACGATGGTTCAATGGCTGCACCTCCCAAACTCCCAGTTCTGTGTGTGATGAGTGGGGGGATCTGGCTGAACATCTTTTCTCCTTCCATAGAAAGAGAATTTGGAAATAGTTGCACAGATTTTATTATTTTTTTTAAATAAAAGGACATGGTAAAAATCCTAAAAACTGCAATGACACAAAGGAGTTGATCAAATATTCAGACCAGGGCTATTATTCAGTGGTGTAAATGTTGTAACAAGGTAATACTAGCAGTGGTACTGTCCAGATTAAATATCAATAAATCTCAGTCAGCATGTGGTGGTGACCTATCACACAGAAGAATGAAGATCAACTCTGGCACTTTCTTCTAATACCTCAAAAACCATATTTTAATAGTAAACTGTTTTAGCTGGAGCATGCTCTGATGTTACTGTTTGTGATTATCTCCTGCTTCTATAAAACAAACCCCTTTTTTTTTTATGATGAACAAATTTCAGATCTCTTAGAAGTTCTCTTCTTACTCTCATTTCTCCCCTCCTCATGCTATGTATGAGCAGTAAAAATACTCTGAAGAGTTGGCTCCCTGTCATTATTTAATTCACAGCAAATATAGTCACACACAGCCAGAAAGGCTACACCACAATGACAATGGGAGAATAAATGGAGCCCATCCATTTACACTGGTTTCAGTTCATGATTTCAGAGTGAGATAGATCAGAATGTCACAAATACACATGAGCACTCTGCTCCTCAGTTTTGACTTTAACCTACAAGCTCTGAAGAACTGGGTTTGATTCACGGATAAACTCTCTAGTGAAAAACTGGCTACAGCTCAAACAAACAGAAAAGTAACTAGCTTTAATTTATAGCACGTATGAAATGTGTTAGTAATTGTCAGTTAGCAGAGGAGGCAGATAAATATAAACATGGAAGGAATATACACCAGAAAATGTATTTTAATATCTTACAACGTTTAGCAGATTATTACAGTCATTCCAAAGATACCTTAGTTCTTCATCTTTAGATCCTTCTAAGGAGTCACAGATTGTCTACAGGTTTCTAAGGGTCCTACCTATTGTCTAATAATGACCAGCCCACTGAAATGTTAAGAAACCCAGCCTGAATCTTTCAATAGCCTTTGTAACTCATCCCCATCAGCTACAGCATCCTTGATCGTGTGTCTATTATTCTGCCCTTTCATTATAGTATTACTAGTCATTGAAGCTTTTTTTTTAATGAACTGAGGAATGTAGTCTGCAGGAGCACTGTGCTATGGTTCATAATTGAGATGCTCTCCCATACTTTACATTTTGATCATGCTTAGCTACACAAGGGCAATAGTCAAGTTAGCTTAATAATAGCCAGAAGAAATGCCTCTAATCCAATTGGTCACAGGGCACATATCACCAAAACCAATTTCTTTATAATTAAAAGGTGCTCGCGGGCACAGTGAAAGCTTGGAAGTTGCCCAGGGATTTTGGGGGAAGTGTGGGGATTTTTTTCCCATAGACAGCAACCACACTGAAGCAATTTCTGAAACACACTGATAAGCTTCGCCTTTGAATTTACATTAAAGAGCTCAATAGTTGCTACCTGTGAGAACAGCTCACGCCTCTAAACTGACTTGTGTCCTGTAGAGATTAAGGACACAAGGTCTCCAGGAGATTAGCACGTCACTTGGTTTAAGTGACATCCAATCCATTTTATTGACATGGCCCCTATCCTGCAAAACAAGCACTTTTTAAGTGAAACATAATGAAAATTTTGTGTGGCTTTATGGCCCAGTGTATAGTAGCTTTTTATAGGCGATTGCTAGCCACTATTGGCAGGTCTGTAAACAAAACCAACAGCACTGGCCCTGTCAGTACATGTCACCGCATACGAATACAGCAGAGCACGCCCCAAGGAACCTCACCTGTTTTTTTTTTAATTTAACTGGAGCATTGCCACAGATTAAGGACTTTGAACCTCATTCAGTGCATCAAGCAGATTATTACACTGAATTGTTACACTTTTTATTTCAGAGTGGGACTGAATCACGAGGCCACACAGGTCCTCATTTCCTAATTGTTTATTTTCAGCAACACAAACTTGAGTCTTTACTGCAAGAAAGAAAATTGGTGTGCAGGTGAAAGAGTTCTCTCACCTTTTTTCATGCCATTCTAATCACGGGGTGCAGTTTGGATGCGCCACTTGCTGCTGAGTAGCTGCATAGTGGGAATGAGAATAATTATTGAATTGAAACCATGCACCAGCTCGGGAGATCTGACGTTTGGAAAACCTGCCTGCCAGCTACCTGGACTCCATTATTCTGGGGAAATGAGCTTTTCACTAACACTTTGGAAAATAAATTTTCCATTCTTTTCTCTTCCTTTTGATCTGTAGCATAAAGGGACCACATGTACTGAGGTTGATACAATGCACGAAACTACGCTATGCTGATGAGAAAAGAAAACAGCATTAAAGCGCACACGTACACGGGCAAACACATTATCATTAGGGAGTTCTACAGCAAAAGCACAAACTACAGCTAACTAAAATACAGTGACATATATTAATCCAAAATAAAAGGAAGAAAGGAATGCAATACATTTTTATGCTGATTCATTTTAGCAGAAGTACAGAATTATTAAATACGAAGATGGAAATTGAATGTAGGCCCCTTCAAAATGCCTGCCTTAAATCAGGTTCTTTATTTCTTGCTATTAAGGAAAATGGAACTCTTCATTTTGGCTTCCTAACTCATGACCAAGTATTAAAATTAGGGGATCTCCAAGTGGATTTCTCCCAGTTCTGGCAATAACCTCAGCAGCAGAGTGCACCGGGCAGACCCTCACAGAGCCACTGCCCGTGCTCTACTGGTGTCGGAGCCGCGGCCACCAGCAGCTGCCTGGATACAGATGTTCAGGAGGAGTGGGTGGAGGATTTTCATCTGGATAAATACAAATTAATCCAACTACTCCCTCAGAAGCAAAAGAAACCTAGTAAGAGATGAAGTTGGTTTAACTAATATCCATTTGATTTTAGAGCTCCTCTGATTTCCTGCATGACTGCATTTTGCAGTAATATTGGAAGCATGCACAGTATTTCCACCTGGGATCAAAAAGAGTATATTTTTTATGAATTCTCTGGAAGACTCCCAGTCTGGTTTTACTAATAAAAATCTCTGTAAGTAACCAAGAATAAGAAAACCTCCTGGCTGGCCTTTCTCCTGATTTTGTGAAACAACAACTTCAACGGAGCACCAAATCTGAGAAGGCCTTTTCACAAGTACTGGGTGAAAAATAAGGCAATGTAACTTCAAGCTGATGTTTCTAGTATTTGCTTTGGTTTTTCTTGACACTGCAACTCCTTTGCCTATGACTGTGTAAGATATTGCCAATATTTCCAGAATGGATCTTAAAAAATAAGATATGCTGCAAAAAGCTGAGTTTGTAACTGACCTGCAGGCAGCACTCTTCCAAAGCCATACTGCTTCCAAATTTCTAATGCTGGCCAGAAATTCTGAACACAGCTGATCAAAATATTTACCCTGAATGTAACGTTCTGAGAGTCCCTGGATGGTTTGCTGGGGTTTTTTTGACAAATTGTCCATTTTTGAGACATTGAAATAGCTGCAAAGCCAGAAAATTCAGTAAAATATTTGCATAACATATATTGAAAAATATCTCCAAGAGTTTTTCTACACAAAAGAAGAACTTATAACTCATGGTGCATGGTTGGAAAAAGGAGGAAGCGGAAGCAGAGCAGGAGCATGAGGAAACCAGCCATTCCAAGTCAATCCAAAAGCCTAAAAGTGACCAAAGAATACAGATAATCCTGACTTTTTTTTTTTTTCTTGGTTTCTGAGGAAGAATTATCCAACTCCTTTCCATTTTTAAAATTATATAGGAAATGAACTAGTTCAAAGCGTGACAAGCTTGCATAATGAGCTGCGTTAAGATAATACCTTATTTAGTTGGGGATTTGAATAGCCAGATCATAGAATTCATTCTGCTTTTGGGAGTGACTCTGCCAGGCTTCCTGAAGACTGACTAATGACAACCTTAGATGGTGTGAAAGGTATGATTAGTGCGGCACATGAGGGTTAGTTGGAGTCTATGGCACCTCTAAGGTGCTTGGTATTCCCGTGCTGCAGATCAAGGCAAAATGTCTTTCCCTGGCCGGGCCAACTGGCTGTCACCACATTTGTAGCAGCTGCATTCATGTTTGCTTCATTGCTCCTGTTCTTATTTGAAAGAGTAGGACATATCTCTTCAGGGACTGAACAATGAAAAACTTGCATTATAGAGAGGTCAGAGATAAAAATTTAAGTAAATATGAACCAACAGGAAAATATGTTCTTTTTCTTATCTCATTCTTTTTCTATTTAATTTCCTTACCACACTGCATGCTTTGTGGTATTTATGATTCTTTGTCATAGTTATTAAATAACAGAATTCTTGTCTTTCTTGGTCAGCTAGTATGAACATTTTTATCTATAAAACCATTGTTACAGCATTTGTCCCATATAAAAATATCTATTACCTGAGCACTAGTGCCTCTGACTTAGAATGAACTCCTGTTTGAATAGCACATCAGAGCATCCTTCTCATGCATTACTCAAAAGATAGCATCACAGAATCATTTACAGGCTGCGGATTTAAAAAAAAAAAAAAATCAGTTTTAATGTCAAGACACAATATGTTTAAGGCAGTAATACTTTCAAGCACAGAGCTGACAGAATCCTGTGTGCTTTTGGAAGATTGCACATTCAAAGGAAAGCCTCCCTGATGATGTTTGACATTTTCCAAAGGAGAGAATGAGAAAGGAAAAGAAGAAAGGAAGGAAAAAGGAAAAAGAAAAGGGGGAAATGAAGAAAGGGAACAAGAGAGGGAGGGAGAAGTAGAAATCTAGAATGGGAGTCTCCCCAGGGACAATATTGGAAAGATTCTCAATGAAGCATAGCAAAGCAGCGAGGCAAATCTCTGGAGTTTGTCTCTTCCAGACCCACAACTTCCCAAGATCAGGCACTTGCCTTAAAAGGGTGACTAAATCCCACATGTATCTACAGGCTTGGGACAGCAGTTTTTCTGAGGGGCATCTGAACAATTTTATACCATTTCAGAAAGAGCGCGTGGGATGCCTGCCTTCTCTGCTGAACGTGGCAAAATTGTGTCATGAACTTGAGTATTGCTACTTGAGATCACCAGGCTTCTCTGGTGACCGGTTAAGTAAGAGTAACAGGTAGCCAGCACTCCCTTGTGAGCTTTGCTTTCCACTGCCCTGCTCTCATTCTGTCACAGCTACACACATAAACACACACATATATAAACTTATACATATATTTGTCCAATGGGCAAGTAGACATAATTGTACTTGCTGTCTGAATGGAGTAAAGTTACGCTCTCCTGCATCATAATGACTATGCTTTTCAGACATACATAACCTATATTATTCTTAGATAAATCAAAATACTAATGGAGACCAGCTATAAGTTACAGAAGAGTAAGCATTAAAATGCATCCTAATTCAAATATTGCTATTTAATGTTTCTAAAATATCTTCAAAATTATAAAGAACTTTACAAAATATTTTAGATTTGCAGAAGATTTATATAGAGAGTTAGAAAATAACTACAGTAAGTCTATGTCTGCCCTTGCTGTATCCCATTCTGACAAGACTGACAGCTTAGAAGACTATCTCTTTTCTCACCACACTTCCTAGGGTGCACAGACTGTGCTGGTCAAGAGGAAATACAGATATAATACACTTTGCAAATCACAGAAATAAATAAGCATGAAATGCCATGAAATAAGAATCATTCATGATTCTGAAAAAGAACAGAAGTTTTGCACTGGTGACATGACACAAATATCACAAGTTCAACTTTAAAACATGTCTCGCAAGTTCAACCCAGAACTGCCATATTATCTAGTAACGTTGCAGAAACGTACTCAATAGAATAGTGAATATCATATTTTTGAGAGGGTGTGCAATATGTTTCTTCATAAAAAACGTGTTCGCTCTGTTGTGAAACTGCAAGGAATGATAGGGGATATCTATTTAAATCTCTCAATGACATTCTATGTTCTTTTGGTATGTACATGAAACATTGTAGCATTTTACATGCATTTTCAGAATTAGTTTCCAAGGATTCCTGATGGCCTGGGACAAGTGTAACAACTCTGCCTTGTGAGTGCTTGTACTGACTGAAATTAAAAAACACGCATACATACACAAACACAAATAAATAAAGAAATAAAAAAATAAAAGACAAACCCTAGCTTTTTATTGGCTCTCAAATAAAGAGATTTGGTAAAAGAAATATTACCTTAATGTCTCCATTTACCACAGTTATTCCAAATACATGCACTGCCTCTATAAATAAGAAGCTTAAGAGCAATGAATATTACAAAGCAATAATAAACTTTGAAAGCTAATACTAGGGAAATTTACATGACAATTTGAAATCTGTCTCCATAGTTATTATGTCATCTTGTAATATTCGAAAAGCAGGATTTGAGTAAAAATTTTTGAACCCTTCATGTTAAGATTGAAGCAATAATGGCCACAGAAGGCTCAGAAAATCTCAGCTTTCAAAGCATTAATAGAGGGGCAGAAACCTGCCTGTGTTATGTTGCATTCTTTTCCACTGTAATTATAAGCTTTGTTCCCATAGTCCCTCTCTCCCTCTTTCAAAGACCAAATACACACTTTACATTACATGGGAATTACAGAGTGGTGGATGTTATTTATGAAACTATTACACAGATGTATTTGGCAACTATCTATTTATTTAATCAATACCATAAATGTAAATGTTGCTCTGAAATAACCTCCTTAGGAAAGAAGGAGAGCTTTTTTACAAGACCACAAGACCTCATCAGCAAAAAATCATAACTATCTAATGTTACCTACATTGTAAATTACTCTTTTTCTAAATCATTGCCAGGTGAACCTCAAAAGAGCTTATGAATTAATTGCAGAGCAGTTTGGTTCTCTAGCTCCCCAACCTTTGCTATAAAATAGCAAATCATTCTTCCATGTGACAACGACGAAACTGTTCTATTAAGGGTTCAAATTTCTGCACACCAAAATCCTCCTTGACTTCATGCAAGGAATACAGAACACAGCGGACGGTGTTAAAGACGTTGATACAATCCATTTTGGAACTGGTGTCTCTGAGAGCCAGTTTCACCTTTTTGGCAATACAGGTATGTGGAAGCCACTGCATGAGGTCACAACATTTGGGGGCAGCTTTTCCAGATGTCTGGGCTGGGACAGCTGGAAGGAAGGTAACGAGATGGAGGGAAGGATGGAGAAAAGCAGAGCAAAGTCAATGGTCATCAAGGTGGTGAATAAATAGGAGTTAGGTTTTGTTTACAAAATCAGTTCTGACAGCTATGATCCACAAGCAAACCTAATTCAACACCTTAATGATGTGAACAACAGGAATTCATCTCAGGAGTAAAAGGGGGCTGACTAACAGACATTCCCGCAGTTACCTGGAAAACCTAGAAAATTACTCTGCTTGGACTGAAACTGTCTTTTGAAATTGTTGTGCTCACATTTTGAAATTAAGCAAGGCTCTTATCCTCATTAAACTCATGCTTGGGAACTAGCCAGATACTTCTTTAAAAATCTATTATATAAAAAACAAGGAAAAGAATGATTTGCCAGTAAATTATGCTAGCACAGGCACAGTTATTCAGAAATACTGTGATTTTTCCTTTTTATTAATTTGTTGTTCTTCAATGGATTGAACAGAGCAGGTTACAAGGAAGAGAAACAGGAGCAATGCTTTCACTTTTTTTAACAATTATGCACCAACAGCTTAGTGATATTTGAAGTTAAATGGCAAACATCCTCATCCTACACGAGGTTACGCATCAGATTTCTCACCAGAAATGAAATCTCCATATCCAGTAACCACAATCCCTTAAAAAGTGAGCAAGAAGGAAACAAACGAGATAAGGTATATGCCACGGAACTGAAAACATTGCAAACAGCTTTATCAGGACAACTATAATAAAACAAAAGCTAGTAATTGGTCTGTATAATTAATTTTTTGAAATGTCAGTCTTTGTTCAAGGCTCAAAATAGTTTGAGTCTCCTTTCTGAGCAAGCTACTCCCCAGGAGCCAGGAGTTCCAAAAGCAAGAATTTTCTTGCAATATTTGCAGTGTGTCAAAACCAGTGAGAATCTAAGATGCAGCTCACTACAGCCAGAGAGCCCAGAAGACTCTCACAACAGGGTAAAACCAACCTGGTGCGACATCGCAGCATCAGACGGCACAGGGAGTACGGCAGGAGCACTGCCACATGACAAATTATTTGCAGGAGAATTCTTACACTTCCATTAACCGTAGCTGAGGAATTCAGTAAAATTATATTTGCCGTGCACTTATGCCAAGGTGAGAGCTAGACAAAAGTGCTAAGAAGGACATTGAGTGAGAAAGCTAAGAGGGCAGCTTTTTCTTCTACTTCTTTCACAAGAAAAGGTCTACAAAAAATTATTGATTTCTAGCGAGTTCTTCAGAACTTTCTCACACAATTTGTCAAGAAATAAAAAGATGAGAATTTAGCTTCATTGGGATTTTCAGACAATATTCAACATGATTCAAAAGAATGTTTGGACCCATTTTAATTCAATTCAATATCCAAGTGGTATGTGAGAACTTGTCACTAGGAGAGTGAGGAAATGGATGTATTAGAAAAGAAAGGAAAAACAGAGAGAAAGGAGATGAAATGGGAGAAGAAAATGCTGATTTAGATATTCTAACATAACTTGAATCATCTATAGTGAGAAGTTTCGGGTAACTTAAACTGGAGTGAATTAAAGAAGCTATCTCACTTTTATTTCTTGGTGTCAGTCGACCCAGACTTCACCCTGAACTGTAAAAAAATAATCCAACAATGGAGATTCCTATTGCAGATTATAATAGACACGGATGCAAGAAAGAACTAAAAGCCAGGAAATTCATATATAGCTATAATGATTCTACAATATGCTTAAAAGTAATAATTATATATAATTTGAGTATTTGTATATTGCACTCTGTGACTGCATTAAAAAGCATAAAGTTACCAGTTTCTAGTAAATTCTTTAGAACATTCTCATAAGGTTTATTATTAAACCCTAAAGTAACAGCCAAAGCAAAGTTATTCACAAAACTTCAAGTTGATTTTTACTGCAGAATTTTATAAGGGAAGTCTATTTTTAACTGGAATTATGCCCAACTCAAACTCATAAAATACTAGACTCTTAAAATAAAGCAGATCATATTCCAACTCCTTTTATGTTACCAAATACTGTGAGAAGAGAATGAGTGCAGGATCCCGTGCTGCCAGAGAATATATTACTTAGATTATTGCCATCACGACTCGGTGTATTTACAAATAGTCGGAGCACTTTTCAAGGCAGACGCAAAGCAAGGAGAGGTAGAAGACAACAACTGAAAGGTGAGAAGGAAAAACCAAGATGTAAGCCATGGCTCATAAAAACGGCTTCACCTTCTGACTACAGGTGAGATCTGCCAAGTGAGGTCGCTTTTTCAGAGACAGAGCTGTACCCCAGTGAGGGCAACGCTGCCAGTTGTAGGAGGCAACGGCACGTCCTACAAAGGTGGAGGTTGGGAAGTTGTGAGGGGAAATAATAAGGAGATTCAGTATGGGCAAAACACGGGAATGATTAAAACTTGAGATCAAATCCTGCATGTTTTCACTTCCATACAATTACATTGTATCAAAATTTAGAGGCAAGCAGGAAATAAAAATCTTACTATTCAGAGCATTCATCAAAAGCCATGTCTCTTAGGGCTAATCAGGGGGATGCTAGAGAAGCCCACAAGCTCCTGTCAGTTCCCTGCCTTCCCTTGCATTGCTCTGTGCTCTTACAGAGGGGGAGAGAGACACGGAATTTACTCCATCCCTAAAAAAACACTCGTGCCAGTAAATTCTGCTCATGTCAAGTAGTGCAGGTTCTGCCAGTTTTGATGTTTTCTGTGGAAATTACTGTGTGATTAAAGATTAATCTCATTAGGTACACTTTTGGAGTTTTTAGAAAAAGGAAAATAAAACCAAGTAATATAGACACTGTAACCTCATATATATATATTTCCAGTTGTCACACTAATTCGTCAAAGTATTTTGTAATCATTATAATGGGCTACCATATTTGCAAAGAAATGCAGAATTGAGACCTGCTCCTCAGGTATTTCTAAAATCTCAAGCTCAAACGCTCCCTCTCTTTTTGAGGCAGCAATATACATGCAGCAGACTACTCTCAGCATACAGAAGTGCAGTCAGGACAGAAATGGCTTTTTGCCATATTTCTCTTCTAATTGATTCAAAATTTTGCAATTGGTTTAAGATTTTGCTGAGGTCCAAGTCTCCAGTCCAAGCTCTCAAGAGAGTAACAGTTTTCACTTATGCTCCTGACATTGGCTGCTGCTAAATCTTTCTCAGCATGAAGGTACAAGAAGGAGAAAAAAAAAAGATTGTGTTGTATTATATCACCTAGAAATTCATTTATTCAAGAAGAATCCTCAGCTGAATCTTCAGGGCAATTTTCTTCCTGATTCACAAACATTTCAGAATGACCAGAAAAGAGGATTTTGTGTGACAATTGTCACAAAACCAGCAACTAAGGTGACAAACAAGCGCACGAATGTATGCTTTATTTTTTCATTATAGATGCTAGGAAAGTGTAAATGAAGTTCAATGCTGAATAAAGGAAATTCTGTCTCTAATTTGACTATAAAATTGAATGCTAACATAATTACAGGCTCATTATAAAAATGGGCAGTTTATAAGCTTCCCTTTCATTTCTGATTTTGATAAACAAAGGTCTTAGCCAACTCCAGTTTAAAAAAAAGGGAGAAAACAAATGCATCAAGAGAACTTGGTTGAGAACCTTAATGACTTCTTTCCCTGCAGCACACATGACAAAATTTAATAGCAGAGGTGCAATTGCTAAATGAGGGATTCATAAGTTTAAGCCCGTGCATTAGAAATAAATGAGAACAGCTATTAATCTGGGGAAAGTCTTTCTGAGAAGTCAAACTTGCACCATTCAACATGCAGAAAATAACAGGCATTAGGCAGTAAGTAATTGCATAGGGTAACGGGGGAGTAGAAAATTAACCCCCTGCATCATAGCATATTGGGGAGCACCACACAGTAGCTTTGGTATTTCCAGAAGGAGTATGGTTTCAGCCAGGCTTATTGGACTGAACGCAGAGCTGGTCTGTTGGAGCTGGCTGCACTGGACCCACTGAGCTCCTGCAACTGGTTCCCAGCAAACTTTGCCCGAAGAGGGTTTATTAGCTATGGGGAAACGCAGCCCAAATTCATAACATTATTTTGGGCCAGGGACAGTTAGCTTGTGCAGAGCCCAATGAGCTGAAACATGCACAGGAGAGTTCTCCAGGTAGCTCTCTGTAAGGATCATCTCATCTCTAACATGGCACATTAGCCCTGACTCATCTCCAGCCATTACAGACTCAGGCTGCTGAAAAGCCTCCTGTCCATGCTTGTTTAGGCAAGAGATTAGATTAGACATGACATGATCTGGACCAGAGTTGGATACATAGGCTCGGGTAACACTGTGCTTCAGTTAATTAGGCCTCCTACAGCCACTATCTGAAGGCAGATACCTTCTTGTTGGAAACAATATGGTCTATGCATATAGTCTTCAGTAATAATTTTAGTGGCTCTAAGGGTTGTGAGGTTTTTCTGCCTCGCTGGAGTGATTAATTCACAGCTTGGACGACTCAGAGTTTATTCTATTCGTCCTTCTAGTATTTCCCAAAGCCCTTCTATTTCTTACCACAACGGACCTCCACAGCTAGGGAATGGAGACAGGTGGTCATTTGGAATAATCTTGGCCACAATGCACAGCCCCTAGTTCTAACCCAGTTACCGCACACATCCCATCACATTCTCAACTTCTAACTCTCCAAACGTTTAAATACAAATTTGTGAACAGAGCAAAAGTAAGCCCCTCCCAGCAATAAGAAAATGCCTGAAGTGCATTACTCTGAACAGAGTTTTCCTCCAGAGCTGTGTATAGTTACGCACACACTGCTAATAAATGACAGATAGTAGTATGACAACTTGAAAAATGGATATTTCTACAAGTTTTAAAGTATCACAGGGAGCTTAATTCAGACACTTAATTTTCTAACATATATCTAAGCAAAGTTCCTTAAATTATTTGAATGCATATCTTAAAAAAACACGTGCATCATTAAAATGCAGAATATATAGCTGAATACATGAAACACAGAGACATGCCCCATATTTGTTTAAAGATCTTTTTCTCTCTCTCAGAAGATGTCGTGTAGAGACTTTAAAAGGCCTAAAGCTTTCCATTCACTTTGTGGGAATATTGCAACGTCAATTTTTTAAGGCCACTGTAGCCTCTCACATTCACAATCTGACTGACAGATTCTCAGATTACAGAGAAGTATTAAAATGCTCTTGAGTCTTGTAAAGTATTTTTATTTCTCAATGGCAGTGATTTTTGTGTATGCGTGTATATGTGTCTATATATATATGCTGTTTTAGTAAGTGCAGTATACAGAAAGAATCATGAATTTAAAGAATTTCTCATTAGACCTGTGTTACGTTTTGCTGCTGGTCATGCCTTATCTTCGAGTGCACAGAATGCTGTTAGCTGAACTGAAGCCCCATTGAGTGAAACAATTGGATTCTCCAAGAAGAGAAGAAAAATGATCCTCTTAGTGGCATTCCTTAGCACAGGAGAAAAGTGCTTACCTTGTGATGGTTATTGGCAGTTTGTACAAATGATAGTGCACACGGTTTGAGGTTAACCTGTTTAGTTTTACATGACCTGAGATATTAAAAATATCCTTACTCTGAAGGGCTGCCAGGCGGTAACTCAGCATCACATCAATTCTGAAGGCAATACCACTGAAACGGCGTGCACTGTTATTGAATTTTTAGTATTCACTGAATATTGGTCACGATTTATAATAATTTTCAAAAATCAGCATTTGTAATGGGATTCTCTTATCTCTGAAAAGCATATCTGACATGCAGTAGTGCATCACAGATTTGTTTTTTTTTTCTAGTACATATGCCAGCTGCATAACAATATACTGAGATTTTGACACGCTGCCAGTCCTTGCTCCTTAAAGAAGAGGGAACTGTTTTTAACAATAATGATTGGAAAACTAGCAAATAAACAAACAAAAAATCAATCTTTTCTGATCAAAGCAATACACTCATATGAAGGGACCTCAGACACTTCAGCCAAGACAGTGCAGCTGCAGGCTTTGCATTGTTATATTTGTTCAGAAATCACCTACTTAAATTTCAGTACACTCATGCCAAGGACCTTGTGACAACACTTCAATATTTACGAGCGCATCCCCGAACACTTTACCTCAAGCCTCTGTATGTCCAAAGCTCACAAACCTTCCTGGGTCATTTTAACATTTTAATTAGTAGGGTGGATATTTCCTCATCTATTTTTTAATATTTTAAGTCCACTAGATCTTCAGTCTGCTGGGAGTTATACTTGTCCCATGCTATCCTATATCAGATGAAGATCTCAAGAATCTAATCTTTCTTTCCTGCGCTCATCCTGAAGAATAAATGGCATAGAAGACTCTCATGGCTCTCTCCTCTTTGCTATGAAACGTTCACACGAGCCAAATTGAGACTAAAGTTCTAAGGAGATAAAGTTTGCTGCAGAGTTTTGCATCCACTTTAAAATTCCTTTATAAAGATATATATTACTGTACAAAGTTAATATTGTGATTATGTACATTCTATCTTTTACATAAAGCAAAATGTTACTACTGTAGAAAAACTCCAAGGCTTAAGGTTTTACTGGTCACACAGAAGAAGGATTCTTTGAAACTTCCCCATATGCAACCTCCTTCGTACTCTGTAACATCCCAAATCTTCCAGTAAAGGAGAATGGCCTTGTAACTTATGGAACTCTCAAAATGTATTGTTTTAAACGTCTTTTCAACACCTATTAAGAATCAAGAGGAGCTCTTTCTAAATAATTTGTGGACAGCTTGAATGTGAACAAAGAGAAAAATATAGCTCAATTTAAACATAGCCTTCATTGAACGCTATGTTTTGGAAAACTATACACATTGGCTATCTTCTTGTATGTTCCTATGTGCGGAAAACATACAAGATACTCAGCAACATGGCTAGTTAGGCCTTTATTACTTTCTTTTAGAAAGCTGTCTACCTCCACAAACAACAGGTAAAATGACAAGTATTCCAGGAAACAGATTATGTACTGCTAAACCATAGCATTGAATCTTTACTACCCTTCTGGTTTTTGGCTTCTCCCACATTAGCTAGAAGCACCTGGCCTCAAGATGTCATCTGAACAAAGGTATGGCTGAACTTAGCAGGCAAGACCTTTCTCGTTACCCTGTACTTGTCCACCTTGGTTCAGACTGAAAGCAGCGATAATGTACCAATTTGTGTCACTACATTGATTTTCGAACTCAGGAATTTTGGGTATTTTAAGTAATTGATTTATAGATAGCAAGTAAAGACTACTGGGAGGGTCGTGAATAAGTGACAAGGCTCCTTTTTCTTTAATTAATTCTTACATTAGATTGAAATGAGAGAGCTTTAATTTTTAAGCTGTTTACTTTTTATCTGCCAATTACACTAAGTAAAATTTGTATTTTGTAGGTACTATTGTTTTGAGTGGGTTTTGTCCCACACATTCATTATCCATAAGCCAAATTAGCTAAATACAATCAACCAAGCTGCTTTGATTTCTTGCAGGTTACTGCAATAGCTTCATATGAGGGGTTATGGGGGTGTTTGTATCTGTTTTGAGATTGTGCTATTAAAGCAAGTCTCTGTCAAGTGTTTTGCTTTTCCATCTGCATTTAAGAATATGAGAACAACTAGTTCTTTCTGATTCAGGCAGTGTGCTAGGCACTACTCTATATGTAAACGAAATCAACGCAACGCGTTGGATGAAAAGTTCCTTCCTGAGGTCACTGGAACCTTAACCTAAGCCAGGCAGCAACTCCCCGCTTCCCAAATCCATAGTTGCACTTTAAGAATGTTAAACTGAACTCTGGGTTGCTCTCTAAATACTCTAAGTGTTCAAGTGGAATTTGGGGCATTGGTTTTAATTTTTAAAGTATCCTATAAATTTTGATATCTGTTTGCCTGACAAACTTCATATTCCCTTGCACAGAACTCAGGAGAGATCTAAGAGCTGAAACTCTGCTAATTTACATGAAAGGGAAATGTTAGTAGGATAATTTTTTTTCTCAAAAGGCTTTTTTTTTTTTTTAAATGCTGTCTTCAACCAAAATGTTGTCACTGACTTCAAATGAGGTCCAGATTTCACACTTAGGATCTAAAACATGCCTTTTTCTTAATTTCACTTCTGAGAGCACTCCAGACCATGTAATTCTTCCTAAGAAATGAAATGTAATGTGCATGGAGGGATACAGGGCTAGACAGAAGGTCTGTGATCATCACTCAGGAAGCAATTACCTTAGCAATGAAAAGTCTATTTGATTACTAGGCTGATAGTGCTTTATATCCATTGTATGTATTATGTACTCAAACAAATGAAGAGAGGAAAAAAATGAACTAGGTATATATGAAGAGAGATGTAGGAATTAGAATGCTTTATGCATTACTCCATAAGACTGAGAGAAATGAACCTGTCTGCACAGATCCCACAGAATCCCTATATAACAAAAATCCGTGCTTTTACATGGGAAAACAGGAGATCAGCCTCATTGACAGCAAACTATGCCAAATCCCTGGCAACACACAATGAATATACAGATTGCTGTAAAAAAGATCAAGGTATTTACTTAATGATTTCTCAAAACCATTGAATAGAAGAGATAAAAATGGAGCTTTTTAGTGCTGTAACATACTAAACATTCAAACTTATCTTGTTGCATTCTAATTTACCTTTCAATACAATAGTTTCCATTCTTCCAGTGGAGAACTGGAATTATTTGTACTGCTTAAAAATGAAACTTTACTAAACCTATTCAGGAAGGAAAGCAAAGATTTTATGCTCAAACTCTGATTTTCACTATGTGATGCACTACTGTATCCTGCAGTCTACCTATTACAGTACTGGTATATAACCGATAAAGTCCATGTCAATAATAAACTATGTTTCTTGAATTTGGTGACTTTTCTGTATTACTTTGTTGACTTGAGAATTAGCAACTTTTCGCTTTTTCTTTTGCATATGGAAAAAAGCGCATAAAGCCAAAATGTACAGGTGAAAATTTTCTGTGGTATCTTTTTAACTGCGTCACTCTTTGCAAGCCTGCTTGAAAATCATCTCTGTGAGAATTCAGGGGACGTGGAAAGAAAAAATATTATTCATATACAGTGTTTATTAAATCATTCCTTATTCATACCTTTCATCAGCATTAAATACAAGGCTGTGCAAAATGTCAGGTGTGGAAGTGGCTGAATCCTGCTAGTAAATAAAGTAATTAGTACGTGAAAAACATTAAAACTTTATCATCCCATTAATTAAAAGAAGCAGCTAGTAATGGTTCATACAAGGATATGTAGTGGAGTACATAGAATAAAACTTTGAAGCTGCTATGAAAGGCAAAGAAGATCCCTCAAAAATCAAAATAAAATCCAATCAGCAGCAAACTCCATGCAGAAATTGATTTGCAAAATATACGGGCATCTGTCATTTAGATCAATGGCAAGTCTCCCATCAGCTTCAACCCGAATGTCATCAATCCCACGGGAAACTCAGATTACCAGAGAAACCATACCTCATCTTGGAGTGCATACAGTTTTCAACCCTGATTTATGCCACATCTAAGTGAATAAAAGTGTAAGCACGCTACATCTAGGTGAGTAAAGGTGACAAAGTTCTTTCTTTCTGCAAAGCTGGGTGTTTCATTAGCAGACCTCTATATTAGTAAATTGCATAAGGAAAACACTTGAATTCTGATAATATAATCAATCCTTTTCTTCTTGAAACTCAGCCTACCATCAGTTTCTCATAACTGCAAGGAATGTCTTTATTTTCCTTTGTAGTCGAATCAGTTAAACTATTTTGAAGGGTATATCGCTTTCTATTTGATCAGTTTAATTTAAAGCTACAAGATGCCCTCAGAGAGTTCATCAAAGAACGTAGGCATTTCAGTACATTAATATTTTTTTTTCAGTGACAGCAGCTCTAAAAGGTAGTGAATATTATTTGCTTAAAAAAATGTTTTCCCTTATGGAATGATTGCTGGAAGAACCATCAGTCACAACAAAAGTTCAATGAGTCAGTAAAATATATGTCTTATTTTATAATTTATACATCTTTTAACAGTGTAGGATCCCTTGGGTCAAGTTTATGAGATGCAAAAAGGACACAGAAAACTAAATAACATTCAATATATAATGAACATGTAAATTAACTAGAAAATTACTTGCTCTTAATTACCAATTTTTACATAATGACCCAATATCTCTTTGGTCTCTCCTAATACACGAAGAGGTAGCACATTCTGCATGTTTCTTAAGTGCCAATTACAGCTCAGACTTAGTAGACACAGTTTATTGAAAATAAGCCAGGGTAATTTAGAGCATTCTTCAGACTAGGTTACAGTTTTGTACTGACTTTATTTTTTTAATTTATAAACTCATGTTGTCATTTACAAGCTGAATCATACCACATCTGCCCTACGGAAACTTCAGGAAAAACACTGCTGTAATATCCAGGCATGCCAAGCTCCGGATATTCTGTCTAAACACAGGGTGAAGAGCTTTTCATTGTATGAGAAATTGAGAGTTTTAATTTCCTAAACCAGCAATGCAAGAAACATTCAGATTATTATATTCACCATTAAAAAAATCCTTCGAGCAATCCTGAATTTAAATATTATTTACGCTTATGTTGTCTTATCACGATGGCTACAATTATCTGAATATGAATCAAAGCACAGATTCAAATGGAAAAGGCTGAGTTGCATCAGGATGTGAGCAAGCTGAAAAGCCTCTAATACTGTTTGAAAAGAGCTAGCCATTTAACTGAATTATTAGATACTCTTTTAAAACTAATTTCCTAATTTCATTTTTTCTTTCCTATAATTTGTTTCATTTAATATTCATTGGCCTTATTGTTACCATCTTTCATCTAGTCTACCATTTGAGGTTCACTGACCATGACGTTCCTTCCTATTATTTGATCTATTCATAGGAATACATGATTTTTGTACTTAAATTTCTGACACGTCACCAGTTTTTAAATGTTATGTTAAAATTTAATGAAATGTGGTCATAACAAAGTCATGCCTTGTGCTATTCAGACCTCGAGCTACTTAGCTCAAAGATCTTGGTCCGTACATTGTGGGGTCCAGATGACATCTGGTTGCTTTGGAATATACATCAGATCAATACATCAACTATATCATACCTATATTCTTCTAAAATCTCACCACCTCTGAGTTCAGAAAAGTTTCGCTTACGTGCCTTCCTAACTTCTCTACAAATATTTAGTTGTTCCCTATTACCTTTTGTTGTTTTCTTTGTCAATGTCACAAACACATAAATTCTAATACTTTCTTAACAAATTTCCCTCTTAAAGTGTTTTCTTACATACATTTTAGTTATCTGATTAATTTAATCCAGCTGTATGTGCACATACCTACATGCACCATGTGAAACAGTGAACTTTCTGTTTGCGTCTTTTAATGTCACGTCTATGGGTCAGTGCTCTTGACAGATGTCCTGAATGAGCTTTGGTCACTTGCCGTAGCATTGAACTATTATCAGATAAATTAAGCAAAAGACACGAGTTTCATCTGTCTGAGCTCTTTGACCTCATTAATATGACATTATAAAATATCTATTAAAAAAAAACATCGGAGACAACAGTGTACGAGTTGTGGTAGAATTGCTAAGCAGAGTTTTATTTTCTAGTTGGTTGCATGATGCTGTTTCTAAGGAAGGTGTGGCAAGTATCCAGCATTTTTTCTCTGCTTTAATTTCTTCAAGAGTCCTTTTTTTGAGGCAGAATTATTCCCTCCTAGTCAGATAGTTGTGCTGCAATGATATTTGAGATGAGATTGCTGAAAGATGGAAGTGCATTTGTAATTTAATTACTGCTTAAAGGTATATTAAAAAGCTGTACTAAAGGTATATTATGGGAATACGTTCCTTTTTCTTTCAAAAAATCTTCATTCAAGAAAACCAATACTTTCATGGGAATAGATAATTTCCAGTTTCAGGGAATAAAACTACACAAAAAAGACTTCAAAAACTGAAACAAAGCTTCTAGTTTTCAGGTCTGTTTGATTTAACTGCTTGTTTTTTGCTTTGATTAAAATTTTACATTGTTGAACTGGGACTCTCTTCTCAGATAGGAATCTTTTGTTTCAGTCCAGGATAGAACAAATGAGTGATGCTTGAACACATTCCTGTGTTCAGGTAGGGATAGCTGTACCTGTATTTGCAGGTAAGTTCACCAACCAGTCCTTCTTACAGGTTTCATGAGATCATTCCAAATGCCCTCCTGTAGACATGGAAAGCGGGTTCTGGTATCACTATTAGGTGGGCTGACAAAGTTTACTATGTATTTAAAACAATACAGGGTAACGAAGACATGTTTGCATGCTTCTTGTAATGTGTACATTTGCCACCCACACTGGAAATCTAAGAGTGTCTTTTATTTTGCCTGAGAGAGAGAGAGAGAGGTGGCGCATCCCCTCACCCCCTCCAAGTACAAAGGAATGGGATGTGACTGCTACAAGGCTTCTGCAGGCAGATTTCCCTTTCTATAAGAAGTCTTTGCAGAAGATTCAAGGTCATGTGTCCCAGGTAATAAAGGCAACTGTTTAACCACTGCTTTGTCCTCTAACTTCTCCTTTGGCAAATTCAAGACTATGATGCCTGAAATAAGGCATATTAAGAATTGAAAGCACAAGGTACGTCTTAAAATAAATATGGGATGGAGACTTGACAAAAAAAAACTTTCCTAGTTTCTGTTGGCAAACACCAGTGAGCACAATGGAACTGGTTTAGGTTGTATTTTTTTTAGCCCACATTGTATGCTTCTTAAGCTTATTTATACAAGTTGAGAAATTAATGTAAAACAATGGTGTAATATACATTACCTATATGGGTATGTATGTATGCTGTCTGAGACATCAAGAGGTGATATATATCTTGCTAAATACTAAAATCCCAATAATAAGAATTTAGTAAAGATTATATGCTCAAAAATTAAGATAGTATTTTTATTTGAACACACTGGTGTTACATGTTCGCTATTTTTAATAAGCAGCTTAAAAAGCAGCTAGTGCTTCACAAAGTAGCACGCACGTTTGTGCCTGACCAGTAAATCCCTGCAATGGAAGAAAAATCAGAGGAGATGGGCAAGGGCATCTGAAACTCTGGAAATAGGCAGGATGCGACTGACCACCCCTCTTACAAAGGAAGCTGACTTGATCTCAATACCAAGGGGACCAGAGAGTGGCCTTTTTTTCAGGTACACGGCTACCAAGAGTTCAGTGGGTCAACTGGCAGTGTAAATATTTCTTGCATTCACTAAGAGTGTGAATGTCTCCCTGAGTTAGTCAGAGATCTGTGTACACATGGCTCAGTCCAGGAGTATAAAAAAAACAACCCAAAACAATGAAAAAAGAAAGAAAAAAAACACCACAAAGCGAGCAATGGGCTTGGAGTTGCTTCAGCCCACGTCATCCTTCCCAGCGACTGGGGACACCCAGAGTCATGCCTGTGGGCACATTATAGAGACTGGTAACCGGGATCGCTCTGGTATTGCAATAGAACTGTGTATTGCAACTGCTGTATTTTGCTAAGTATAACTTACATTTGTATAGCATTTTCAGTATATTTTTTATCACTCTGCTAAACCAAAATTCTTCAAATAAATGTGATACTAAACATTACGGTCTCCATGTCTGGGATATCTACAAAAAACTGGTCAGAGAGTATAGGACTCGCCCAACGTTGCTTGCAGAAATGACAATGGCCAGTAAACCCAACAGGCAACCAACCCAAGTGAGTACAAAAGCATCTTAACTACTTAGCACTAAAAGCAGTTCTTTCTCACCGAGCTTGTCATAGGCTCAAGAAAGTGACCTTCAGCCATATTTCAACGATATATTACAGGTTTAATGAACAAATTGACAGTCAGTTTGGTCCTGGGTCCCTCCACTAAGGCACATTTGTCATCAAATGTAATCAGTTAGATTCCCTCTTCTGCTTCCATTTTTATACACTTGTGTAGTTTCTTACTTGTTGGAGTTGTTGTAAATCAGCTCAAGTGGAACGATGTGTTTTCTAACTCTTGACAGACCTTGTGATAATTTTACTCTCCTTTTCCACATCTAAAACATTAATCTAGAGTTTCACTTTTTATTATTTGCCTTAGTCTTCCCTAAAATGAAGATTTCAAAGGTTTTTCCTGCTACTTAAAACATAAAAAAGCATATTAATGCTGTACAGCCATGCAATAGAAACTATTTTATACTCGTTAGCACCTACAACATTTGTATTGATTATACTAAATGTCATTTTTTTAAAGAAACTGGCATGTAAAACCCTTAATCAGTACTTATGAAAGTGCTTTAATTAGGAGCAAAACCAGGTAAATCCAAATGCATAATGATAAATCATAATGCCATGCCTATGTCAAAATGAAAGTGTTTCACCTTTCCCAAATATTGGTTCAGAATGGAGATGAACACTTGAGGACAAACCTGCAAAAATACCATCCAGAAAGGAAGAAAAAGCGTATATTTCTACTGTTAGGATGCTAGAAAATCTAAGCTCAAATCTAAACTTCTTCCAAATCAGGTGAAGAGAAAGCTTGAAGTCTACCGTGTCTCCAGGAGGCAACCTATTGAATGAGTTGGCCGCTGTTCTGAAACATGGCACCATCAGCCCATTTACCTGGACATTACGCTACCTTCAAAATGCTGAAATAGTTCCTTCAGCCATACTGTGGGGCCTCTCCAGCAAAGCCTCACTTAAGAGAGTTGTGGACCTGATGCCAAGACAGTTGCACTTCCATAGGCAAAGCCTTCCAGACTATTCCTCCAGCTGTCATTTAAGCTGATCACCAGAAATGTCAACAAAGGCAGAAGGTAGAAGATATAGTTGAGCATTTCTGCTGATCTGCTCTGGCCACAATCATCATCATTCTTTCCATTAATATCATCGTAAAGGGAAGGGATGTGACTAAACTAAAAAGTCTTTCTAGTTGGGTTCTAAAGGCCACTTATGCCCCATACATGTCCTGAGGTTTGCTACACGTGTTTCAGAAGCATTGGTCTCAAGACTAAAAGTACACTCTCAGTAGAGAAATCTAAAAATGCAGTTCTATTGCTTGACCTATCATCAATACTAATTTTCACCTTCCTAGTTTGCACTAAAAAAAAAAAAAAAGATCGATAGTATACACTTAAGATTAATAACTCATGGGACATCTTTGTATACATACTGCTTATTAGGCTAGTTCTTAAGCACTACAGAAGCATAGCTATACTGTGTACACATGACATGAAGATGATTGATCTGGGCTTCATAGTAAACATGATTAATTTTAGGAGGCCCCAGTTACTCAGACAGAGAGGATGTAAGCACTTAGTAAGAATATGCTTTTCACAATAATTATTTGTAATAGTCTCACACTTAAATCTATGGTAGTAATTATTCCTTTCATTACTTGAAACAGTTGATTCTTAAGATTTATTCTAACCCTAACCTTCCTCACTGATGGCACTTGAGATTTGGTTTTTTTCCTGAATTGATAGCAGGAGTATGCATTATTTAGGATAAGTTTAAAAGCAATTTCTGCATTAAAAAATTCACAGCATATTGAGTGAGGGAGAAAGGAGGAAATGGCAGTCCTTGGTGAACCTCAGAACACAGTAACTGTCAAATCTGGAAATTTCTAAAATGTTGTTTATCCTTCTATGCAGAGACATACATAAACAGAAGTCAGATAGACTCTAGGGTCTAATTTATTTCATTTCTTTTATTACAATTATTTCTAAAATTGAGCTATGCATCTCACATTGAGATATTTTCAAATTAGGTATCACCATTTACAACTGTGTTTTATTTTCATATGTATATATCTAGCATTCCTCTCTTGTGTGTATGAACATCGCTGGTTTTGTACTCCCCTCTTTTAACTTCTGAAGCAAACTGTTGGCACTTTGGCTTACGAATCAGTGCAACAGATGTTAGTGCCATCAGACAGGACTTCTGCTACAAGGATTTTTATTTATTTTTAGATACTATCGCAGCCAGAATTTCTGACCTTGTCACCTTTTGTATCTCTGTAAGAAAGAGGGGGAAGGTACAACAATACTTGTGGTCATACTCTTCAGATATATGTATTAGGGGTGAGAAATTGCTTCAGAGAAGAACAGAGGATCCAACACCCTATTTCCAGTACAGCCATAACTATTTAAAAAAATAACAAAACTTTTTGAAAGTAAGTTAGTTAAAAAAAAATAAAATCACCTTTTAGCCACAATAATTTTAATGGCAGAGTGCAAACTAGGTTCCGCCACAGTTTGAAGTAGTTTCCTTTCTAGATTCATTCTACCACAATTGTGGCAATGCTTCTGGACAGGATGTCCATACATTGCTGCACTGTACAATCACAGACCATGCCACAAATTTTTGTTTCCTTTTCCTTAAAATAACAACTCCAGTAGATTAGGCAGGTAGATTAGTATCTGCCTAGCACTCAAAACCACAGACAGCATAAGATGAAACAAGCCAACAGCTGTGTTAATATACAGCTCCAATAACTGCTGGAGATAGCATCTACACTGCACAGATCACTCTTCTTTCTAATTAAATCAGAACTTGAAAGAGCAAGAAATGCTTTATTAAAGCTATAATTTCTATAAATCAAGTAGTCTGCAACCATTCTCATTTCCATGGCAATACATCTGTCATAAGGGCATTCATTACATGCGGCCGTTATCATTGGGGGTACACAGACCACATAATGCAAAACATCTTTTGGCAAGCACAGTCTGGTTTGGATCCCAAAGCTATTAATGGGTGTTTCCCCATACCGTGAAATACTGAAGTTCGGCACCTGATATTTGTTGTTTCACCCACAAATGGAGTAACCTGTTTGCTCTCAGCCCAACGCATGGGACTTTTACCTTCAGATGTACGCCTTCTGTACCCCTTTTTCAGCACCCTGAAACAGTACCCTTGTACTACAGCTGTTCTACTCCTGTAGCTCGTGTACTTACTAGGACTGAGCCAGAGGGAAGCGTGGGTTCTGCAGAGCCACGTGTTAGCTCGCAGAATATGCGAAGACAAGAAAACGTATGACCACCTCACAGTTGTCATTGGCTCTGACTTTGGCTATGAAAAATGAGGTGGTGTTTACCTCCTACTTGCAATGTAGGAAACCTCACGTTTGAAATACGGGCATAACAAGTATCACCTAGAAAAATAAAGTATGTTTTCCTCATCTATAGAGATTCATCTAACGGGACTGAGTGTTTCACCAATACCTTCAGAACCATGTCAGTCCTGTTATCTTTCAGGTATCACACATCACTTTGGCAAAAAATCCAAATAAATCACATCAACTATTACCATTAAAACCAGTAAGTACCATTCCACAATTCCACTGCTTAGCATTTTATTCCTTGTATGAGTTACATAAGCCTCCCATTTTAAAATGTTAATATCATCTCTTCTGATGCCCAGGGAGGTGGTTGAGCCACCATCCCTGGATGTGTTTAAGAGACGATTAGATGTGGTGCTGAGGGATATGATATGGTGTAGGGGAGGACTTTGTAGATTAGGGTAGATGGTTGGACTCGATGATCCCAAGGGTCTCTTCCAACCTAGATGATTCTATGATTCTTCCAGTTTTCCACTATATAGTATAATATCAGAGATTTCACCGGTCTCTGCAGTAGAATTTTGACACTGCTTTCTGTGAGCATCTGATATCTCTGATGGGTTCTGGATATCTCTAAGTAGTGAGATGTGTTCACTATATCTGCCATACTTTCAGATTTATCAATTGTTTAAAATTTCTCGGCATTTCCACAAAATTTCAGGTGATATCCTGAAATTTTATAACATGTCTACCACAACTATCAGTTTTAATTGCTTTATTTAAACCCGATTTATTACACGTTCCAACTCTTTTGTTTATAGTTATGCAGCACAGGATACAATGACCTCTGCAATGAGAGACAAGACAATCCAAGTGAGTACTTTACGATACTGTCCTCTGCAAAGCAGGTGTGCTATATTGCTACACAAACAGGTTGTAATGGAAACCATCGCTCACCTTCATAAACAGAAACACAAGCTAGTAAATAAATTCAATTATTGTTGGGCTGCAACCCCAGTCTTTAATTTACTACACAAGTGACCCGCCAGTGAGCTACAGAAACACTTCCATCAAATCAATCCATGTTAATCAGAAGCAATGGGCTCCTCTGGAGAAGCATCATTTTAAATCTTCTCAAGTTTTATCAAGGAACCCTTCTTGGTATCGCATGGGCCCATGAAATATAGTCCTCAGGAGACATACTCTATGAAGTTATGCAGTTTAAAACATAGTGAAAGTGCTGAAGCTAAATCACAGAATGCCATGATATTACCACACTGCACACCGAGAAGCAGAATAGAAATACAACAACCCCCTTCCCTTTTTGCTGGAAACCAGTTTCACAGGAAATTAGGCAAAAACAGGACTAAGTGTATTATTGAAATACACTAAATTCCTGTTCTGTGAACGGAAATTTAGCCTCAAGGCTAAATACTGTCTGCAGGAGCACAAGAGAGAGCAGGGCCACTTACACCTCCCTGATCCTTTTCCCCAGCCTCGGCCCTGTTGATGGGCTGCGGTAATTAACCAAAATCCCCGAGCAGCGCTGCACTAGACAAGGTAAGAGCAGGCTGCGTCCTTCAGCCACTCCTCCGCTTTGGCACAGCACCACCCTCTCTCCTGGTCTAACTGTGTCAGGAACTGGACATCACTGCTTCTCTTTGGCGTGCTACGAAGCCATAAAGAGAATTTCTCTACAGAAACGGAGAACAAAAATTTTCTCCAAAGTCATCCACTCAGAAACATGCAATTATGGTAAAAAAAAAAAATCCTGAAGAAATTCTGATGCAGAAAGGTAGAAAAGCTCAGAAATTTGTTAGAAAAAGAAATAATTAATACATATGCATTTGTGTTGAGAAACTGAATGCTATTACCGCTCCCTTTCTCTATTTATTACACAATTGCCTCAGAACAATAACAGTAAACAAAATACTACATCAATAAGCTTTTTACAAAGTAACATGCAAATAAGATTTTTAAATAAAGTTAATTTAATATTTGATTACATTATTTATTCATCATCTACGACCCACCCTTGTGGGGAAACATTACCTCCTTGTTAATCAAAAATGACTTCCTCTTTGAATGCAAACCACATTAGCACTCCAAAGGGACATTTCTTCTTTTGCTTTTCAATATTTTCCCCTTTAACTTCGTTTTTGTTATGCTTAATTTTTGAAACATTACTGAGCTTTTATTTACTTTTTTAAAGGAGTGAGTGAAGAGTGAGAATTCTAGCACTGTTGACTGAGAGAGAGAAAGGACTATGTATGGAATAAGAGCACACCTTGCCGCCTCAGAGCTCTTAGGGCATGAAGACCAAGTAATGTAAGACCTTCCAAACACGTAGATTTTTTGTTTTAAATTGAAGAATTTTCTTACTGATAAGTAACACCTCTTTCCCTAAGCTAGCTAATGTGTCTCTCTACTCCACAAAAGAATCATAGAATAGTTTAGGTTAGAAGGGGCCTATAAAGGAAATCTAGTCCAACCCCCCTGCAATGAGTGGGACACCTTCAACTAGACCAGGTTGCTCAGAACCCCATCACACCTGATGTTGAAGGTTTCCAGGGATGGGGCATATACCACCTCTCTGGGCAACCTATTCCAGTGTTTCACCACCCTCATTGTAAAAAAATGTATTCCTTCTATCCGGTCTGAATCTACCTTCTTTTACTTTAAAGCCATTACTCCTTGTCCCATTGCAACAGGCCCTGCTAAAAAGTCTGTACCCACCTTTCTTATAAGCTCCCTTTAAGTACTGAAAAGCTGCATAAGGTCTCCCCGGAGCCTTCTCTTCTCCAGAACAACCTCAACTCTCTCATCCTGTCTTCATAGCAGAGGTGTTCCAGCCCTCTGAGCATTTTTGTGGTCCTCCTATGGACTCGCTCCAACAGGTCCGTGTCTTTCCTGTGCTGAGGGCCCCAGGAGCTGGACGCAGTACTCCAGGTGGCGTCTCACCAGAGTGGAACAGAGAGGCCTAATCACCTCCCTCAGTCTGCCGGCCAAGCTGCTTTTGATGCAGCCCGTGATACGCTTGGCTTCCTGGGCTGCGAGCAGACATTGTCAGCTCACATCCAGCTTTTCATCCATCAGTACTGCCAAGCACTTCTCCTCAGGGCTGCTCTCAGTCCCTTTATCCCCCAAACTGTATTGATACGGGGGGGTTGCCCTCAGCCAGGTGCACAACCCTGCACTTGGCCTTGTTGAACCTCACGAGGCTCACACAGGCCCACTTCTCGGGCCTACCCAGGTCCCTATGGATGGCATCCCTTCCCTCAGACATGTCAACTGCACCCTGCGCTTTGGTGGCATCCAAAAACTTGCTGAAGGTGCACTTGACCCCACTGTGTATGTCACTGATGAAACTAAACAGTACCAGTCCCAATATGGACCCCTGAGGGAAACGACTCATCACTGATCTCCATGAATGAAACAAAAGAAGACTAACAGACAAGATAAACAGAGAAGAAAGCCTGGCACTCTGGCCCTGAATGGCAGCCAGCGGCACCCCAATTTCTAGGGGTGGCCAGGGAAGAGGATGGTTGCTCTGTCTAGAGAAAGGGAGAAACCCTCACTTTAGGAAGTGACATAGGGACAACCGAAAACCTGTATTTCCCCTCCCCTGTCCTCCCCACAGCCGCCAGGGAGAGAGGCAGGGGAGGCGGGAGGAAGGAAGAATGGTGTTTGCCCGACTGGCGCTGGCGTCCGAGGGTCCCGCTTCCACACAGCAACCCCACCGACCGCACGTGTGGGCGAGATGGAGCTCTTTAGCAAGTCAAACTTTAAAGCTTTACACACGGACATTTCAACAACGTTTAAGGACACATTTCTTTCTCTATACTTAGCATATAAACATGACAGACTTCTGCTACTTCAGTAGATTAATAAAGGCTAGTAAAAAGATTTTACTGCTAGCTTAAGAATAAGTTAATATAGAAACTTCTTCTATCCTTGCTGATAAAAGAAAATATATATGGTGAGGTCCTAGGCGGACTGAACAGACTGTTATTATGGCCAGAATTTATAGACAGGGAAGCAACAAAGTATTCACTCTTTCCCTGAGACATCTAAAGTATTTTGGTTGCCTACAGGTCTGAACAACCAATTCCCTACGCTCTAGTAAAATCCCACCCAGTACTGCTTTTGTTTTGCTTCTTTAATATTTATTAGTTGTTTTAATTATTAGTGACAACTGGTGAACCTGTGTAGGAGGCAGCTGTGGGTGATGAGATAAATATCTACTAGGCAAAGCCTTATTCTTACACAGTTACTTCATTAGCAATGATAGAGGCAAATAATAAGAGGGGATGCCAATTAACACCAAACTGTGGTATTATTTTAGAGTAAATGAATATTGATTTATAACTCCTTAAAGCCTGAGAAAAGAAAAAAAGACTTATGAATTACCAAGTAAAACATTTAAGTAGAACACTGAATTCTCCATGTAATTAATGACCACTAAATATTTCAGATCACAGCATAAAGGCAGGTACATTTCCATGCCCTTGACTTACATGCTGTTGGACAACTTTTCAAATTTTTCATACAGCAGTAGGTAGTTAACGGAGTAATCATTTCTTATTTATTTACTCACTATTGACATTGTGCCCACAATAATTATTTAAAACCTTGTAGAAAATAGTATTTTTCTTTAGAAACTGTAGAAAACTACTAATTATTACTGAACTGGATTGGAAGCAAATAGATTTCACATCAAAAAAGTACATTTTAAGGTGTACTAACAGAAGTATATGTAAAATGCTTTTGTATCTGAAATATTTTATTTGCACATTCAGGTAGACACCATACACAGTGTGTTTGGAGTTAGCAGGTTCTCAAATGCAATGCTGTGTGTGAGCCACACCTGTTCCGCCCATCCTTCTGTATACTAAATAAATAGAAACACTTTCTGGCTGCAGTGTTTAGATCACTTTGTACCTAAATGGCAATATTAGATTCACAGTTACACAGCCGGCATTTAACTGTCAGGCATGTTGCCAAGTTGTCTCTCTGTGCCAAGTCATAGACATCCCCTGTACCTAAAGGCAGCTGCAGTGTTTTGGAGCTCTATTTGTTAAAATTTCTCCTCCTTGTTATCACAACAAGTATTTAGTTACCTTCCCCTGTTCCTGTACCTGCAGTCAAACTGCAAGTAGCAGGGAACAGATATCCTCTGGTTTGTTATTATCACTTTTGGGGGAAAAAAAACTACAAAAAACCCCTATATTTCATCATATATTTTCTAAAACTCCCAATTCCTAATACTTTTACTAATCTTTAACATCTATTGTTTGAACAACTGACAAAGGAGACACTTGTTACTATTCCTTTTAACTAACATACACCAGAGGAATTAGTGGTTGCTGGGTGCAAATAGAAGATAATGTTCGTGTATTTTTTCAAATTATGTGACATTATCTGTGGTTTTTTAACAAAACAAATTTTAGAAGTTCACTTCATTCAAAATAGATTTGAGACTAGCTCCATACTCATACTTTATGTCTCTATCTGTGTAAGTATAAAAGCAGGGAAAGAGTATTTGAATGGATTTCTTCAGACAAGAGATCATTTTAGTTCTTGAAAGCACAACCCAAAATTAAGACATTCTCTGTATGCATATGGGTATTATGGATGCTTTAAATGCTCAACAACTTTCCAACATGTTATCTGGAATAAACTTATGAGAAAACAGTAATAGATAATAATACAGAGGTGTAAATGGTTTCACTATCTGTTCTGCATTCTTTCCCGTAGTTCCTAATAAGCAATGCTGAACCATCTCAGCAAAGTAATTGTACTTTTCTCAACGTGCTTCGTGCTTACTTTTCAAACATTTTACTTCTTCCTCTCGAAACGTATCACTCAAAAAATTTAAGATATTTCTCCACAAGTTCTCTATTTAAGCTGCTCTTAACTACTGATATGCTCCAGAACATTCGATCCTGTGATAGAAATTTTAGCCATCAGCTTTGACAATACAGTCGTGATCATAACCAGTAATTTTACTAACTATAAAATGCCAAATTTCTTAAGAATTATGGTATGTAAGCACCTCTGCAGGGTATTAATACAAAAATGTGTGTGCACATAAACCTTAAGGAAATTATGTTGTCAAATTTTCAACATGGAATACCTTCCCTATATTCTTATCAACAAATCCACCGGCAAACTACTGCCTCCACTTGATAACTTAGGTAGCGTAGACAGATGCCTAAATTATCTGTGATGAAGCAATGTGAATTGTACCCTCATCCAGAACATTGCAAGACGTTTCTACATATTTTTCTCATTTCCTATTTCCTCTTACTTGCTGCTCATGTCTAATAGACTTCAGTGTTCTTGCATTAGGGCTGAACAGCTGAAACCCTCGAGATTTAGGAATACAGATTGGATTTTTACGATAGGTGATTTCTACATATCTGTTTGTCATTTGCTTTTATTTCCAATTCAGAAATATTACGTCAGAAATGTTTAAGAAAATAATTACCTGAACTGGATAAACACACTACTCAATTGCAGATTATATTCTAGGTCAGCTCCAATATATCACATTTACAGCCTCATGAGGAGCCAGCAAAATAAAGGAAAAGATAAGTCCTGTTACATTCCAGAAAGGAAGCCTGAACCATACACATTCCACACTCCCTCCTTTTTTTTTTTTTTTTCCAAATAATAATAAAAAAGAAATCTAAACCCCTCTTTCTTTTTTCTAAACGAAGTGTTCTGTTTTTCCCTGTCATCAGTGACTGGCTTGATTAATTCAGAACATGATCGTTTCCTACGCCAGCACATTCAGGGTTTCCTGTGACAAAAGGCTCATAAATCTGTTCACTCACTTTGTCTGCCCAAGCCATTACAGCATGCTACAGTCTTCTGCTGGCAGACATCGAGGTCTCGCACATCCTTTTAAGGGAGGAAAGATGTGGCTGATCTTCATTTTCATAACTTAACCTCCGACACTATGGATACATACTGGCTCCATAAAAACCAGTAACTCCAGACAAGAGAGTGCTGGAGAACACACATACAACTGAACTGCTAGCAGTACACCCTGATTCTGAAAACAAGCGAGGGAGATGTTCTCCAAAAAGGAAAAAAACAAAAAACAAACCCACAAACAACAAAAAACCCCAAACCAAACCAAACAAAAAAAAACCCAAAACCAAAAAACCCACACATGATTAGGTTGAGGATGGTTTCATTATTTAACAAGGGAGGAGAGAGCACAAAGGAGAAATGCGTAAACCAGTGTTTGTGCTACAAGAATATTAAAGATATAGGCTGCATGTTACCATAAGGCTTTAAGGGTTGCAGATTCAAAGTAAACTAGCAACTACAAGAGATTCCTAGGCTAAAATTTGTATAATGTACCTCTGCTTTTCATAGAAGATATGACTCTATATTGCACATAGAGAAGTTTGTCACACAGGTTGCATGATACATTATGTATGAGACATTACATTCTTCAGTCTGACAACTGTGGGTTTTTTTTCTTTGCATCTTCTGCCTGTCAGGCCAGCTGCCTTTCTGGACTACTTTCATACTTAACATTTCTAAAATGAGCTTTCAAAATTTGTTTAATCAAGAAAATACAAAATCCAAACCTAATAATCATTCAACACCAATCTAATCAGTAAAGGATAATGCTATTGAAGGATACAGAAGAGAAGCAACAAGCACGCCACATTTATCCTTGCAGGAACCCCATTACAGTCAGTGCAGTACCTAAGCCTTTTGGGGAAGAGAGTTTAAAGCTCTCAGAAAAAACCTTAAGTTTGAAAGGCTACACAAGATCTCCCTAGAAAGGCACTCTTATCAATAAAAATAATCTGAGCTTGCAAATAAACATCCCTTTACAGGCTTCTCACCCAAACCACGAGGCAAAAGGCAACACTAAAGAGGGTTTCTACATTGCTGCAGTACAACAGGGCTTCTACTGAGAAAAGGAATTAGGGTATGAATTTACAAAGAAGTTGCTCAGCGCTGCTCAGAGTCACCTAAGTCCCTCATCTCCTTCCTTTCTTGGCTTCAATACATTATTAACAGAAACCTAATCCAGCGCCAGATCACCAAACCAAGAATACTTACTAGAAATAAAAACAGCAAAAAGAGAGAGACAAAGGCTGCTAGAGTAAAACAGATGAGCACAGCCATTATGTACCTACATATTGCATATTAAAAATACACATATATGCATACACACCCCCCTCCATGGCAAAAATAAGAAACCCCTACATACGGGGAAGCACAGATGTGCACTAAGAACAGCTTAGCATGTACATAATGCGGTTTCATAGCAGCACGATTATCTATTTTAAATGATACCAGTCACGTGAATAATTTGGAGTTACAGTAAATACCAAAGCACAATAAATGTAAGCAGATACCATGCTTCTGGACCAGTACTGCTAATACACCAAGGTTCAGAAAAAAAATTCCCCTGTTGTTTCAATAGATTTGTGAAGTGCAAAGACCTGCAGGAGGCTCAGTGAGCACTGGAACGGGCTCTCGGTGAAGGCTGGAGACATTTTTGACGTGAAATACCAGCTGTTGCAGGCAGCGGGGATGGCTCTCCGCAATGACTGAGGTGGAAGGAAAACCCAAACAACAACAAAAAATAACCTCAATGGTCTTTTTTTCCCCTTCTGCCAGGTGAGAGAAAGAACCTGCAACTAAAGAATCTGAAATCAATATGTGTCCTTGGTCATAAAGAGAAAAAAAAATCTCTAAGGATGTAGTGGTAAGTCAGGAGAAATTGTGTTAGAATATTTAAATGCATTTGAAAACTTTGTTTTATAATATTTAAATGAAATTTGAAAATAGCTGTAGCACACTTAGATGACCAAAAGGTACATAAAAATGGGAAGCAACAGAAGCATTTCAAAATAATCCTGTTCTGATATGCAGCCTGAAATCTGAGTATCACTTAATTATTTTTTTAATAGTTTCTTTACTTATCTTCATCAATTAGCAAAGGTTCTGTGGAAGAGAATTTCAGCATATCCACTAATTTGGACAGCATATAATACAAATCACAGATACATCTCCATGTGATGGCAAAGAATAATATTGGCTCTATGTGTGTGTATGCACAGAAAACTTGACAGAGGTCATTTTTAACTTGTGAATTGATACAACTTCAAAATAAAGTACAAATATTTTTGTTCAAACTAAGGTGAATCTTAGCACACCATGAGAAGTTTATAAATGTAATTATAGAATTTACCTTGGGAAAGAAAACACCAGATTTTCCAAGAGAATATGTAAAGATTTAGGGAGGCAAATTTGGTAATAAAGTTGAAGCAAAGCCAATTACTCTCACTAAATTTTCATTTTCTTCTTTAAAAACTTAAATCTTCACTTGACATGAACTTCATAAATAGGTGGCCTTTGATGCATGGATTATTCCCAGAAGAGATCAATGCATGACAGAACTAAGGACTTCAAACTCCAAAAAGAAACTTGGAATCGTCTTGACTTGACTGAAGCCACCCTGAATTTGTCCTTAGTTTTAGTGAAGGTGTGACATTGCTCAGGGTGGGCAGGCAGAAGGATTGATTTTCTTCCTCCTCAAAAGGACTGCTTTTCAGAGATGCCTTTCTCTGACAACAGAAAGAGCCAAACAGTAGGGGGCTAGAGTTGGTCATAAGAGAATTAGTCTCAATTGCACTTGAAGAACTCTCTAGAGATGAACTGCACTTCTTGCGTCCTTGCATCTGGAGACATTTTCAGTAGGAAATGTTTGGCTGTACAGTTTACCCATATTTCTTGCTTCTTTTGAGTACATGCTTGTCAAAATTCAAGCAGCAGTACTTTCAGGGAACCTACTTGCTGTTTGTCCTCAGAGTCCTGGAATCTGACCTGAATTCCTGACAGCAGATCCCACCAGATTACAGCTAAATGAACTTCTGCATGCAAAACCTGTTTTAAAAAGTAAGTTCCCAGTTCAGCAATTTTCAGGTTCTGGTCATCAAAAAGTAATGTGAAGGCAGGACAAGGTAGGGAAAGTATCCTCATGACCCTTCTTTAGGGATTTCATCTAAACCCAGGGGATTTGGTTTGAGAACTCGGTCACAGGAATCTGGGGGCAGAGAACTCTAAGCCTATTTAACAGCCCGTCTGCTTCTCAGAGGGAGGCTTATTTGCAGCTTTGCACCGAACAATACTGTTGAGCCACCAATTCTTCTTTAAATCTTTTGGTGCTCTCTACAAAAATGTCTTTTGTCCTCTTACAGGATGGTTGAGAACTGAAGGATAACTTTTCCGCTTTTTTCAAACTCACACGTCGAGACATTCTTTTTGTATTTAGATGGACCAAGCAAAAGACACTTTTCTGCAATAAACACGGGTTGAAAAGGTGAGTTGTAAAGAATCTCTAACATTTTTGAGCATTTGGACATGTTCCTCTGTCTTTGTTGTGTATATAAACTATATCATTCATCGGGCCTTTTCTTTCTTTTAATTCATTCTTAATTGGTTTTACACATATTTCATATTTAATCTTAGAAAAAACCTGAAATAGTAGTTCTGACATTCCTAATTCTGCTGGAGGACATCTTGAAAAGTATTAGATCATATTTATGTTATTCTAAATGAGCCAAGAAATAATCTGTGTTTAGAGGCTGTCAGTATTTTTATTTCATATGAGAGATAGCGCACTAATTGGCATCAGCTAAATCTTAAAGGCAAAGGCAAATTAAAAATCAGAAGTCCCAATGGTAGATGTCAATATTTTTACAGTAGGCTGGTGCTTGTCAGAAAGCGGGTAAGAACAGGCTGGAAATTTCTGACTTTTTTTTTTTAGCAAAAATATCGGTACCAAATTGAATATATAGATAACTTTGTAAGTACACACACACTCTCTCTCTCACATACATATATATATAGGCTGTTTTATACCAGTTTTGAGACAGACAGGCGGCTATCCATATTTCTTCTTCTAATATATCTCATGCTAGCCCATCATTCAAGGATTTAGGTGATAGAGAACAAGATTTATGAACAAAGCAGGTAAGACTCTGGGATTTCAGACTCTCTTGTTGTCAGCTATGAAGCTGTTGGAGAGTCTTAGCCTTGACAATCTTTCCTTTCACATAAGCAAGTGTAATATTAAAGATCTACCTCAATCTTTCATGCACCTGGTGAATGCTCTCACTACTAAGTCAGTCTGAACTCCAACTCTGAACCCAGAGTTCTAAAACCTCAATTTTTGGAAGTATAATAAAAGGCAAAATAATTCCCTAGGAATTATTGTCCTCCCCTATTCTTTGCTAATAAAAGGGTTTTTGTTTTACTCATGAGATATGATCAATACTAGACACTTTTAAAAGTTACTTAGGCACTGTAAAGAGCAGATAATGGTAAAGTGGTTTTGGAAACATCACTGGGTAGGTGAACCTCAAATTTTCAGGTGCTTTAACACTTGTAATGAGCTGGTCTTGCACAGCCCAGCAAAAACACTGGGGATTAGAACCTGGACTCTTAAAAATTCAGACCAGAGAAGCAGCATTAAATCAAGCTTTCTACTGCTGGGACTGTGATTAGATACAAACTTGACAGCAGTACTGGCAACAGCTGGAACACTTCTATTTAAAATTATATACTGTGCAGAATGGCATAGTTCTTTGATTGAAGATTCTTTATAATCCCAATGTATGTGTTTGTCATAAGGTAATTATACAGTGTGAACATCTCTTTGCCTGATGACATCGTTCTGCTAACTGTGCTCAAGTACTAAATGTATTATCTATGCATTCCTATGTATCTGGATGAATTCACACACCCTCACACATTAACATGGAATTCACTCTGCCTGATATTAATTACATTAAAAGTAAATTTAAATGGCAATAAAAATAATTTAAAATTCTGTGCTTTAAAGCGTACTCTTTTGTTTATGATACTAAGTTGTTTGTTTGTTTCTTTGTTCTCATAGATGTGTGGGAGATAAATAATCACTTATTACCCGTGTACAACATTTCTGTCATCTGTTCCCTGTACTTCTCATCACGGGACTTATCCTGGCCCCCACAAATCTATTCTACTTCTTACATATCAATTAGAAATTATGACATACACCTTAATCAAGGGTATTAAAATACATTTCTAAAGAAAACAATGAAAATAAATTAATTTTTTCATTTCACCATTGTTGGCTTTCTAATCTAACAAATAATTCTAAACCACTGTATTTTACCCCTGAGTGTCTTTCACACATGTACAATGGACAATGAAAGTCATGCACTCAGAGATAATAGAAAAAAATTGCCTTCATCTGCACTGATCAAAGCTACGCACCATTTTTATTAATATATTGCTACCACAAAGATAAACATGCTTGATTTTGGTAATCTCTAATCAATATAGAGCATGCCACATAAATATGTTCTATTTATGACAAATAAAATTACAGTTCCCTCTGGCCAGACCTCCGCTGTAAAGCAGATATGGTAGGGACAGAGGAACTCAACTAACAGTAGGGTTAAGTTTCCAAGAGCAAAGCCTCGCCAGGGACACCAGAGCTCACCCTTGGACCAGATGCAGTACAGCGTGACATTGGGCTTAGCTAACAGATTCTACAGGCTGTCTACACTGTGCAGCTTTAGATATAGCCAAAATTATTTATCTGCCTGGAGAGCCTCAGGCTCTATTTAGGGTCAGTTCCACGTCTTTCATGTTTTCTTAAAGAAAATCAGTTTGCCTTTTTTCTTTGTCGTTTTCATCTTTCTCTGCTACAGTTCTCGACTTGCTTTCTCACAGTGTATTGCAGTTCTTAACACAGAACTCAGTCGAGATCCATGCCAGGACTGGAAAGCTTGAAAGGGGGCACAACCAGAAGAGGAGAGCCTGAGGAGAAGAGTGCGATTCTCAGAAAAGTCTGTCCTAAAAGCACCTACGAGTTTGCACGTTAAATTCTGCTGCTTCACATGGCTACCACTCGCCACTCGGCTTTCCGCGCCTCCACAGTATCTCACAGCTGGGAATGCCAAATGGAAAGAGATGACTTAAAGCCTTGCATTGGACTTTACAGTCCCAGAGAGTGGTGGAACTATTGACGGACTTCTCACTTGCAGGTCATCATCTCCTGCTCTAGACTCTCAATTAGGTAAGCAGCGTCTGCTCTCTGTAGCAACCTGCCCACATCGGCCACCGCTGTCTCGACGGGAGTAAGAAAAATGACCCAACATCTAGGTCTCATGCTGAAGTGTAGCAGGAGTTTACTCAGCTACATGGGAACACTGGAAACGCCGTGTTATAAATCACTTCTTACTTTCCCAAGTTTGCGCTGGGACGCCTAGAAGCTAAGATGGAGCCATTACCTTTTTTTTTGGCAGAAACGTACTTTTAAAGCTTTCGTTGCACCAAGTAAGCTCATATATATTTAAGAACCCTTTTTCAAATCTCAGGCATAGTTACCTCAGACAACTCAACTCTGGATTGCTCACCTCACCATCCAGTCTAATGTTATTTATAACCCGAGTGCTACAAAATGGCTGTTACGTTCCTGATTCCAGAGCAAATCTGCCTTCAAATCCAGCACGGTTTTATTCTATGCTGCGGGCAGTAAACACAGGCAGGCACTGAAACACTCATGATACCGAAAAAACGCTTTCCCCCCGCCCCTAGCTTCACTCCAACTATTTGCTTCTTTTCCTTGGTGTAAAAGAGAAGCTGGGGGGTAGAAATGGAGAGTAAATACTGAGGCTGCAGGAATTAAACAGTTCTTCCTCCTCGCCGTGATATGATGAGCTGTCTCCGAGGAGTGAGTGACGCCGTCCCTCCCACTCAGCAGCTTCCGACTGACATTTCACTAAATACAACTTGAATCTCAAAGGGTTGATCTGTCAAGCGGTTTCGAACCAGAAAAGATCAGGCAGGTTCAGCTTCTCCCCTCAGATGCATCCTCATTTCTAATTTTCACATTTTATGCTTCATGCAAGTGTTAATTATGGAGATGAAAGCCAGCTTGCCTCGATTCATCCATTCTTAGCACGTACACAAAAGGAAAGTAGAAGTACATATAAAATTTGCCAGAAAGGGAAAAGGCTGACTACAGCTTAAGGAAAGTCAAACAGAGCATTGATTGATGCAACATAGATAATGATAATAATAACCATCATCAACATCTTCCTCATCTAATGTAGTAAGATTTTGTTATTCACATTTCCTCTGACTTTGCCTGACCAGGGCTTACCTAAAATCAGATTTTGAATTCTATTAGGTTTTCTGTTATGACTGGTAAAGTCACTGTGAAAAGCCAATTTACACCAGAGTTTATAGTACAATTCAAAGAACTACGACTAACCAGACTAACTATAGAAATATGGACTAACTATACAAACAAGAGACTAGGTTTTTAAGGTAGTGCCAAAGACTCCAAGACAACTAATTAAGATGATTTTACATTTTTATGGGCCTCCACCAAATAGAAAACATTTTAATTACATATAAAGTGATTGATGTAATCAACAGATAAATACTTGAAAGTGGTGTGTTTCTGGTAAAAAATACATTTATGTCGTTAAGCACATATACACAAAAGGACAACTATTCACCAAGTAATTCAAATGACTGATGGTCCCTGGGAAATCAAACTCACATACTTCTGGAACTAGAGCTGCCACTCCCTTATAAATCCACTATTTGCAAGAAAAACAATGTGTTGGTAATTCAGAAGATATTTACAAAATTCCAACACAAATAATTTTATATAACAGATGATTATGAAGGAGACAACAATGTGATACTGTCGCCTTTTAACAAATACGCAGTCCAATGGTCACTGCAATTATCCCAAATTTGACAGATGCAGGTTTATTTCTGCTGCTATCTACTACCTGAGAGAATTCAAACCTAGATGTCATATTTCCTTTGATAATTCCCATAAACCCTGCCACAAGAGGAATTTTGGAGTAAGCCTGTTTGATTATTTTTTTAAAAGGCCCACTCTCTGCTGTTGAAACTGTTCCACATGTTATAAATAATTAGACATTCATTAGAGAACTATAACCTAAACATCAAGCCTGAGGGCTTTTCTTTCATTCTTGGACTTTTTTTCTGCCCCTTTTTTGTTTGTTTGTTTGTTTTTTTAAACACAGTGAAACTGCTCCATCATATTGAGTCAGATAAAACGTTTGCCTGCATGGCAGAGTGATGGGGGAATGCGAACATCTGTCTCAACTTTCCCTTAGCATAATCTTGTTAACATAAATAGGACTGGCAAGGAAGACACAGCAGCCTTAGCTTTCATACGCACTTACAACCATCATGTAAACTCTCCAAAGACATAAAATAGGTACTCTGATGCGTACTGAGGTACTATTAAAACGTATCATGCCACATCCTTGCTAGCTTTACATTCAGGGTGATATCTAGAAGCGTACGTCTATCACCTACGCCTTCATTGTGGCATATCCAAAAAAAGGCACTTTTTCCTGAGAAGTCGAATACTTGGGTTGTAGTACTAATATTTTTTTTGTTATGAAAAACAATTTTAAAAAATAATCTATATATGCACACATTTATTTTAGTGACCACCTAGCCACTTTTGAGTAAATAAAGGCAAGCAGCCTTGCCAAGTTTACCACTAAGGCAACCTGGCTTTAGGGCTATTTTTTATCTGAGAAAAGCAAAGGGGTTTAGTAAAAATGTTGTTGCATAGAACACAGATAAACAAAGAAGAAAGGCAAAGAAAGACATTTTTTTCTCCGTCATTTGTTAATGTGATGTATGGCAGAGGCAGTCTGCCCTGTCACACTTAGGTATGGAAGAGTTACCCAAACGGAATAAGCAGCATTCCAGAAAGTGCTGTAGTAGCTGGCATACAGTTTGTAAACACCTTAAATTTCTATGAGTCTATTGCCTCTGTGGACTTCTCAAAGTAAAAGTGCCAAATGAGGATCTTTCGGGACTGCATAGCTTTATATGAACCTTTACAATTTGTTGTGCCTGAACTGCACTGACTCTCCAAATATGCAATACACTGGACCAATGCTTCTGGGAATACTGGATAAAGCTGACATTTTTCCACTCCAGAAAAACCTTTTTCAAAAAAGAAAAAAAATCACCTTTTTTAAAGAAGCAGCAGTAATAAAAAAAAAGCCTTCCCATTATTTTGCTACCTTTGCATGTCATTAAACCAGTGCACTACAATACTTTGGTGTTTGTTTACCTTTTTAAAATATTGTGCTGCACTTTGGTAATACGTTATTATCAGTGAAGATAGCAAGATATTAGTGGACGGTAAAAACTGCAATTTGAAATTTCTTTGTGCTTGTGGATATTACATGCTGCTAACAATGTTTAGCTTTACTAAAAGGAACGTATCAACAGAAAAATCAGTGCTGACTTCCAGGGTGAAAGCTGGGGAACCGCTGGAGCTGTGAATGCATCAATTATCCCTTTCCCTAAAAAGCTGATCAACATCTGAAGACAATTCTTTTCAACATGCTGTGTAATGTACATCATGTCCATACAAAATACGAGTCATATAAGATGAATGCAATTTTAAAGCAAATACAGTTACACTATATTAAGCTAAAATTTTAATAAAATATAGCACAAAAAAAGTTCAGCATTTTTAGAAAGAAGTAAAAACCAACCAACCAAACAAAAACAAACCCAACTTTTGGGCAACAATTTGTAATCTATGCAACCTGATCAGAATCAGTGACACCCTCTGAGATTTGGAGAATCTCACAATTTTACTCCAAGAGCAAGGTCAATGGAAGCAAAGGGGAAGAAAATGGAAAGCATTATCCCACTGAATTTCTGAAAATAAATTGGTGCTTTAAGATTCTGTGATTTTCAGGAAGAAAAAGACCTCTCAAAATTTTAATGCTGCAATTCCTGAACAACCTGTACCTTTACCGTAAAATCGTGGGACTTACTGGTTTGGGCAGTGGAGTTTTCCCCAGTTCTGCCGCAAAGGCAAAATGCCTCACCCGTCCTCTTTTCCCTGGTCTAACTTGTGTCACCCACTTCAGAGCCCCCTCTCGTATTCTCACATAGCAAGACCAGTGTTCCTGGCAATGCACCCGCTTCTGCCTCATGCAGAAGAACACCATGGGCACAGGTTCCATGCTGATCCTGGCACACGAAGACTTAAACTGATTTGGGCCACCACCATTATAGAAAAGCCATGCATAAGAACGCAGAATCATTTTTTCTTTCAGTGCAAATTGTACGTGTAGCTTTAACATAGCAGAAACTTTAAAAAATACATACAAGGGCGTGTATATGTATATATATAAACACATATGGGAAGACATACATGCATCTGGCACTCCTAACATTCATCAAGAAACTGGTGTTTCCAAGGTCATACAGCTTTTTCCATTTCTCCAAACATCCCTGAAATGTATCTCATTGTACCCTGAGTTTGCTGTGCTAACACAACTCTAGCCATCAGCTGCTACTTGACTGACATTTTATAAACACAATCAGTGAGATTTTATATCTTGTGTTAATTCTTAATGGCTACACGTATTGAATTCAGATTACAGCCTTCAAGGTTTGAAAAGAGACCTGCAGTGCACATAGAGGCTATCTCCTCTAGGATATCCATAAGGGATACTCTACAGTAATTGATTTTAACTTTACAAGCCACATTACTTCAACTGGAAAAGCTGCTATCAGAACTAATAGGAGCAAAATAATGTCTAAATAATGACAAAAAAAAAAACCTCACAGTCTTGATGAACATCTAAAGTGGCATAAATGTATTTATTTTTACCTGGGAGAACTGCTGCTACTTCATGTAGGAAATTTCTAACTGATTTTGCATAACAAGTACCATGTGAACAGAGATGCTGTGCAAGGCTTTACAGAGTGCTAAACACTATGACATAAACCTCTGACATTTACAGAAGCCTTTGTAATCCCTTAGCTAGCTAGATGAAAGAGAAAAAGATGAAGAAAAAAAAAAACTCAACTGAAAAAAAACCCCAGAGTTTGAAATTTTGTTGGATTCTTGGTATATTCCTGGTGTATGGCTTTTACTGGGATTCATTACCAAGGCGTGACAGACTGTGCTATTAAAACTGAAGCTCATCCCTTTATATAAAACGTGCACAAGCTGTACGTTTGCCCAGAAAGCCTCACTGTTCCTTAAATTCCAACTTGCAAAAAATAAAAGGTGCAATTTTTAGTAAATGTTTGAATTACTACTAAGATGGAACAATTCCCAAAACAATATGAAGTGCCACATTTTTGACAAATTTCACTAATGCAAGCCATTAGTAAATGGTGCCCTAGGTTTTTTACCCATCTCCGATATCTCTCACGAGAGCATTACAAATAAGTGGAGAAGAACATGCCATGGGAGGGAGTTATGAGTTGATGAGTTGTTGAATTGAGGAAAAGCAATCATCTCCTTTGAAGACACGCCCACGGAGAGTACAGGTTGGCATGCTAAAAACCACCCTTGACTATCATACAAAATAGCGAATTTTTAGTAAACTTTTTTGTGTATAGCTCAGAATTAATATTGGGATCGCAGGTCACAGCAGTAACTTAACTGACAACTTCCAGGCTTCTTTAGTCAACCCAGACACGCTTCACTAGACTTCGAGGGCCATGGCCTAGGAACATCAGATTCTCACCTGTAGATGGATTCCTAGCAGATACCACCTACCATCAGAAAGTAACTGCAGATCTGCTTTTGAGGTATGCAAAAAAAGGATGCAGGTTTTATCTGCAAGGTGTATTCTAAAGTTCAATAACCAACAGAAATTAATAAAAACAGAACGGTAGAAAAAGTTACTATTTTCATTCTGCAATGAAATATTTATTGTGACTTTTGCCCTTCCAACTTAAGTATTTGTATGCAAATGCAGTGTAGCTATCTGAAGTGTATTTTCTCTGCAGACATCCAAAACCAGTAGTTACCTCTCATAATGTCTCCTTTCCTCCACTTTGCTATGAAGATTTCCAGAAGAAATCTGTAGCACTCTCCCTGTGGACTGACAGAGACATCCTGGAGGTGACTCTTTCTCCTTACTCAATTAAAAGCATCAAGTGAGCTCATCAGTTGGCTATTTGCCGATGATTTGTTATAACTGGGGCTGTTTATATGCAAGGCATGTTGGAATTAGATTGAAGGAAAGAAGGATATAAAATACAAGAAGGAAAACTGTGTAAAAATAATATGAAAGTTTTGGAGAAAAAGCCAGCTTTATATTTTTGACTATATAGAGAATGAAATACAACACAACAGACTGTAATAAATGATAATTTTTTGGGAAGAATATGGATTTACTTATTTCTCACCTACACTAGTGAAACATAAAAAACCACCCTACTGGCAACTGGAATATGAATTATTATCTATATAAATGATTTAGCTAAGGTGAGATAAATAGGCTGTCAGAAGAAAAAGGGGAAAAATGAGGTTTCTGAGAGGAAAAAACCTCTCAAACTGTGTCACATCCCTTGATAATGAGGGTTTTCATAAAGCTATTGTTTTACATGATAAAAAATGAGGATATCAGGATATCCCACATCATATAGTGCCTTTCAATAAGAAGAAAATTAGTGCGCTGTGGGAGGTGTTAGGGAAACTAGATGGTAATTCAAGGCAGTGGTTTGCACAGAGAGGCTAGAGGGAGCAATGAGTGGGGATGGAGCATTTCACAACAGCTTCCAGGCGTGACAGAAGCTCTTCGGGGCTACTGTGCCAGTGTTCAGAGAGAAGGAAATAGATTTTGATTTCTAACCAAAATTTCAAGGCATAAACTTGACAAGAAAAACCAGAATACTGATTTATTGCCTTCGAGTCTACTGCCTGACTGTAACACCAATTCTTCATGATTTTTTTGTTAATTTTCCCTTCAATAGAGAGAGCTGCCATTTCTGCAGAAATACCACAGCTCTACTGTGTAAACTAAGAGGCAAGGTACCAAGAGCTTTAGCAAACACGAGGTATACACTGGACACAACAGAGCTTTAACTCCACAAAGACAGCCTTGAGCACCTTGTTCATGTTGGCTGGGGAACAAATCAGCAAGCTGATGGAGAAAGAACAGTGTAAATTTATACTTCATCTCTAAAGTCCACAACAGGGAAGCGGAGCAAAGAGTAGCCAAAGCATTTCTGTACTAGAGTTGTGCTGTTTGAAAGAAAAAAACAATCATCTGTTTCTATCTGTCTTACTAATGTTTAGTGCCATTGCTTGATTTGCTGATTGATGAAAGGACTAAGCCCTAAAGGTATGAGAAGTTATAAACCACACATTATTAAAGGGAAAAAACAGTAATTCTAGCATTTACTAGATATTTTCCCACATGGGGAATAAACCCATAGACATCCTACTGAGCGAAGGAGAATTTGTATTACATTTTCTCAGGAGAAATCACTCTATTTTACCTAATGATAATGAATTAGAAAGCTAGTCTGAGATCTTTATTATTATTTTTATTTTGCAGCTGCAACACACCTGGAGAATTCATTGTCATCAGGTCATGTTCCATGAGTGGACAGACTTTAAGAAGGCTGGAAAGCTCTGTGATCATAAATAAGATATCCTTACAAATTAAAAAATGTTTAAAAGGATTCGATCTCATGCTAAAGCTTATTTTAAGATTTCTCTTTAGAAATTTTTTTTTCCCTTAGACAGATCTTAGTTGGAGAGGTATGGATCTGTTGTTATGGCATCTGTTTGCACAACAGGTTAAGCAGAAATTACAACACTTGCAATGTCCTTGCCTGGAAATGGAAATTCAAATCACACCATAAATTACGGCTTCTGTTTCTACTGAGTGTTCTGAAAGAATATCAGTACTATAAGAAACATCAACACAATGCAGAAAATAAGGTGCCTACATTTTCAAAAATCTACTTTTGTTACAGAGAAACACCACAACAGAAAATAAATACTGTCAAATTCAAGAAACTGACCTATGGGTTGACAGACACTGAAGTAGGGATCCTTCCTGCTGGAGCAGTGCATCCCATCTTAAAAAGTCTTTTAAAAAATTCTTTAAAAGGTGTGATATATAGGCCCAGTGGATCCAGTATTCTTTGCTTTTGTCATGCTTCTTTATAAGTCACAGTATTATATAAAGTTCTCTGCAGTAGGTATCTGTGGAGGTGACACTGTAAGACGATGTTTTTCTAAACTGTGGAATAGCTGAAATACAGCTTTCAGAAAACAACCATTAAGTAGATGAGGCACAATCAGCTCAACCATGATCTGTGCACACTGACACCACTGAACAACGCAATATGCTTAGACTATCTTCTTCTTCCCTTTTCCCCCCAGTTCCTTAATTCTCCACTATACCTTTTTTCTGGTGCTTCCGGCAACGCTGAGCAGTATTTTATCCTGTGCATGTAATTTCAGTTCCCATGATATAATTTTAATTACTAGTGTGGCTACAAACATGGATATTTGGGAACTGATGTCTGTACACGCCACAGAAAGGTCTATCTGACCGGTGAGAATACGTGCTCACCTCCAGCAGCGTACACAGCCTGGCTGAGCCTCAGCTCACTGAGGCTACACTGACAGTGAGTGTGAACACAGAACGTCTGAAGGTCTTTATTGTCTCCACTTTCTATTTTTATACCATTGTTTATCAGATATGTTAAGTATTTGGAGCTGATTTGCATTTCTATTTTCATTTGCCATGCAAAGGCTTTTTTTTTTCCCCCCTCCGAAATGAAATCAACAGCACTTAATACTCTTTCCTTCTCTCTCACAATACGAGTTGTTTGCCTTTCCTCAGGCACTTGTCACATTCTGGAAAGACAGGCAAGCTACTAAGACACTGCTAGCAAGCTGAAGTTGTGCACTGCTTTGTTGTGTCAAATTATTTGGCTTTTTCTTCTAATCAGGCAGATCCAAGGGCTATAAAGACCACATGTTCTCTGAAGGGGACGAGAAAAAAAACAGCTCTTTCCAGATTTATCGAGTCACACTTTTCTGTTCTTCCACTGCCGTTTCTCTCTCATGGAAATCAAACACGACACCAGATAGGGATGCTCCACGTGTTATTGCAATAGAAGGAAGTAAGTAACCTAACCTACTGGCTTCACACCTCTCCCAAAATACCCTGCAGCTAGCAATAGGTAAGCCCCTAGTTATGTATCTGCAGCAATTCGTTTTAAACAGTGAAGGCAAAGGGAAGGATTTTCTTTGCCTAAACTCTTCACGGGCTGTTGTAATTATATGCATTGTTTAAATCCTCTTTGCTGTTCCCTTTTGTCTGTTTGCATTTCTCTTTGCAGCCATTTGCTAGGAAAGCGAGAGAAAGGTTCAGATAACAGGGTAAAATACAGAACAAACAAAGGTTTTAAGGTTCTAGAGTTTCCATAAAGCAGCTGGTTCTTTCTCTGTTTATTTTAATATCTGGATTTATGCACTTCCTTCTTTCAGCCAGGTAGGTAGCTGACATACTCTGATTCAAAGCACTCTTCTCTCACTGTTTCTAAAACCAGGTGTAAATGAACTGTAGCCAGGAGGAATTCTCTCGGGAGGCTGTGCATTCTACTGCCAGGAGAAGAACAAGAGAAATAGAAAAATATGAAAAAAAATGGAAAAAGAAAGAAAGGCCAAGACATAACACCTTATAGGTAGCTTCTCTTTGTTAGAAGTGTGCTTTCTCCTTTGGAAAGTGCAGGGAGGCAGCGTTAGGGAGGAAGGCAGATACACTAAAACCCAGGTGTTGCACAGCCCCAAAAGGCAGGAGGAGGTGACTCCGCAGCACTAACACCCAAACAGCAGTCCGGCGGTTCAGGCGGAATACATGGGCACGCTGTTCAAATTACTGAGCCCTCTATTTTTACAATTGTGCTTGAATTTGAAGTTCATAAGGCTGACCTTTAGACCGATACCCCTTACATGGTCCAACTCCCGAACCCGCTCAAGATATTAATGTTTGTTTATCTGAACTATGCCTGCTAACTTGTCAGGAAATATCTTACCGCGAGTACTTCACGCTGGCCACAGGCTGGATATTAAATGGTAACGTTAAACTGTAATACATTTGCAGATGGTTCTCACATTCTCCCCATGAATGGAATCCTTTAACCCTGATTATCTTCAGCCTAAGTGGTGACCCAGAAGGCACAGCCCTCAACTCTGGAAGGATCTTGCTCCTCAGTAGCCCGTGGACACGGTGCTCAGCCTGACTTCCTCTGCCCTGTGCGAGCAGCGAAGGAGATGTATGCAGCACTACTGTGGGGTATTTCCTCTTGTTTTCCAATCAGTTAGTTTTGAACACCAAAAAAAGTACAGGATATAAGGGGTAATTTCCTTTCCTTTGATTCCTAAATTCCCCTCATTTTAGCTGATGCACACATCCGATCAAGTGACTCAACATGCTAATCAGTACCGGGGAGATTCTGCTCTGGCAAGTCTCAAAGTTTCAAAACCTAAAATAGTAGATGAGTACCCTCATTTCCATTAAAAATGGTAACTGATAGCGTTTGGAAGAGCCCTTATGCTCTTAGTGCTTCTTATCTCAAGCTAACAACTTCCTACACTAACTAGCAACCTTGCTGTGGCCACTATTAAATTCTCCCCCTCCTGGTAAAAGATATTGCTCTCTTCTCTCTTTCCCCGCTACCAGCCCTTGCACTGGAGAAAGAGTTGTGGGATTCTGAAATATAGCTGAACCCAGGTCATGTCTTATCCTCAATTTGACACTTTTATAGCTACAGTATGGAAAAGAAAAGGGCCTTTGAGAATATCATCAACATGTACCAGAACTGTATTTCAGCAGGACTCGTAAAAAGAATATGAATTTAAGTCTTGCCAAAAATTGTATTTCCTTCTGTGACAGCTGCCTTTCATTCAGACTCTTCCACTTTGAAGATTAGCTGAAGGACCTGACCAAGGACACAAAGAGCTGCTCTTCTCCAGTCACACCCTGTGTCACATCAGACATGGGAGGCTAGCTGATACAATTTGGTCAAGTGTATTAATTCCAGGCAAAAAATTGCTTCGAAGTAAAATTAAATATTTTTCTTTGGGGCAAGAATTAACCTGTAATTTTATGAGAAAGGGCAGAGACATGTTTTGAGTTCTGTTTGTACGTGTCCTTAACACCAGAATCCAATTAACAATGTCCAGAAGAGAAAAGGGCAAATATTTGGCAAGGTGGTGCTTCATATTTGGTTATAGACCTTCCCCAAACAAGTTTGCAATTACCTCAGGGTAGAAAAATCTCTTTCTTATGCTACTACACAACCAGACAAAAAAGGAACTCTAAAGTGTGATTGCCCTTACTATCACACAGAGATATCATCAGAGGTTACTCGAGAAATGGGGTTCTCTACTGGAGATGAACCTCAGCACATCATTGCTTATGACCTGGTTATTTTTACATCAATTTCCTCCTTCCCAGGAACCGTGTGAAACTTACTGAGTCACCCCAAACTACACGTGTCCTCTACCGAAGTGAAATTAAGCATCAATCGCATCCTTTGGAAACTAAAAGCTAATTAAAAGATTCTTTCTTCAATAAAAGTTACTTCAGGAAAGAAAAAAAAAAGCCTCTAACAAAAAAAACCCACGAGAGGTGTTGGCTGACAGAAGCAATGAGGTTATTAGCAACAGAATCAGAAACACTCATGGTAAAAAAGAAAGAAGATAAATTAAACATTCATATTTTATCTCAATTTCTGAAATATATGTTCTTAAGCCTACTTTGAAGTACGTGATTAAATTCTCCAAAACCTTTTTATCTTTCCTTGATTGCTAAAGTTTGCTATCAGTGCAGAGCGTGTAGCTGATATTGTATATCATCAAACTTCATCAATCTTCAAAAGTAACATCTAAACTTGTTATGAATAAACATAAACAGGGTGCCTGTTCCTCGTTTATTAAATATAAGCTGTAATAGAGAGAGAGAGTGCGCGCACACTCTGTAGCGTAGCAGCAATGGAAAATGTGGCGTTCTCAGCTCAAGAAGAAACGTAGGCTAATGAATTTGGGGCATGTAGAGGAATAAACGACCTGAGATGAAGAACAAGCAGGGATTTGAAAAGGAATGATACGCACAGGGCTCCGGGGAAGTCTTATGATAACAAAACGACACCTAATTTTTGCCTGCATGTTTGGTGGCCTTCAGGATGGAAAGAAGAGCAGATGGTGATGGTGCTGAGGAAAGTTGACTCCCTCTGGCTCGGTGGCTCTACAGGAAGTTCTGACTCTGAGGGTGGGGGTAAGTACAAAAAGCAAGAGAAAGGCATAAAAATAAGCAAAGAAGAAAGCCTCCTGAGACCCATAGCAAGATATTCCAATATAACGCAACATAAATGTATCAATAAAGTATAATGAACAATTCCACATTGCTGGCATAGCTATGTAATTTACAGAGTTGCCATAAGATAATAGTTTTGAAGAGCCTGCCAAAAGCCTGGTAATTTGCATATAATTGTCAATAATGCTTTCCCATTTACTAGATGGAGGTTTTGTATTTCACAGGATAGAGTTATTGGAATTCAATTTGCAGTCTCTGTTTTTATGACTTTTCTATACAGTACTGTATTATTTAGGAATAAATGGGGAATTTTAGATGCAGTTTTCTATCTCCTGCCCCAAGGCATAAAATACAGATTACCTTTTCACTGTAAATTAATAAATAAAAATATAAAGAAAATTATGGAAAAAAAGGAAAAATACAACACTTCTTTGGGTATGGGTTCATCTTACTTGTAAACATTTCTCAAATTATTTAACCACAGTTTCAATGAAATAAACATCCTGATTTATTTTACAGCAAAATCAGGATTCAACTTTTGAGTCACTAAACACACGGGGTTGAATTTATCATGGATTCGAGTTCCCCAAGAATGGTAACTTGAACTATAGCAGATTTTGAGGACAACTAGAGGATGTAAAAACATACTTATATTTAACATCATATTTAATACGGGAGAGTGATTTGCAGTATCATTAATAATATTCTTTCTTTGCAGGAGTATGACTGAGGATTAAATCCTCATCCTGCTGAAGCCATGGCAATCCTCCCAGTGACTATAATACAGCCAGGATTTCAATATAGGAGGTTTGTTTGTACTTCGTAGAGAGAGGTTGTATATTTAATGTGATAATATTTGCATGTATAAAATACATAGAAAGTATTCAATTGCCACTTGAAAGTAGAAGAAATATTTTTAACTCGTTAATCACTATTTTGTCAGTTGTCACTAAGAATCTGCAAAATAAGAATTTTTGTCCTTTTTCACATAATGTGGCAAAATAAACAATCACAATAAATCAAAATAAATATTTATCAATTGTATACATACACACACAGTTACTCTCTATGCTCTTTGCCTTCTGCACTAATAAATCTTGATTTTGGGCATTGGCAGTCACTTGTGTAGTCTCTGCAATTAAGTATGTAAATTTGAAAACTTCATCTATAAATGACTGAATAGGTATTTCTGTAACACTTTGCGTACATACACCTTCCTGACAGTCTGTGACTAAAGGGAACGCGAATGCAAACAAAGCTCCCATCTCTGTGTTTAAACACAGGCTTCCAAAGCATCCAAAGTTTGGGCAAAACATGCTACCACCTAGGACAGTAGTTCTGTTTGGAGCCTTCCAGACATCTCATACAGTCTGTTTACTGGGCTCTTCTTAACCAGCTAAATCTGCTTTAGCTTTAAAGTACATTTTCGGATCCGTATCTTCTCCTCCAAAAGGAAAAGAGGCAAAGTAGTCAGTGTACCCTGAATAAGGCTTTATTTTAGTGCACCTACTCTAATTAATTTCTCCACACACAACTCATTTGACATGCAGGGACAGCAACATCACTGACTCCGCAGATGAAATCAGGCTGACAGTGACATCTTGGACAAATACAGACCTGAGTGCAGGGAGGTATCAGTACTTTTGGATGCTCATCCCGACACAGTATGACCGTGCAATACCTCTGCAGTTACCAGCAAAAGGCAGTGGCAACACACAGCCTCTCAAATAAATCTTGGACCATGGCATAGGATGATCCCCTACTATCTTGGTGGACATGAGCTGCGAAAGAGGTCAAGTCTCACACCATCTCTTTAAGCTGAGCTGAACACCAGCTCTGAACAGAAAGATTTAATAGCAGCGCGAGCACCTAACCAGATAAAACTCCAGGGAGGATGCTGCTTTGGTAATACAATCCTTAATGCTTTCCTCAAGATTTTTACCTTATTTACTATTATTCTGCCTCGAAAGAGAGAAGGAAACCAGGCCCTGTTGAAAACTTATGATTGTATATTTCTTTCATAAATAATATCTCTATGCACAGCAGTGCTTTAATATGTCAACTGTAACTTGGATTGTGTCCTTTCATCTATCATGTTCGGCACGCGTGCTACAAAAGAAACAAATAATTCATGAGTAGAGCTCTATGCGATATGTATGATATATGAATCCTCCTCTGAAGTGGAATATATGCCATACATCATGGTACTGAGATATGATTTTTTTTTATTGCATAAATAATCTATTTAAATTTTATTTATCTTTCGTGACACACTGGGTGCCCATAGGGCATCAAGTATTCAAAGCATTAATAACCTAGAGATTTTCTTCCCCAGGAATAGTCCATTATCTCTAGGCAAGAGTCAATTTTGTGAAAATATTTGTGAACACTGGACAAATTCAGTAATCACTCGAGCAGTAAAAATAGGACTTCTTTCCACAAAAGTCAAAATACTCTGTTTTGAGATTGTTAAGAAAAATACTTAAGATTTTTCATGCCAAAATAGACTGAGCTACTATTAAAACGAGAGGGAGAGAGAAGGCAGTGGATAGTAAAGGACTAAGCGGCTTAAAAACAGGATAACATGATGGCACCCTTCTCGCTCTCCTCCCACAAGTTTCTTTCTTTAATACAGTGACTGAATAAAAGACTCATTGCTCAAAACACTATACTGCCCTTGGCCACCCTGCTGGGATATCAAATCCCTTTCTGCTATTTTTCACAATTCTTAGTCTCGTCCCTTCAGATGGGCTTGACATTTGTCCTGCCTTAACAGGGCCTTGTAAGAAGTCCATACTCCTGGATCTTCCTCCTCAATATTCCTCCTCACCCCTGCCAGCGGTGACACGTTCCCTGCAGTTAAAGCAATTCTTTTTCTCATCCGTTCCTGTATTCCCGAGGGGGACTCTGCAACGTTTCCCTTCTTTCCCCCCTCCCTCCTGTGAGTACGCTCATTATTTTTAATGTGTCCTTTTCTGAATATATGTAATACAAGAAAAGTCCGTGACAGTAGATGAGATCTAGCGCTTGCAGAAGGAAGCAAGGCTAGACAAAGAGGTTTTCAGGAGTGAGATAAAACAGCAGCAAAAAATAATATAGTCGAAAATCCTAAAGCTAGCTAAACCCAAGAGAGATATAAAACGTGCACTTTTGGTAAACTGTACAAGCTTTACAACTTCTGCCTCGCTCCCACAATGTCTTAGGAACAGACCTGATCGTGTGTTGTTTGCGTATCCGACAGCTGTAACTCCATAAAGATGCCCTGGAGAGCCATTAAGCAGCGAGAAGAATGTCTTTGTGGGTGTATGGGGTGAGAGGGCTCTGAGACTTCAAGGAAGCAGAAAACACAGTAAGAAATGGGCAGTGTAGCAACTACAGAGAGCGGCCACTTGAGTGGTTCTTATCCAGTTTGTAAGTAGCCAAAATTTCCCCACAAACCTGCTGTAGCTTCTAAATAGAAGCATTTTCTCTTTCATGTCTTATCTGCATCTTTTTGTTATTAATGAATTTCTATTATAGACTGACACCTGAGAAAGAGCCAGTCATTGTTATAGTTTTCTTGCAACATATTAGCTTTTTGGTTGCACTTTTGTTAATTACTTTTCTTGACAATAAATATTGTTGAGATAACAAAGGGCGGTGTTAGCTTTAGCCTTTTCTACAGCCTGTCTGAGAGCACATCTTTGCAGGTGCCCTAAGCAGCCACTTTGCTGCAATCAGTAACCCTGAGGCTGGACACCCTACTGTCCTACCTGCAGTCCTCCACAGGAGAAGTCATCTGTGGTGCTTACGTACACGGGGGTCTCCTTTTCTCTTCCAAAGAAGACAGGGACACGCTCCCTGTTTTGGGTCACACCAACCCCCTGCAGCGCTACAGGATTGGGGCAGAGTGGCTGGAGAGCTGTCTGGCAGAAAAGGACCTGGGGGTGTTGGTTGACAGTCGGCTGAACATGAGCCAGCAGTGTGCCCAGGTGGCCAAGAAGGCCACCAGCATCCTGGCCTGTATCAGGAACAGCGTGGTGAGTAGGACTCATGAGACTCCTGGCTCCCCGCATCCAGGATATAATCACTGTAGCTCTTCCAGGTGAGCTCAACAGCACTTAACTCTCCAAAAACTCAAGCAAGCAGTAGGTGAATTGCAGCGTCAAAGAAATTACTTCAAGGAAGCACATGCTGCAGTTGAGACGTCTGAGGTTTTAAGGGAAGAACAAAGCTTACATGGGTGACTTTGTTTCAGCACAGCAGGACACCCTCCCTATCATTGAACTGGTACCCAACACCTTATTTCAAATTCTTTTCGTGAGCTTTGCCCACTCTGTTTGTCCACTACATCTGCTCACAGCTCTAAAATTGGGGCTTATTCCAATATTCGCAGCTTTTGCTTTACACCAAGGTGGAAAATACTTTTTTCCTTTTGCTTTACTTCTAGGTGGAAAATAAAGTCACAGGAATTCATTTCCTAAGTTTTAGTGGTTCACGCTAGGGAGATGAGCAGGTGAAAGCTACTGCAATTTCCTCATACCAATGCAAACATTCACTGATGATATAATGACTAGTGCTATCACACTTCCCACAGCCAGAGCTCCATCCTTGTAATAATTTTGAAAAATGCTTGGATGGCCTGGGTTCCTTCAACGTTTTAATTCTTCTGCAAAATGTCATGACTGAGAAAGATGTAATGGATGTACTTGTTAGATAAATCAGAAAACACCCATGAAAAGTGTTGCAGTTGGGAAATAACATTATAATTAAAGTAATTAATTCCTTTCTTTACTCTCTCAAAGAGCTCTCCAAAATTGCTGAGTGAGAAATTATCCTCCTCTTCCACTGATAATATTTTTATCATAAAATGCAAGAATTGTTCTGTTTTGGTTTTGTGGTCTCTTCATTGTTTGGGTTTTTTTCAGTCTTTTAGTATAGGAAGGTAACATATTCTAAAAACATCATCATACTGAGCCAGTATTTCCAATGTAGGAGATGCTACAGTGCCAATGCTTTTCAATTCTACAACAGGTAATGCCTCTTTAAAACACGAACAGAAAGTAGCAGCTCATGGTACTTGAGAACTCTGTCACGCTACTTGTCCCTTTATGCCTCCTAATATACTCAGTAGCAACTTCTAGTTAATTTATTGCCTATTTCTCCAAGAATTCACTGATTAACAAATTCAAATTTTGATTACAATTTCAAACATTGTAAAGGATATTGAGGATAATTAGTTTCATCTGTATACTCCTTTAGAGGTATCAGTTCATTCCCATAACGTCAGCTTAATAAAACCGTCTCAAAAGTCTTATTCACTACTGTATGCTTACACGATGAAGTTTTTGTACCCAGTTGTTTGGGGGCTGAGATATTTTTTATTTCTGTTTGAAAGATCAACACTAGAAATTCTTATTAATTAGTTAGATAGCCAAAGTTTCAGATCCAAAGATTCAGATTTTAATACAGTAGATAACTCTGTAACGATATAAGACAGATAAATGCTGGAAATACACACTTACAGGTGAGCTCACCTTTGCCAATGAAGACCGCAGAGTCAAAGCTATTCACAACAGCTACTACTAAGGGAACATCCCTAACAGGGGAGTTGACGGTGACAAAGAAGTCACAAACACAAGAGAAGGCTTTGCTTTAATAAGACTTGAGCCTCTATGCAGTACTATACGATAAAACCAGAATAAATTATCTGATGCAGTTATATGATAAAATAAAAATCTAATAACGGAGCAAGCTGACTGCAGGATGATTTGGTGAAGTAACATAGGGCTAAGGGATTTTTTTTTAAGTTTCAAAAGGACAAACTCGGGTAACTAGTTAAAAAGATAACGAGATTAAAGGGTTCAAGTCCTCAACTACAGCAGAAAGCAAAGGTTCTTCAAGGAAAAGATTAAAAACTTACTAGGAATTTCCAGCTTGAGAAACAGGACAAAATATGAAGGGAAAGGCATCAACTGCAGAAGGATAAAAAACTATTTTCAAAGGCAGAATCAAAACAGTCATATATTTTGGAAATCTCAAAGTGTACAGATCAACTGAGAATTATCAGAATTGAAGCTGAGCTAACTCTGGAGGGAGATTTAATAATCAGCAAAAGTTTCTTAAGCCATAAAAGGGAAAGATGGAAAATGAAGAAAGAAATCACATTTTCAGTGATGTTCAGACAAAGTCAATTTAGTTGCAGTCCCGAAATTAAATACACTGCTTCTGTGTTCATTAAGGACATTAGTACTTAACAACAGAAAAAACTAAGGAGCAAAAAAATTAGTACGAATATTATTCACCATGATATTAGGATTAAGAAGTGTAAATGGAAATTGTAACATCTAAAGTGAAGCAAAAATACTGAAGCGCTTCAAGGCTTTGGGTTGGGAAAATCAAATTGCTGTTATGGATAAGAAATAAAGAAAAATGCCACATGGGAAAATGGACTTTAATGAAGCTATCGAAGTGAGTTGGTATTTATGAATGCAGAATAACCAGTGTCTTACTGTATTTAAAATGAGAGCATATAAAAATCTGTTAGTCTGACTGTAGTAGTATTATCAGCTTCAGAAGAAGTTTTAGAAGAACTGCGTGGATGAGAATCTAAACAAGAGGATGAAGACAAGCCTTAAGACTACCTGTTTTGAATGTCTGTTTTCCTCTTGCTAATATTTTTGCATGCTAATGCTTTTATGCTTTTGTTACGGACACAAAAGAGAAGATGACATGAATACGACACAGAAAGTAACGCACAACGTTGCTGGGCTATCAATATGAAGTCAAACTTCATTATAGAAAAGTCACCTGTGGCTACTACCAGGATTTTTCTGCTAGAGAGCAAGTACCCATTACGTGACAAAAAGGTTAATCCCGCACTGGCTGATAAAACAGATGACTGTGAGCTACAGCTCTGGGAGAAAGGCCAGTTGGTTGTTCTCCATGCAACCACTCATGGGTCACACTAAACATAGGTATCTCACAAGCCAGCCTCCAGCACACACCTCCTACATCAGGAGCTGAAGCCTGCCAAGTGGTTACAGCGAGCTCAGAACCGTGCTCCTTGAGCCCACGTTTTCTCCTCCTGTCCCCTGCTACATTTTTTCATTCTTCTGCTCCAAACAGACCCACCTAACCCTGCTCCAGTTGTGCCTGTTCATCACTCCAGACCGTCCTGCATAGGATTCTTTGGCCACCAGCCACAGCCATGAGTTTCCTCCCTCATAATCCCTGAGGACAGTTCAAAGCAGTTGCCATGCTGTTAGCATCTAATGTTACAATGACTTTACATCAATTTACTAGCAGTATTTGTAGTGATGTGTTAGAAATTAACATACAGTGGAATTATTATTCTTCAGAAGTCCAAGAAGAAAGCATTTGCACGTTCTTCACATCTTTATGCACGTCTGCCAAAATAATCCTAGGGTGCTGTGCCACGAGTTCCTAGTGTGTCCTCTGGCCACTAAAAACCAATATGCCTCTCCCTGAAATTTCTGCTGGCTACAGAAACCTTGCATTAATCCATACATTTCCTGCCACCGGCTATGTGTAATTGCACACAACCTCAAGAAGCCCAGTGCTTCATTCAAAGGAATGAAACGGTTCTTGTTCAAAACCCAGCTGTACGGCCCGGGTGAGAAGAGAATGAGAGAGGTGGCCACGCACAGCAGGCACATAAGGAATCAGAACATCTCCATAGCTTCTCAGCCTCTACAAGAGCGGTTTGGTCTATTATCTTATGCAGCTTGTACACAACGAAATTAAATGTATCTTTATCAGAGAAACCCCTCGTTTGCCAGCTGGTGCTTCCACATTGCTTCTCCTCAAGCCTCCTGATGGCACATCCCACCTGACAGCAACCAGCTGCACCACACCCAGTTAGTCCTAGAGGAGAACATGGATCAAGCCAATGAGTTCTAACAAGTTTACAGGTCTTCACCACTAGAAACCTAAGATTTTTTGGCTGACAGTGCAAACAAGGTTACCCTTATGTACCTTCAGTCTATTTACTCATCAGCTGAACTATTTACTTTTCAAGCCGTGACAAAAGCTTAGGTACAAATTAACTTTGTGGCCTACGTGCTCCAACTGTCAATCTGTGAAAGTCCAGTCCCTCATGAATTGCTGGCTGCAGTGGAGGGAATTATATCGTGTAGCAACAAACCTCTTCCTCCAGGTAGCTCCTTACCTTTGCTTGCTCCCCACGCTGGATGCTGTCTGTGCCACAGACTGATTTTTAGCCTGAACTGCAAGCGTTCATCTGACTTGTGAATGCCCAGAAATGCCCAATTTTTAACCATTTTCTTCCTTTCCCTGCTGGATTTCCATCTCTCCTCCTGAAGCTGGCTCTCCAGCTCAATGCAAGCATCACACTGATGCTGCCTTCACCATAATTCTAGCACGAGATTAGCCACTATTACTGCATGTCTACTTTCCAATTATAAAAACATCAGAGAAGATAGTTCCTTGTAGATAGGAAACTATTAATGTTGCTGTAGTAATTGTGTGTATTTATGGCTATCATGGTGAGAACATTCTGCAAATAAATTAAAAGTGATATTTCATAAGGACACCAGAATGGCATCAGTAGAAAATTAAAATACCTATTCACATTACTGCCAACAGGGTAAAGCAATAACGATAGCAGTGTTATCAATCTGTGACTATGTCTTATTAAGTAATTTAAAGATTTTTAACATGAAGTGTATATTGAATAAAAAGAACATGTACCGAGCCAAAAATTAAATGATAAATATCATGTAACAAAAGGGTAGATATTTTGCAAAAAATTAACAGAAGATCAAGTTTAAATCAAAACTAAAAGTACATTAAAAGTTGACAAATGATGCCATTAAAAATCAGCAAAATCTAATATACAATATACCAGAGAGGAAAAATCTGTTCAAAAACATTTTTTTACTGTATTTATAGCTCCTACAGTTCAGAAAAGAAAAGAGTAGACAATTTATAAACAGAATTGATATTCTGGGCAAGTCTACAAAAAGAAGTCAAATCATATAAATGTGATTGCACATGGAAAAAAGCAGGCAGTGGCTTTCATATTTGCTGTAATATAAAATTTAGGTCACTGGACTGAGAAGTGGGAGTCTCGTACTAAAACTCGTGCTCTGCCTGACTTGCAGAGACCAGCGACCAGTTGTTTCAGGGATGGTTTTCTTTGCAATATATGCAATAGAAAAATAAAAATACTTGAAAATCTGCATACAGAAAAAGCATACAACCTATAAAAAAAAAAAATCTAGTTTTTATCTGCAAGGTATCATTTATACAATGAATTATAATGAACACTTTAAAAACTCTAATACGATACTGTAGAAGTAGGGAAATAGAAGCAATGTTTGAGACAAAGTACAAAACCTAAACAACAAAGCAAAAAACCTAAACAACAGGATTAAAAAGAATCCTTTTTGACTTCTTTGTTTGTAATAACAGATTAGCATGCATCCAGTTACAGAGATGATGCAGGCAGAGAAATACAAAGGCAAAATCTGAGAACACCAACAAGAATTATGGATCTGTATGTCATCTGTGTATAAGCGATAACATAAGCCATAGGAACGAAGCAATTGCCTGACCAGGATGGTAAAAAGCAGCAGTCCTAAAATGACAACTACAAACACTGAAACAATAAACGTAACATCCAACTGTCCCCTCCCACCCAAGGCCATCACCTGAAACGCGGGTTCAGAAAGAGAGGTGGCACACCAGAAGGGAGCACGCTGCCCTGGGCATCAGACGCTGCTGAGAGCCAAGGTACTCGGTGCTGGAAGAGCCTTTCCTCTGCCCGTTCCCACGAGCTGAACACCAGTCACACATCAAACCAAGCCAGGCCAGGGGAAACTCGCTCACATTAGCTACCTGAAGACAATTATAAACTTCCAATAAAGTAAATTCACTTGAGCGCCTTGCTTTCACCCCTGACTGAAATGGGTTGAAACACAGCCGAGAAATACAAAAAGGGATAGTTTAGGCAGCGTGCTCCCAGACTGTCAAGAAAACAAGAGTTACAACCACACAGGACAGCAAGGAGTACCAGAATTAGATTTCTTTACTACTAGAGTGCTTTATTGGGTAGCGCAAAGGTTAAACACATAGTTACTCTGACCAAAACAGCCCAGACTGCCATCAACTGAAACTGAGGGAAATTAATCAAATATTCCCAAGGGTGTAAAAGATGTTCTGTGTTGTATCATATCTCTCAGGGGACATTCCATCACAAATACTTTTAATTTAATGAAAAAGCAAAAACATGACATTCTGAGATGCATGCATCTATTTCAGAATGAAGAACTTAAGCAATAAGAGAAATACTGAAAAGCTAATCCTGTTACATTTACTTCATCCAAGTAAACTTACAGCACTGCGTTCAGTTCAAGCAAGTTTCTACATTTGTGTTAAACTGTACAGCCCACAGAGGTGTATTTCCATGCCCCCATTATCCCGTGAATTCATATGTGAGAACATTTTCATGAGTCAATATCCCACCTGCAAGCTAAATTTGCTTCCCTACATCCTGGAGTATGTATTTGTCAATTCTACAGCAGAGGCTGGTTCAGCACAGATGAGAAGAAATAGCTCCTACAGGAGAAAACAGCAGCGAGGGACTGTCAAGACGCAGAGATAACCTCACCGTGGTCACCTCCCAGGGCTGTGCTCTCCTGGCAGTGTCAGTGAGCAGAGTACATGATATTTACATCATCTTTGGAAGATACTAGGGTTTTCTTCCCAAAGCTGGATATTCTAACTTCTAGTAGGAAGATGACTGACTGACCTCCGCAAAGCCTCAGAGATGAACCCCTTGCATAGAAGTGAGGGGGGGAAAAAGAAGGAATAGGCAAACATAGTGATTGTTGAAGAATCAAACCAAAAGCCACCATTTAAAATAACATTCTTTTGAAAAGAAAAGACAAAGTAAGTAAATTTGGTATACAGTATGCACAGGTGGTATTAATTTAAACAAGAGTATTTTCAAACTTTTCCATTTGCTGTCAACATCTCTCTAAGTGCTATTGAACCATGGAACCATCAAGTAAATGAAAGCAGGATGTTAGACTGAAGTGGAAAGGAAAGACAATCTGAAGGTCATGGTGACAAAGGAGACACAAAGTGACCCTTGTTGTGAAATAACTCCAAACACTGAAGAGTCAACAAAGCTATCATTTTAATAAAAGCAAAGACCTGCCGCTACAAAATGAATTATGACTCACAAGAGGCAAATATTAATGAGAAATTGCCTATCTGAAAGTCTATTACGTGACACACCTTTGAAAAGTGTTTTATATATAAACCCTTTTTGAAAAGTTTTTATATAAACATGCATAAGTCACTACAGAATAGGATGCTCCAGAAGTATTAATTTCTAGAAAGTCTTCCTTTTACAAGTTATGGGTATTTGGTGCAGCAACAGAGAGAATTTCAGATTTCAAGTTAAGGTTTAAATAAAGCCCAAGGCATTAAGGAGTTACCAGTAGATAGTATTTGTGAATGTTTCAATTCTGTTCTATTTCTTTGGTACACGTCTCCTCTGAGTCTTCCTTGCTACTTGGGTCCAAGAGAGGCAACCGAGAATCATCTCCTGTCTTGCTTCCACAGAAGGGAGGACAAAAGGTAGAGAAAACCCTAATAACCTCTTAATTCTATGCACAATGCATAGAGAAAGATGAAAACGTCTGCCTGAACACACAGTTATTTTTTCCCATCTCTTCTTTTCCCTCTCCACTTACTTTCCTCCCAATCCACTCTTCAGGGCACCCAGACTTGGAAATTCACCCATCTTTCAGGCTCTCCTATAGCATGCTGACAGACTAAGAGAATAAGAAGAAAAGAAGTATTTGACAGGAGTTTTCTGAACAAAAGTCCCCCAGCTGGCTAAGCAAAAATTGCCTGTGTATGTGCAGGTGGTAGAGCTGCATAAGGCAGCATCCTCAGGATCTCATTCCCCTCCCTTTCTGTTCATGTTACCATTTATTCCTCGATCCCTGCAGGCAAAGGGAGTGTCAGCTATTAGGATTGGAGATTTTATTTAGGTTTAACCAGAAAAGTGAATTTATTTGTAAAAATCCATGGTATTACGTAGCTGTTATTTCTAGAATAAGCTGAAACACCGCATGATCTAGCTCTATGTTTACGCGGTGGCTAGCACCCTAACTACACACAAACTTGCACTCGTGGGCTCACAGGCATGTGGCAGAAGCGACACCAGGTTTTGGAGAGTTTTGCTTGTTGTCCAAAATCAGAAAAAAAAAATTCTGCAAAAAACAGCTCCACAGAAGCAACTCACAACAGTCCACCAATCTTTTTCTAAATGTTTCTGCTCACTGATTAAATAAGCCAAAGTCTTAGATGCCTCCATGACTAATAAGCATGTTTGGCATTTCATAATGTTGTACCTGACAATTCTCCAAATTATACTGTAAATTTGGTTGCTTCTATTTCTACAGCATCTATTCATCAGAACTGTTGCACAGAGCAAGTACAATGCTTTTTCATAACAGCCTTACTGTCTTTGTCACTTTTTTCCCCCGAAACGGACCTCTGTGCATATAATATGGAGGAGAAAGATTATTCTGATAGTAAAGCTAGTAAAAACATCTGCCCACTAAAGATACCAAATCATGTTATAGGCAAGCCATACTGTGCTAAAACAGACCTTCTATCAGGGCTTTTGCACAGATGGTATCGCAGATTTTTAAATTATTATTAGATTATTAGATAATTGTGCTCCTCTCAAACCAAATATAGCCCATCTTAAAACATCTTTTGAGCAGTGCTGCATTATAAATGGGTTCCTGAAGTGATCAGAAATATTACTTTGCTTTTAATATGGACAGTACTGAACATTAGAGAAAGACATGAAGTATGTTAGCATGTGAAAATAATGGAAATAAAAAGAAACGTAGCATATTATTCTTAAAAAAAAAAGGTTTTCTAACAGTGTTTGCCTATCTATATATGTAAAATAAAACATACGAATTGTAAATAAAAATTTACATATTTTTACTAGTGAATTTCTGAATTACCAAGACACTCAGCAAGGAAAACCCATATGCTTTTCTTTGCATTGTACAGGTAGTAACTTCATTTGAGAACTCTATCCTGTAATTTCTTGCTGTTCAACGTAGTGAACCATTAAAAGAGAAAGAATTTACTGAGCCAAACAGAAATTAAAAAACAAAAAACAAACAAAAACCAACATAAAAAGCCCCGTAAAATAGCAAAAAAACATGCCTCAAGCCATAGATTTTACAAATCTAACTCCCAGATCTCCCATTACATGTAATTAGACACAAATGGATCCTTATACATTTGCTCTGGTACCATCCCTCTTCGCCACACTTGTATCTGACACAGTCTTTTACCTTCTTGCTCCTCCAGATAGTTGTGTACCCATTGGAAGCTAATGTTAAGCAATGTGTTCACAAGTTCATATCAAGGATTTTGTTGCTTCGAAATTATATATTTTAAATGTTCTGGAAAGCACCCATTCAATGAAAATTATCCCATGTTAGCAAATTTACTAGCAGGTAAACTTGCCTATGGCAGCTACCTCTATCACCAGGAATGCTAGCCCCCAGTCGAGAAGTGGGAGTAAATGACTTAGAAAGCGATAATAGAGGTCATGCCATTCAGTGGGATGCCACTTCTTGTTCTGCTTATCATGATCTAGTTCCTATCCATCCATTCCTCCCACCTCTTCTCTACAGCAGCTTTGGTGGTCTGCTGCATACTGAGCAGCAGATGTTCTTTTCTTGATATTACATGCAAATTTTTCAAGCAGCTGCACAGAGCTGATATTATCATACGAGAAACGTCATGACTTTGACTTTCCTTGCTGTCACTAATTTGCTTTCCTGCTTTTGAATTTACAACTATATATATAATAATAATAGCTTTTATTTCTATTGTTGCTGCTGCTGTTGTTATTTCAATTTATCTGTTTGACGGTACAGTACATAATAATTTCTTGCCTTTCTTCCTCATCTCAAGTACTGATTACTGTATTCTCTTTAGACCTTGTTAAGTTTCTTTATAATTCCTTGACTTAGAAACTTTGCCTCCGCTGGGTCAGAACCTAGAGGATATCTGTGAGTGAAGCTCCACTTAAATCAGCCAGCTTGGGAGAGAGAATCCTCCTTCACTGACGAAGCTGCAACACAGAAGATAACATCACCCACTTCCTTTTAATTTTTTTCTGTTTCTATTCCTTCTCTTTTTAGTATAACAATTTGAGTTGTGGGAAATTTCATTTATTTAAAATATTTAAATTATTAATTTAAAATATTTGCTTTGATTTACATGGACTTTTCATGAACTCATAAACACAGATTTGCTGCAAAAAAATCTCGGTACAAACCAATCCTCAGTCTACTGGGAAATGATGAATTTTGACTTTCACTCTGAAAACTGGCAGAATCTGCCTATGGGAAGCTGTATACTTGTGCATTTTCTTCTTCTTTGTTTTGAAGCAGTTTACATACTTGCCAATGACAATGTAGGCTTAACTTCAAGTGCATACCCATAGTTTTGACCTAACAAAGTATAAATGTTCCTTGTTATAGTTGTCAATATTCGGCAGTAAGCATTTTGCAGACAAAAAAGAAACAACAGTGGAAATAGAGAACTGCAATACATACGGTCTAGCAATTTTCTTTTATATTTCACCACCACATGGCTTCTCCTTTAGGTTGAAAGAATAAAGCCTTATCTAATTACTTCAACTACTGTGACTCCCTGCTGTTAAGGGAGATGTATTATATAGAGATGGGACGTTTCACAGTGATTGCATTTTATCTCTGCCCAAATCTCCTTTGCGTGCTAGTAGAAACAAGACCTTTGTGCTAAGCAAACTGTGCTCTGTGTCCCAAATAACAAGTTCAATATTGTAAAAACAACGCATAGAAAAAATTCTCCACCAAAAAGGCTTATAATTGGCACTATCCCTATATTAAAATCGCCTCCCCTCTCTGCATACAAAAATGTTCAGCTGAACAAAATGTTATGAGGAAAAGCAAACAATTTTTTTCCCATTCACTTAATGTATTCACCAAGCAGGCAAATACTTTGTGTTAACAGTTAAAGTTGAGGATTTCTCATTTGCTGCCAGAAATCAAAAGCCAATGTTTGGAACTCTGGGATGGCATTCATATTTATATTTTTTTTTTCCCTTTTTTTTTTTTTTTACGATAGTATGCCTGTGCTCATACATATATAAAACTTTACAGACTCTACCATGCTTGGTAACAGTTTTCAGTTCCTTCATTGCTGCTCTGATGATGAGAGTACCCTGTGTGCATTATTAATCAACTTCACGGCTGGCGAAAGGCAAGGCAATTGGGGAAAAGACAGCAACGTGGACTCTGAGTCAGTCTCCCCAAACGGAGTTTGGATGCAATGAAGGAAACGATGCAGGTGAAGCTATCACAAATTTGTCTTTCTTTTGGATGACAAACTTGTACCATTCCAGCTCTGCATCGTCTGTTTGATGGATCATCTATGCTGCAAAATACTTTCTTACTCTGAGAAAGCGTACGCGTATTTTAGACAAGGGTGGCTGTGGGAATAAGGCCTTCTATCTCACAGAAATTCAAGAATAATTAATTAACCACAGAAGTGAGAATACTGCTTCTTTTTTTCTCTCAGAAAAAAATTAAGTAATTGCACGCAACATTTTTAGCTGATGAAATCTTTCTACTTAAATCATATTTCTACTGAAGTGGCTTTTAAATGTTGTTAAACAAGTAACTTTTCAACTAATCCTATCTAATTATCAGGTACTGCAAGACTTTGGTCTTACAGCCATTTATGTTTGAGAGACTTCACTAGCAAAGATTTTACAAAGCAAGTTTAGTTCCTCTTCTGATCTTTCCCTGTATTTAGCCAATTTCTTTATTTTTACATTTTGGAGAGGAACACAGCTTACTCTGAATGTTTGATGAAGTAGGAACAAATTGATATTTAATCCTGGATTAAGCTAATAATTATTATTAACAGCATAAGTAATATTGTATTGATGATATTACAGAGACACATCATGAATCGTGAAGAGGCTTCTTGTTTCCCTGCAGTCAAACATTATTGATGTCAAATTCAATGTCTGTCTAAAAAAAATTAAATAAAATAATAAGTTTATGCCTCCGCCCACATTAGCATGAAGGCTAGTCCAGCAAACCAAATCAAACAATCTCTTTGGAATATCTTCATTCAGGACCAAGCCCCTGAATTTCAAGAGACTCCAGATGGGTCTCACAAAATCATCTAAAGTCAGAAAGATGATGTTCCAATCCATTGGTCAGGGGGGAGACCACTACATGCTTCCTAATCTAATCCTTTCCAATTTTCTTTCTCAGCAGTATTTTCTCATCATTCTGTTTTAGCTAAGAGCAACTGAGGAAGACTTACATAACCTGTTTGCATATAAATAGGGGAATAATTGCCACTTCTCACAAACAAAAATTCGGTAAAATAAATAAGATGAAATAAATGTTTAACTTAAGATTGCACTGGTGGATCAAATTTGGAAATCAAATGCTGCTTCCACAATGATCAACTGGTTGCCCAGAGAGGCTGTCTCCATCCTCAGAGCTTTCAAGACCTCACTGGTTAAACCCCTGAGCAACCTGGTCTGATTTTGGTCTGAGAAAGGACTAGAGACCTCCTGAGGTCCCTTCCAACCTGAACGTATCTATCCCATGATTTTACAAATCCATCTACCACTCCCACCCTAGTCTTCAACGTAATTTGGGGTATTTATGAACAACCCCACCAGCATCTCAGACTTCTGGTTTTGTGCCTGCAAAGCTGGCAATGCTACACCTATCCCATTACACTACACAAAACCACACGGAGCTCTCGGATGCACGTGACTCTGTGCGATACAGCCAGCTATGTTCATGCTGCACTGACATCCTATACTGAGAAACAAGGCTCTTTGCCCTCTCTAACAAGCTCATTGTTCAAAATGCAGCAGGATAGGATGCTCTGATAGGAACTGTATAAATTGTACAAATAAAAAACTAAACTCCATTAACTTAACCTGCAATGAAGAAAAATAAACTTCTATTGTCTCTGAGTGACTAGTTCATATTTTTCCCTCCATAGGACAAAAACTCACAGCAGAGGTCATTTTTACACATTTTTTTCTTTATATTTACAGATTTAATATTGTATTTAAGGACACTGCTACCTAAGCATCTCCCCCTGCCACATATGATAATGTGGTTTTCATCTACAGCATTTTTTCTTTTCTTCTGTCTCAGAACAAAGACACAGGCACAGTGAAGTGTGTTCTTTTAGTAGCCTGTTTTGGGTTTATTTCTTTGGACTTTTTTTCTTTTAAATACACACACTACTACTTGGTGCTTAGTTACGTCACATCAAAGAAATATGCCTCCTCTCAGTAGCAGCAGATAAAAAGGCTGAACAGCTCAAGTTCCTCAGGAAAATTCACTGTGCGTACTCAGACTTGCACAGATGAAATACACCCTCAAAGGAAAGTGGTGATTTGGCAACAAAGTTGGGACCATTTTCTTTAAGCTTTCAATAAACCACTTTTTGATAACCCAGATTACCAAAAGATAAACTGTGGATAAAGATCAAAACCCCATCTCACAATTTGGTATCTTGTGAAAAGGTAGCATGGAAAGCAAAAGACAAATGAGATACTTTCATAATATCTCCATTGATGATAACTACCCTTCAGAGTTTTGTTCTGGCTGGAAGCTCCTAATGCCTGAAGGCTCCATGCAAGCCAGAGGCATAAAGGCATTTCTATAAGTCTCAGATGAGATCAGACTACATTAAACTCTCACCAGACTAATACTAGACAAAAATATCTAAAGAATGTATTCTTAAGAACAGACTGTAATGATCAATTTTAGGTACACGTATCTACAGTGAATAACAAACTGCAGGTGAACAGAGTTCTCCTCTTCCTGTCCTGTTTGCAGCACCAGCTCAGAGAGGACATCTAACTGCAACCTCATTCGAGGGGTGAATCTACTTCGGAGGAGTGAAGAAGAGGAACGTTCCATAGAAAGAGTCCACAGCCCTTTCCCTGTCCCCTTCTTCCAGGAGAAAGGAATATTTTACTGCCTGCAGATCTACTACCAAACTTGCATCCCTAGAGTAGTCCTAAAATAACCAGTGACAGGGACAAATTAAGACTGGAAGCAGGATTTAAATCCAGGCTTGTGACCTGGGCATAACATGTAGAATTAGCGTGGTGCATCTTAACAGCCTCACTCAAACATTCGTGGGATACTATCATATTAGTCTTAACAATGGGGCAGCAAGATTTCTCCCTTATTGTTTCCTTGCTCCATCCTTACGTGTTCAGACAGCAAGTGGCCTATGGATTGTAACCACAGTGTTCTCTTCATTCGTGATACTCCCCCTACCGTTTTATCCTGCAGGGTAGTCTTGATTTAAAAGCAGGTGGCATTTTAGCTCTCTCGGTTCACTAATTCATTTTTACTGGGGCATGGGGAGAAACTAAGTTTATGCATCTTATTTTCATCTCGGTGCATGTAAATGTCACACAGGGAGCTGAAAATCCAACCTGAAATATGGGAAGAAAAATGTTCCAGCATTCAGTAATATTTGCATTTTATTTTCCTAATGACTTCATTTTTCACTGTTTTAGATAAGCGTTAGAACAGCCACATCACTGCGATTCATCAAGAGAAGCCTGCTTTATCACACACTTGTATTAAAAAAACCTTTTGTAACGCTTTATACTTTAGTGGTTTTAAGAGATCAGCATTCATCATTCTGTATCTTGTTGGGTAACACTTCTCCGAGAAAAGCTAAAAATTGAATTGATCTTTCAACTTTATTAAAGAATTGGTAAAGTGGCGAAGTGTAATTGGTCATGCTTGTCTTGCTGCCTGCTTTCAATTGCGGCTCCTATTGTCATGGACACATAAAGTAACTATAAGTGCAAACAAGGTAGTAGGGAAAATGGCACTCACTGGAGAACATGGAATGCTCTATGCAGGACCTTTGTTGGGATTCGCTCTTAAATTATGATTGTATCTTCAATTACTTTATAAACTTATTTTCTGCCTATTACTGAAACACAGAAAGTGTTTCTCTCCAGGAAGGTAGTTCATAAAAGTGCTTAGGTTTTAGATTACTAGGATTTTCTAAGTTATGCAACAAATAGAGAAGAAATTGTACACAACCCCTGCAGTCCTTATTTCCTAGAGAAGGCTGTGTAGGCAGTATGTGTATATGAGAAAAGTAACTTCTCTTACATTTTTGCTGAGAGTTTAAATTACAAATTAATATACTAGACCTAGAAACTTCTAAAATGAAGAAACTCAGATTTCCTGAATAAGAAATTAGAGGGTTTAAAAACAATCCCTGCTGATTCTTTCCTTGTAATTGTTCTTACTGAAGCAACTTTTAATAGGTTGCAGCTTTAACTTTGTGGATTGCAGCAGTGTCCAAACAACTGCCTCTAGATCCCTGGGAAAAATGTCCCTGTGCAACTTGTGTAGTCTAACCATGTGGGGACAGTTATCTTCACTCCTTCTACGACCTCCTGTGTCTTCCTTCCAGAGACAGCCTCTAAAGCCACATACAAAGAATCATAGAATAGAATAGAATCATTCAGGTTGGAAAAGACCCCTGGGATCATCGAGTCCAACCATCTACCCTACTCTACAAAGTTCTCCCCTTCACCATATCCCCCAACACCAAGAAACAAATAAAAAGTTGCATCCCTCACATCTTGTAAAGCCAAAACAAAAATCACAATGGATGTTGTTCTCTGACAGGAGCATTATAAAACTAAACCACTACATTCTTACTCTCCCATTCTATATTTGACATACAAAACTTATTAGGCATTTTGGTGTTGCTGCTGTTTAATTACTGTGATCACAACAATGTACTGGGGGCCTTATACATCACTTATGCTCTGCAAAAGGAGGAAATGTAGGTGTGACTTGAACAGTAGAGGGTTTGCAATTCAAGTAAAATAAAAGATAACAGGTGGATGCAGATGAAGCGTGAGAAATTAACAGGACAATAGGCTGCAAATCCCGGATTTCAGTTCTTACCTATTGTTCTAAGAAGGACATGGAGGAAGATAAAATGGGAAGCCTTTGTAGAGGTTTACAAGGAGCTCCTTTATGGTAAAAGTTGGAAAGCACATCATCTAAAAGCCAAGGTTGTGCTTGTAGCTTCACAAGACGTTGAAGGAGCAAAGAAAAGTATCTCAGATGTGATCTCAGAAAATCTGCATGGGAATTGAGAGAATCTTTCAAAAGGCACATTGAAGGAATACCTGAGATACTGGGGGGTGTGGAAAACAGAAACATGAAAAGATGGATTCACACTTGAAGAATACTGCTGACTGTGTTGAAATAAGCTGGTCGGTCAGGACTGGCACTACGGAGCCAGGTTTAGAGCGCTTGCTCGGGGGAGCCAAGGGGCTTAAAGTGGGAGGGGACAGAGTCCAGCAGGGACAGACAAAACTTTTACAGATCAGAGCGAGAGTCAGACTACCATACTGTCTTGCCCCTGGCAGTTGTAAGATATAGGCAAGTAGGGTGTATATAGCAGTACCATAAAACTCCATGACTGCAAAGACACTAATGATTTCCAGAGCCAGACGCTACATTCAAACAGTTGTATTTTACAAGCTATGATGGACTTAGAACTGAATTTCTCTGCTCCTCTTCTGGCATCAATACCTCCACCACATCCTGAGACTATAATTTCCACTGTAACTGTATTCTTTGTTTCCTACCTTGTAATCAGCACAATATCTATACCTTGGTCCATCAAAAGTTAAAAAAAAAATTGGGGAAACACCAGATAAAAATCATTTATAAACATTCAGCAATGAGCCAGCTTGAGGCTTCCTCCACTGCTAGTCAAATTATCCAACATGAATAGTGACTGTTTCTCTCTCCAGAAAGGGCAGAACGAGCTCAGGAAGTAATAGGGAAAGAAATACAGAAAAATCTCCACAAACAGAGAAATCTGGTAGAGATTTACTGTGACTTGATATTTCATCTGAACTTGATTATGTGATATGTAGAGATAGCAAATCCTCTGCAATCACTAGGGAAGAAGAAGAAAACCAGTCTTCACCCTCCATACATACATACACATGAACTTCTCTGAAGGAACAATTTTTGAAGTTATTCAGGCTCTTTCCTACACACACACCCCCAGAATGCTCTTTCGGATGTTCTTCCTGTAAAGTCTTAAGAGAGAAATCTTATATAGTTTACTTTGTGAATAATAATTGCAATTTACATGCAGTCTTAAGTTACCAAAGAACCACCTTTAGAAACCAAACTAAGTACTCAAGTGACTACATAGTGACAGAAAAACAGTTCTCCTTCTGCGAGTTGATTGATTAGGAGTGGGGCTCTAATTGCATGAAATTGCAAGAAAGTTTTCACATAATCTGAAAGTGGCAAACACAGGCTCATAGCACATTTTATAGAATGGCGGCAGGGGGAGAATTCTTCTTTTCCTGCATGATCTTTTAATGTTACTATCACAAGTGGAAAAGGCAGTTTTGGTTAAGAAGACTGACTTAAGAATAAAAATCAAACTAGTCAATTCAAACCAAATCTGGATATTTTGGAAAAGCTGGGAGTGCTTGGATGCATGTTTGTATTTAATTTCATATGAGCCAGCCACAACATCTGAATCCAAATTCATATCAGAATTATAATAACCTTGGCGGATATTCAGATGGAACAGTCTGGCTTGAAACTATGGTTAGTTTTCAAATGTTATGAAATTTGCTGCAAATTAGGACTTTTCCATGCCTGTGAGACAATAAATGCTGCTTTTGGGGATGTTATGTGATTTTTTTAAAGCCTCCCTTTCCCAGAAAGCTTATATATGTATGTATATATATATACACGCACACACACACACCAGAATGTGGAATGCTTATCACTGGATTGGAATTTGGTTTATAATGAACACTTATTTGGATCTGTGCCTTCATTTCTGTCACACATCCAGGAATTATATCAAGGTAGGAAATTTGTCTCTAGGATATCATAAAACATGTTCTCGGTTTCGTGTGCAAAAGATGAGCTCTACAAGTAATTACAGACATGTGGCTATAACATGTGTCTTTTATTTATTTTACACGCTTTATGTGTATTTTGGTTTGTTATTACATTATATTATCAAAGCTCATCCTGCAGTAGGTGTAGATATAGCCTTTCCTTCTCCAGTTCTTAGGACCAGGCACCTCCCCAGCACACGCTCTTTCTATGCAGGTGCAGGTCCAGGGCATGTACCACCCCTCCTTCCTGTGGTGCCTACATGTGGGAGGTCCCATCCACTGGGGCTTGGACTGGAGATGCTGGGAGGGTCACAGGATGTCCAATACACAGCCCATAATGAATACCAGGACGCTTTGAGCAAGGAAGAGAGTTGCTAATCAAAATATCCATCACTGAAACACTGCCATTTTTTAAAAATGAAAGGTGGTAATGTTTAGAAAACTGCACAGATAACACATTAGAAAACCCCTCTTCTCATGACTAAGCCCTTGCTACGTGTGATTGTTGGTCTCTGCAAGATCAGAGAAGGATGCTCAGCCTCTCAGCCCCATAGTGGTGGTGGTAGACCTTCTGAGATCACAGACGTAGGAACTAAGATGTGTTCAGAGAGGGATACACACTACTGACTCATAAAGCTGCCTAGAATTTTTTTTAAACTTTTTTTGTCAGAAAACGTGTATTTGTCAAAACACATTAACATGAAAATGTATGAACTACTGGTCTGTGGCAATTCAGATGTCTTCTAGGATTGCTTTTTTTACTGGAACTTAATTTTATGGTTCTGTAGAACTTTTTGCGATTAGTATATTTTTTGCGTGCTTATGTACGTGGAGTGTAGAAGAAATTGCTATTAAACCTAACTACCTCCACAAGACCATAGGAAGAAAGTGAGCACAGCAGAACTCCCCCTCAGTTACTCTTTGCGTGTTGCAATTAGCAGCGTCCCCTTTTTTGTAGCGCATCAGTGTTGCAAAGCCAGTCTTTAGCTGGGGTTATAACCCTGTGACTAGGGACTACACATCCCCCCTTGCTCACACACACGTGCTCATTACACCTCCTCTAGCAACAAGTCATTTCAGGTGACACCTAGTTATGGCAATAAACAACATTGAGATGAAAAAAACATTTTTTCCCCCCAATAACCATCTAAGTCTAGAAGTGCTGACTCTACTATTAAATGCACAATCTAATTCCTCCTTAATTGACTAGCTCTTAAGATTATGCAGCCAACACTACAATGCACCCACTGCAGTCGTCTTGTTATTTCTCCCCTTCACCTCTAGGCCTGGGCATCAGCCATGGCTGGGGTCTCTTCCATAGAGGCTGAGAAGGTATCAGTGGACAAGAAATTCTCAGGCATGACATTTTACTCCAAACACTCTTTTTCCCCCTAACTGATGACCCTGTTTTTAAAGAAACTGCTTACTTCCCCAAATCTCAGAAGCAAGCAGGAGCAAAAAGAGAGAAGTCCTGGTACGGGAGAGAGAAAGCCCAGCAAGGAGGACATTTCTAAAATGATTCAGTGTTGAGAAAGATTAAGTACAGAGTGTATACCACATGCTGAAGTTTAAAGATGATTTGACACCTACAATTTGTGTCTTAGCCAAAGAAATGGAAATACGTGAGTTCATCTTTGAATAAGGACAATCCAGGAGAGTGCCTCGGTCAAGCTTATTTAAAATAAAAAAGGTACAAGTATATAAGCTGACCTGCTTTTTTATGGTTTTCTGTGCTCTGGGTTCTTCAGCAACTCATCCTTACGTAATTATTTTTTTTTAAAAAAAGCTTTTCAGGTCATGTGTAACTGAAATCATTCTATTAATCTGGATCAATTAGTTTTAAAAAGCAATGATGGATTCCTTTTATATAAAAGAGGTTTAGCACTATCACACTGACGATAGACTGATGCGTGGGGTTTCAGCTGCATTATCCGAATGTAGTGCCTGGCTCATGGATTTTCAGAAGCTGTAAGAGATCTCTGTGAAGGACAACAAAGAAATGAGAAAGAAGGGGATTTGCTTCAACTGAAATGAATGCAAATGGCATCTCCATTCATTTCATTCGCAGCAATCTGTCACCTTTTCGTTTCTGTTTCACACAAAAAATAGGAGATAATAAGGAAATAGTAACAGTATAAGTGGACAGAGTCTGACCATTAAAATGTTTACCATTCCAGCGTGATGCCTGCAGATGCAATAAAATTGAAACTGGAAAGGTGTTAGAATTGCTGCCGGTTTCTATTCATTTGAATGGCAGCAACCCAGAACTCTGTTTTATGGTTTCATGTAGAGGGTCAATCCATTATCTTTTTTTCTTCCTGGGATCAAATAGCATTTTTGTGAGGATTCGGTCTCTGTGGCCCATTGAAGTGGAACCAATGTGCAGAGGTTTGAATGTTGAACCCATTTCAAAATTGAACTGCTTTACAAATAGCGAGTTGACTTAGAAATTGAACTTTAAAATATTAAATGTATTTTTAAAAGTTCAAAACATGAAGATTCTCCTCAAAAATGATTACATATAAACCCATCTACCATCCAGAAAAGTCACAGACTTAAATATCATGAGCACTGGAACAAACTGAAGAAGCTAAATATTAAGGCGTGTTTTCCCCCACATTTTCTGTCTATACGGTGACAAATGTAGAATGTACAGGAATCAAAGGATGATGTGGACTCTTCTTGGGATGGGAGAGAAAGAAGAGAAGCAATGGAGTAAAAAAAAAAAAACCACCAGAACATTATGCAAGGCAAGTATACACTCTGCTTATCAATGGCAAGGATTTGAAGCAAAATACTTAGAAAAGTGTACTATGTATTTCCACTAAAAAGAGGAAAAGACCGTACTGGATAACTATATATACTTTTTAATGTAAGGATACATTTTGTTTATTTAAAGAGAGGAACTTCTTCATCAAGATTATAGCAATTATGAACATAATCAAAGAAACAAAATCATGTAGCAAAGTAGCATTGATTTATGCTTGCTTCAGATTTAGGAAAGAATGCAAATGCTTATTTACTACCCTATAATATTCACAGTCTTCACAAGAAGGAAATAGAGACAGCAACAATGAAAACAAATGAAGTCTGTAGTAGACAATCAAGGAGGAGTCTCAAGAAAAGAAGAGCAAGCAGACTCAGAAGTACTTGTTGAATTTTCATTCCTTATCTAGCTATTCTAATTCCCACTCTGGAAACACATTCTTGCCACACAGCAAAGGGGGGATGCGCACGGACATTTCCACATGGAAGTGACAAGTTCGGCATGGAATGCAAAGGTCTACTCACAAGTAAACTTGCATTGTAAGAACCTTAACATAATCAAGTATCAATTAATAATAAGTTGGTTAAATACTGATTGAACATTAGTCAATTAGTTGCTCTGAACTCACAGACCAAATGGATCTGCTTCAGCACCTGACCCACAGAATAGGCTTTGCAAGGCAGTATCTAACACAATCCACAGTTTGAGAAATATTTTCCAAAGCACAGCTCAGCTATAGCCTAAGAGATGCTTTGTAAGAATGGATCTGTCACAATTTTTATACGTCGAGTTATTTTTCTGCAGTAAAAGGGAACACAAAGACCACCAAAGGACATACAAAACAAACTGATCTCAGCACTGCTGGTTTGTCAAACAGATACACAAAGTGATCTTTATGTTCGGTCAACAGAGAATGCAATGATGGGACAGAAAAAGGTGTGCTCTATACAAATGATTATGAATTGCTGTAGAAGCAGTCAGACATAGAACAAGAGAGCCAGTCTTTTTAAAAAATTCAATGTCAGTATTTCCTTAAGTTTTAGTTCTTAAATACCTAAATCTTAATTCCTAAAAAAAGGTCTCCATGCTCTTTTGTAGGCCAGTATCTTTAAATGAGGAAAAAGTATCTTAGTATTTCTAGCACAGAACCCTGGAAGACAACTGTAGCTAGCAACATGCTCTGATCACCCCTACCTGAGGGAGCATTTCCTCTGCAGGAACTCACCAAGACAGCAGAAAAGCGTTAGAAATGGATTAAGCAGCCAAAAGTCCTGGCGAGGCCCAGCTAACACAATAAAAGAATATGGCACTTTTCTCGAGTGTTCAGCACTTTAAATTAAATGCAACTTGAGTATTGGTAATTATGGAATCAACTATTGGTAAATTATGGAATCAACATTTTCCTCCTCCTTGCTGCTGGTGCAGAAGAGACTGAAAGCATTCACCATTTAGATCATCAGCAGGGCCCAAGGAGCTAGCTCTGGAGTATGGAAAACTTACGTAAAAACATTGGAAGAGATTCTGCTTTCAGAGCTGACAAAAATTCATTTCAACCACATTTGATCAATTCTGGCAAAAAATGTTCAGAATTATTTTCCATCTCATGTATCCAAATTATAGAACAAGTTCCAAACAATATAAATACTCTGCAAAATATTGTGTTCTGCAGTTTGGTAAAGCAATGAAAAAGAAAAGACACAGTATGTGTCCCTATAATAGACGACAGTATTTGCCTTGGACATTTCCTCTGTCCTTCTAGTGATTGATTCTAACCATCCAAAACCAGTGGTCAGGTATTACAATGAACCCGCTTTAGAAGTTGCCCTTTTATGGTCACAATGAACACAACACTAAATTTTCTAACCAAGAACAAAGACCATTTTTATACTCAATAGTGTACTGACTGTAGTTACAAGATAAAATGATAGATCTTTGTATTGTTTTCAAATTTGTTCATAAGATCTGACACACTTTTATTAACATGTCACTCCTTTTTATTAATGCGTGTAATTTATTAAAGCTGAGTTCTAGCAGCACTTGTCCAAAGTTTAATATCCTCAGAACTAAAATCAGAAAACAAAGAACCCTTCTTTATACACAAAAAGCAAGATAATGCAGAGGAATGACCACGAATGTTAGATATTTTCCTCCCTGTATTTAAAGATATATTGAGTACCACATGCACTGCCCATTTCTGCAAAAGAGTGTTCTTCAGGAATAAATGAGATATATCGGTATGTGAAGGCTGAGCCGCTTGTTTTGCTGCTCAGACAGACATCTCTATTTATCTAATGAAGTTTGTTTCCTAAGAAGAAAAATACTGAAGTATGTAGCTCAGCAGAGCAAGTTCGCTACCCTTTTGTGTTCAATAAAGATAAATTTTGAACATCTGGAGCAACTTTGACCAATTTTGGTCATTAGTATCTAACATGGGAATTAAACTCAAAATTTCCTAATTAGGCACCAACTCAACAGGCTATCAAGATATGTCTTATTAACCAGATCAGTAACTAGATCAGAAAACATCACCAAAGAATAAAATTCAACCAGTCATCATTACCAAAGATATTTAAAAAAAAAAAAAAAATATTTTTTTGAAGAGATACTTCTATAAGAAATGCTTTTAGTATTGGCAGGCAGGTTAATCCAACCAAGTATCACACATCTTAACGGCGAACCCGGAGCACACAATCACAAATGCAACCAATAAAAGACCAGGGAGATTCCTTTCACATATTTGCTTTGCTTAACTGAACTTTGGAAGGGGAAACTAGAAGGTCTCCACACTACAATCCCCAGACAAATTACTGTTCACCAATGGCAGTATATCATTAGTTTTGATGAACAAAAAGAAGACACCTTGGTGCACCAAGTCAAATAATAAGGAATCTTTGCCAACTGTTAAGCTTTTCTAAATGCTTCATTTCCCTAAGTTTCTCTCCCTAGAAGGGGAAAGCATTTAACTGATATTTAGTATTTCATAAAAATATATTAACTCTGAAATCTTCATCTCTTTAATTTCGACTTTACATCTTGTTGCATTTTTTTTTAATCTATGCCTCATGAAATTGCAGTGTAAACTGTACTTTGAGCACCTCTTAAAGTAACTGTTAATTTACTGATGGTGCTCCGCTGCTGCAGGCTTTCGGACACAATTCAGCTTGACTTTGTGCCCTGTAGGCGGGCCAAACTCCTACTGAAATTTGCTTCACTTTAGCTTCCTAGACAGAACTGACTTACTGCTGATAAAAGGCATGAATACAATGAAGTGTGAGCTTTATTTGTCTTAGAAGAAAAAAAAAATATTACCATTTGAAATACTTGTATTAGATGAATGAATACCACGAAGAGAAAGAAAACCTAGATAAGGAGAGAACAGTGTTAGTAAAGAGGAAATTTAATAATATCTGGATCACAGGTTTTAAAATAGAAATTATAAAATTATTATTAACCATCTAATAACTGAGGTTCTGAAAATTACATCTGGTAAGAGTTGTGAATACAAGAAACACAACTTGTTTAAAAGCTGGGCATAAAATGCTGGTTTGAGAGAATGCAAAACATGTTTGCGTAGGATAACGGAAGATTGGACTCAAGAGCCATACTTAAGTGCTTAAAAGCACATTCGAGAAAAAACATGAGGGGACTCTGATCTATCTTTATTGGATTGGTAGATATCCAATGAAAAGAAAAGCTTGCACCATGCCTTAGTAAATAAATAAACAAACACATAAGGTAAATAAATACAGCTATATAGCTAAATCCCATTCTGCTTTAAGTACTGTATCCCCAAAGTTCAGCTGACTAGCATTTATGAAGAGTTTATCTCAGCAAGCTTTAGATTTTAAGAGAGAGCAAGACCATAGCAACAAAATCAAATTAATGCAGTGAGAATGAACTGCAAATCTACAGTAAATTCAGAGGCAGTTCTGTCAGAGGGCACATCCTGAGCATCGTATCGGGTCCCACATTACAGATTTCCCTCTAGTGGAACATAATTAGGCAAAGGATATAAACAATCCTAAACCTAAACAATCTCTCCCACCACAATACAAGCTTGCTAACAAATTTAAATTGAAAATCACAATCTGTTCAGGGAATAAAAGAAAAAGCTTGCAGTAACCAACTGGCTAATTCTTTACACTAGATTCAACATCCTCCATAACAGAGGGTTGTTGCATAGCCTTTGTGTCACACAGCCTGCTCTTCAAAAGCCAACCTGAAAGCTTCCCTGGGAAACGAATGAAAACCAAAATTGTCATCTTCATGCATGAGCATGTCTCTGGCACTCCATTGCAGGGTGCCATTCTCAGCTGTTCTGAGGAGCATTACAGTATGGCCTCTCTCAACTAGTCCTTATGCCTGCCCCAATCACACATACTCTCTTCTGGCAAAGTGCAAAGGAAAGCTGCAGAGGGCAAGGTGCTGGTGCTTGTGTGGAACAACTTAAAATGCCATCAAGCCTGACCACGGTCTGGCGAGTAAGAAAAAGTTGTTCATCCTGGGTATCCTTCTCTACCTGCCAAGCAGATAGAAAACAGCATCCAATAATCAATTGCAGTAAATTACTGATAAATGGTATCTAGTCACTCTTAACCCTTTTTGTCCCCTCTGATACTGGGGTTTTCTCCCTCCTCCCTTTCACTTTGTATCAGATGAGAGTATTAATCGTCTTCCATTGTTTTGCATCTCTCCCACAGAAAGGGCAAATTTATCCATTTAAAGGCAGTTACATCATTACAAAATCTGGTTCTGGATTATACAACACCACAATGGACTTCTGCAATCATAAACTTTTTAAAGAGAATATAATCTGAGCTCCCATTGAAGAAGGAAAACATGAAAGGAAATCGTAAAAGCTCTAAGTGAAATGGTATCTTCCATTCTGTGAAGCACAATACCCACTGCTAAACAACAACCATAACACAATCAGGAGTTCTGGCCCAAACTATTCTAACAGAAAAGAAATCAAACGGAAAATGGGCAGTCACTGTGCTGATCAAAAGCTTTCTGAGCGAGACTTGGACCGAATGCATTCTCACATCCAATGCAAGGCACAGAAGAAAACTCTCCAAATTCCTGAGGAGTTGGGAGCAATTTGGACAAGGAGAGAATCTCAAACCCATAGCAAATGTGAAACACTGGCTTTCAGTCAACTGTGATTGGTATCACTCAAGCAAGTACAGGCCTGTAGACCACATGCTATATATTCTTGCTTATCTATTTTATTATTTTTTTTCCTTAGTAAGGCTGTGAAATGGCTCTCCAGACATCAGGCTGCACTGTAATTTTTACTTCATAAGAAATTTACAGTTTCATATCTTTCCTAATGGGATTACCTGAATCATTTACATTTCAGGAAATAACTTGAGTATCAATCACTCTGACTCACAAGTAAGAGCACACAGAAAGGATCAAGATGAATCTAAAAGTTGTTTTATTATTAGGAGTTCATTTTTAAAGATCTTGACATTTATTGGCTTGAAATCAGAGGCAGTATAAGAGACTGGTTTGCTGTGCAAAGTTTCATTTTTATTACATGAGACCTAGAAAAACCTCTACAGTTAGAATCATGTTCCTGTACAATTCCCTAGCACTAGCTAACTTGAATGAAGTCTTCCATACAGCTGTATGTGTACGTTCAAGTGCATACGTGTATCTGATTTTAATTGGACTAGCATTTAGACATCACCTGGCTTTTTTTCGTACATGATACACTGAGATCACCAAAGGAAAAAAACTTTCATCTATACACCCCTTACAAGTAGCACTGAAGCAGTCACAACTTACCAGAGATGACCTCTAGAAGGGAGCAGCCAGCTTTCATAAGCCATTCACTTCTTGCTTTTCCTCTTACACTACCAATATTTTGCATTACTATTAACTATTATCAGTATCCTGATCAGCAGGGAAACTCCCAGCAATGCCAACACAGGCACAGTGTGCCATTTGTAGAGTCTGCTAAAGTAACATGGAGTTATGGGGTATATCAGATCTTGACTGGGAAGAAAACTGTGTCAGATCTACCAGTTCCTGAATATTTGGATAACCAGCAAAACAATCTAAAAATTTGCCCACTTCTATTTTTTCCAAGACGATAAGCATCTAATTAGATCTGTATGCCATGTCTGTAAGTGAACAAGAATATTCCTGTTATTTCTTACATGAAACTGTTTACAAGAGAAATAGCAATTAACAAAGAGTATTTTCTGATTTCCACTCTAAGCACAGTTATAAAAACTATACATATTGTCAACAGTTGCTACTATTACCAAACCCCAAAAGTTACTTTCTACTCATAAGGAAAAATTTCTACCAGTCTGCAAAACACTGCTATAGGGCAAGATCATGCAACCACCTTCAGTACATTTACTTGAAGTCCAAATATATCACTTGACTAAATGGGTCTAGATAAATGGATTATGACAGCACTTTCAGCCCAGATTTTGCAAGTAATTTAAGAGAAGAAAGTAGATAAATTAGGCAGATATGAACCTATACCCATAGTTTTAGGTAGAATTTTTCAGCACTTACTTTTGAAGGAGGTAAATATGACAGAGACTTAGAAAAAGAGACACAGTTCTTTGCATGTGCCACGTTGGAACAAAGTTGGGTAGAAAGATTTATTGCATTTACACTTACACCTTATTTTTTATTTTGCCATTCTGGACTTCCTTTTTTTAGGTACAAAAATGGTAACTGCCCAAAAGTTCTAAAGCTCTATTACAGCAATATTCCTACCCAGCTTCCCAATATTTCTTTATGATGGCCCACAACTATGTACCAAACAGAAAAGGAAATACATTTCTTCAGTATTTTCTTAACTTTAATTGGTCTTCATTTACTACATTACCTCATACCTTTTTTTTGTTGTTTGTTTTGGGCTTGGTTTTTGTTGTTGTTTGAGTAAACAACAAGAGAGCTGTGAAAGGTTTGATTGAGGGTATTTTCACATTTTGTGGTCATGGCAAGTTGGACATGAGAGTTTCGTTTAGAAGAAGACAAGGTGGATGAAGGAGATAAGAAGGCGGAGAACACAAAGCAAAAAGAAAGAGGAAAGAAAAAACAAACAAAAAGTAAAAAAGAGAAAAGGAAAAAATAAATCAAAAAATATTGAAATAGAGAACAGCAGAAAGGGAAAAAGATTATTCTCAAACAATAAATGTTACAATCAAGAACATAGCCAAAGAGAAGAATCAGAGTTCTACACAGCAGACAGAGACTCAATACAGTTCTCTATTAAGAAACTCTTTGGTCCCTCCCTCTCACCACCATAACAGGGGCTCAGTTCAGCATGGCCAGATGTTAAGAGAGTCAGAAAACCAGTACTACAGTTTCACTGATACTCAAAGACATTCTCATTGTATGAAATCTGCTAACTAAAGCAGGTAATGGATGATTTATGTCAGCATCTGCCTTTACAAGGACAGAATTAATATATTTACAGCCAGTGCAATAGTAGCTTTACAAAACTTATCCCTGCAGTTCCTACTTTTGGGTTAGATTATATAGGACAATTAGACTAGACTTCAAGTATAACAGAATTCAGCTTTGCCACCATCAGGATAAAATTCTCCATGCACCAAATAACGTATTGGGATCTACCACTCAGTATTACCACAGACCTTCACATGCACTGAAATGTTATTATTTGAAAGAACCAGGAGAAGTAGAAAAGCATAATAATGAAAAAATAAAACAGAACACTTGGGATGTTTGCATTTCAAACCTTGGAACTAAGGACTGTGAGAGAATAAATTGATTTCAATCTTTGCTCCCTTTAAGATCAGTTTACAGCATTAATTTTATAAATGTACTATGTATCATAAGATGTAGGTGTACACTGACAACTGATAATTTTGTGAAGCCAACCGGGTAGGCATATTAATAATTTTCAGATGCTTTTGAATGGGACAGATATAAATGCGAAAGATTATAATTTACGTAACTACTGGCAACACTTATCATCTCAAACTAATTTATCAAAATTGCTCGGAAATGTTTTGCTCTCCTGTCTCTACTTCCTCTATATTTAGTATTTTCTAGCAAAGGAGGGCTTTATGAGCAAAAAGTGTGAGCAAAAAAGCTATCCCAAAGAAATTTGTGAATACTGATTGTTGTGTTCATTGGCTGACTATCACTTTGATATTTTTTTTTTCTTCTGTGTTGGGATTTTTGTGTTTTCATTTTCTTTGCCCAGAGAAGTATTCCTGAACTGCAACCACCACAGCTTTGTCTTTTCTTCTGATAAATATGCACAGACAGTTTTGAGTCCTGTGAACTTTTTTATTATTATTAAGTTTGTCAATTGTCAGCATTTGTATTTCATTCCAATGATGAATGGAGGCATTAGATTTCAGCATTAAAATGTAGTTAGGATTGTAATGAGCATCATTAGGAAGCATAATGGGAATCAGCACTGGATCTCATTTTAGGATTTTTTTTTTCTTTATTTGCTTTATTTATCTTCTTTTCTTGCTAAGGCAGGTGAAAACTCTACAGTGCTTATTTATATGTCTTTAAACAGACAGCAATATCTTCTTATCCAAGACTCTTGATTCTTTTAAATCCTGTCTTGTTTTTTTGAAGTCAGAGCTAGAAAGTCCTTGTAAAAGCATCACCACAATCCATTCTAACACACATACTTTGATTCTAAATTCTGCTTTGTAGCTCAACTGTATGTCCTTACTGAATATAAATTTTTGAATGAACGTGAGCCATCCTTGCACATAGATCTGAATAGTCTCAATTATTTTTTACAGAAATGAATTGCTTGGTACTCTGAGGTGGCCCTATAGCAAAGAATTGCAAAAATGAGAAGTAATCCATATTCCAGCTGAGTGACTGGCACATTTTTATTTTCAAAAGTTTGCAAAATATTTGCCATACCCCAAGCTCGGGTTGCTGTACAATACAATACTAACACTAACCAACTGACCCCTCAGGGAATCCTAATTTGTGAATGTGAGATTCAGTTCTTTATTGATTAAATATAGATTAAACGCTGTGGTCTGCAGTTTGATTTGAAATTCTATTAATTTCTTGTTCAAGTATTTTAATTTCTACTAAGACATCCTTTTAGAAAGAAAAATTGTTTCTGCAATAAGACTACGCTGAAAGCGCCTACTTTTTCAACCTCTTTGTGCAGATCATAATCTAAATCAGTTAAACACATCCTTGGATTGAAAAGAACAAAAATAACACCAAGGACAAGAAAATCAAAACTGAGATCATTACTGATCAGTATGTAAATCAAAGCACTTTGCAGTTTCTAACACAGTGTATGTAGGATGTGGTACACAGTAAAGATCACTGTTTATTTAATCCAAACTGTCCAGGAAATAGAAATCTGTAAAAAGCACAGCTAGAATGCAAAGAGCCCTAAAAGGGCTTTCTGACCAAACATGGACAACCCACCTAAGAGGTTTTTGTACTTAGGATGTAGACAGAAAAAAAAAGGAATCAGTGTCTGCCTAAGAGCTGAATAAAAGATACATATTGCTGGAAATATCCTGCTACGGGTGACAAAATCACTCTACATATACTTGGTCTGTACAGAAGCATCTCCATGAAGGTTAGCCACCTGATTTTAGAAACATCAAACTTGACAAAACATCAAGAATGGAGATCAGATATTGAAACTTGTAATTATACCATGGCGCTTGCGTAATGATACATGTCATTCCACAACTGGGTCCTGACATGATCTACGGTAAGAAAACCAGTCAAAACTAAGTCTGTTCCCAGAAACTGCGCTGAATAAACACAAGTCTGTTCTGTTTTCCCTCCCTATCCCATCATTACTTGTCTGCAGACTAGTATACTTCTTTCTCTGTGTGATGTCTAACCTTCTGTCCTAATTCGTATCTATTTTGCATTAGTAAGGCTTCTTTCCATACCGCCAACACATTCAAATACAGGCACAATTCTATCATGAAAAAATAAAAAGAACAAATTACGAAATGAAGAGACTAAATGAACCTGATTAATTATTAAGCAGAAGTACACTCAACTCCTGGCCACCTCATTCCGAGCCATCAAGATCATCTACCGTTTGACCAGCCCTGTGACTCCTGAGAGATACTACTCACACCTCATAACCATTCTTCATTCCAGAATTACACCTTTCCGACACCCATTATACAATTACAACTGAAGGAGTTTGTCCCAAATCTTGACCCATTGTTTTATTTAGAACTCTATTCCTTTGGAAATACAGGCTAATTTCCTATTTTCATGCATGCCAATGGTTTCTTGTATACAAACAGTTGTGAAGCAAAACACAGCATGTGGATATCCACTTTCACAACTGCCATAGACAAAATGACTATGCTTAGGTCCCAGCATGCAAAAGCAAGTCTGTTAGGAACTTTGTTCTCTTCTGTATCTTGCAGAGTTGGTGAAAATGGTCATACTCAGCCACTGCAAAACCTAAACCACCATGAGATATGCAATCTTTGTATGAGTAAACTAAATCGAAATTGAGAACTATAATAAAGTGTTTCTAAAAATTGGTAATCTGAGGGTAAGAGAGTGATGAATGTGTCGTCTTTAGTAAATGATCCATCATGGTAACATTGTTGAAGCAACTTTCCTTGGTTTTGTGAATTACACTCCATTTATTTCCATTTGTGATTCCATAACAAAGACAGATTACTAAAAATATTGGACTTTCTTCCATATGCATAGCTTCGATTTTACCCTTTTCATGCACATTAAATGCCCCGTTGGGAGCCTGGGAAAGAAACGGAGAAGAAAAAAGAAATGTTAATTAAGTCTGCTGTGTGACATGGGGTCGTGGCCTTGATCTTCTCCATACCATCTGTCAGATCCCAGCTAATGCTGTAGGGAAACTCATAAAGAGTGAGTTAGCTAGAGAAAGAGAGAGTTCACTCTCTTGCATACTGCTTTCCATCTGTATGGTGCAAAGTTTGTTATAAAGGAGTTTTGTATCATTTTCCTTTTAAAGTTTCCATGGTGTGGTTGCCATCCACGACTTTTCACATGATACAATGGCTTCTCATTTTATAATCTGGCTCGAAGTCACATTTCACCAAAAAAGAATCTTGTTTACTTTTATGTTTCTGTTTATCTAAATTAAAACATTTTTGCTTAAAGACAAAGCAATCCTTTTCTTAAGGCTATTGTAAACAAGCAGACCTATGTTCTGCACAGGCACATTACTTTATAATTTGGAAACAGACTTTTTAGCTCATAAGTATTATCTTATAAATGGAAAAATGGTTCCAACTGCTAAAAAATAGTTCCAGGTGTCTTAACTCCCTCATCCCTGCACCATCCATTTTCACTATCAAATATGTTCTTGTCCCAATTACATGTTGGAGTTCAAGTGGGGAAACAGGGAGCAGGAAAGGGCCACTTTACTTCTACACTTTTTATCTGTCCTTGAAACCCATTCTTCTATTTAGCTTTACTGAAAGCCCACTTTTAATATGATAATCAAAAGCATGGTTCAAAAATAATTATAATTTAAAAAATATATATATGTCAGATTAATGTAGTTTTAGACTAGCTTTAGGTGTTATAATTGCAATGATTTTGCACCGAATAGGATTTTAAGTAGATGGATTAGTAGGAGATTCCCCCCTTAAAAAAAATACTCATGCACTGCTGAACTACCACATTTAGAAACAGCAGCAGCAGAACTTTTAGCACTGTAAGTTTAAAACTAAGCCTGCTAATCTTTAGACTACAATTGGTATTTGCCTGTCACTGACTGACTTTGGTCTTTATTTTATCAGAGTTTACCAGCTATGCATAATTCTATTTTCCGGGAGACTGACCAACGTTAGTCCACTGCACCCATCCTCAAAGTGTCTTTCATTTCTCAGCGGAGCAGCGGTTCTCCTTACAGCGGTTTCATTTCCTGCCTCGTCCTGGTGGGGTTTACATTTCTCTAAACACAGGCTTTGTCATCGCGATCTCTAGATGATACCAGCCAGAGAAGTAAACACCCCTCGTGTTATTTTTCCTGTGCATACATCTAGCACTTTTATGGGTACGTTGCCAAATACCGTATGCTGTGTTTTTCGGGATGGGATCAGAAAGAACACGCGTGCGAGTGCTCTATTTGTATGCGAAAAAAATCCAGATACATATATGCTTTAAGGAAGATTTTTCCTGTTAAAATAAATTTTGGAAAAGACAGTATTTCAGGAGGAAAAAAACCCCACAAACTTGCTCACACACTGTGGGACTCACCCTTTAGTTCTTAATATGAAAGAAATCCCTACTGAGAGGCCCCACTGACTTAAAATAAGGAGAATACTCCCAGGGTTTACAATTGTTGGATCGAGCCATCACATGCATTGCTTTTGCAGTTGTTTTTCTCCATAAGGAGGTTTTATTTTCCCTTCCTTTTTCCTTTAGAGCCGCTTAACCCCACAGTGAAGTCAAAATCTTTTTACTTATGTGATTCTACATCAAAAATCTGTGCTGCTATGGAAATGAATTTGATACCATAAATTCAGCCATGCAACTTCACTGTAGGGATCAAGTATGAAAGGGAGATTGGCTGAGAACAAGCAAGCTTTTAATCTCTCCCCTAATTATCAAGTGTGGCGAGACAAATTATGAAGAATAAATGAAGGATGAATATTTTAATTATTTTCAGTCTGCCGTGTTTCAGAACTTCTCCTGTGTCCTTAAGTCCATCCCTACTGTTCTGTTTAGTTAGTAAACGTATACAGACAGAGTATAAACTACACAGAAGTCCAAGTCTCAAGCATTCTTACAGATGACAATTATGAATTACAAAGGTCATAAAAGGAGAACTCCACATCCACCACTTTCTATCTCCTTATTTGCATTCTAAGGAATTTTTCTCATTGGTAAAAGTGGCTGAAAGAACAGAATGCCTCCTCATAAATTAAATATTTGGGGGACACTCATTTGTCACAGGAAAAAGATTATGCTTTAGCTGCAAATCAAATTTGCTAGTCGCTACTACTTAGATTATACACATGCAATTTCTCCATTTCTTTCCACTCCAACAAGGGAAACAAAAAAAACACCTCAAATACTCAAGGACATGGAATAACATTTTTGCTCTCAATAGTCATTGCCAAAGTACAAGCAAAATGTCAAATTAGGCAATTCATTAAAAAACAAAGTAGTTTTATTTCTCACCTGTAAGAAATCTCTATTCCCTAATAGACGATACTCTGCAAATATGCTAAGTTGTACTAAACAAAATTCAATAGAGGTACTGGGAAAGTGACAGCACGCACAAGTAAAAAACCCAGACAAAGGTAAGTACATAATACAGTATTATGCTGGCTGTATTATTAATAAAATCAGCAATGTAAGAGGAAGCATGGTTTAATTAGCAGTGTTTTGTCTCTGATTAAGGACAGTTGTAAAACGGTTGGTCTGGGGAAGAGTCAGCTAATTTTTCTGGGCATGATGACACTGGATAAGTATGTCACGCGTGAACCTGTTCACTTACAGCAGCTCAGTCAAGGCCACAGAGTGCCATTCAGACCATTTATCCTTCTAGGAAACAGTATGTCTCCTCTTTGGTTTCCTTTCTTGTTTCTTCTCTGAATCACTTTAGACCTTAAGCTCTTTGTAGCCTGAATAGCCTTTTCTAAGTACTTTTCCAATTATGTATCCTAGCAGATATTAATTCTGATTATATCTTTCAGGTATATCAAACAGAGAAACAATAACTAAATTACCCATAATAATTAAAAAAAATAATTTAAAAATAAAGACAACATTGAATAATGAACTCCAGAGCACAGACTAAAAAATAAGCTGTATAAAAACATGCTAAAAAAGGCCCAAACATTTAATCTCCAAAAAAGTTTGAATGATTTCTAACAGTTGAAATTAAAAAAATAAAATACAATAAAAGCTCTTGATGCCACTATAAGGACAATTCCCTTTCCTTGGGATATAAGCCTAAGACAAATTCTGATCTAGTGACAACAATGACCCATCTGGCTGAAGTTACACTAAGGAACAAAAGAAGGTCTAACGGACCTGATGGCCAAGAAACTTTGCAGTAAGTGGACACTGCTTCTTCAGTCAAGCTTTCATTGATTATATCCAAGACATTTCATATTTTCAGTTGTTTGACGCAGTTCAGGACTCAGAAACCAACTTTAGATGAGAAAATTTATAATTTTTTTCTACATTATAGACCTATGCTTATTAACTATACAAAGTTCCAAAACACAAATTCTATAACTGAACTAAGCTCAGAAGATGACTTATATTGATTTGACCTCTTTTTTAAAAAAACCTTTCAATATATGTTCCCAGGGATCAGTGCAAACTACAGAATTTGGATCTGACTTGTTCAAGTATCACAGCATGCATTGCAGGAGCTACCATTGCATTGTCAGACCACAGATAGTCATCCTGCAGAGAGGAGGACGTCATTTCTTATCCTGTGGGTGTGAATGGAATTATCACATAAGGTTGTATTTTAAGGTATTGTCTGGATTTATCTTTATTCCTTCTCTCATTCTTTTCTTATTGCTTCCTTCTTTACCCATCTTCACTTCTAACACACTAATGACTATATTATTCAATATAAATGTGTTGGTAATGCATAATGACAATAATGGAACCATTTTGAGCCAAAATCTGAAGTAATTATCTTAATTCAAATTACAATGTGGTTGCATACATGCAAGTCCCAACCTTGCATCATCCCCAAACTCAAAAGCATAGAAATTCAGTGATTTACAGTGGACATTAACTGAAAACGTATCAGAGACACAAAATGACAAAGCAGAAAAAATAACAAGCACACGCACACAAACACAAAACCTGGTTAGAGGGGAAAGACAGACAGAAAGAAAACTGCTATATGCTGTTTGGAAGAAAAAGGAGGAACTGGAAGTTCCCAGTTAATTATACAGTGTTCACTACCTGCTTTGCAGGAGCACAGTAAACACAATTAGTTCTGAGCATGATATGTGAGATAAAAAAGCAGAACTGACAATAGCATAAAACGGAGCCTTTGCTTGCCTTCCTTCAGTGACAGCACCAAGCACCCCGATGTCAGCTCCACGCAGAGAAATCGTGTCAGCTGCATTCTCTGATGACCACTATTTCCCCAACCAAGAGACATTCCAATTTCTTCCTGTACTAAACTTTAGCCTCCCAAAGCTACAGCTGCCAAATTACAGGCTCCCTTCCACATTATGAATCTGCTCCCTTAGGAAAGATGGTATTTTCTTATTTCACTTTTGACCTTTTCCTGTTACTGGTAAGAGAGGATGATAATTGACCCTATTGTAGAAGAAGAGAGGTTGGTAGGAAATGGAAGCGTTATCAGATACATAAAAATTACTTCTCTATAATCCCTTTACTTTTTAAGGAAAAAATAAACTCTTTTCATCCAAACCCACCGAAGAGAAAGCAAATAAAAATGATCATTTTCTTTTCACTAAAAACTGTAGCTCTTATTTACCCTGCTACTCTACAACAGGGATTGCAATGCAATAATAAAAGTTAGCATGTCTATAAATTATCCACTCTTTTGAACTATTCTTATCCTCATCTGAATCAGTCAGAGCTCAGGTGATTGTTTTTTTCTGGCAGGGTATCCTTGCTAATACTGAGTTTATTTGTATGGAAGATCAGATGTCAGTTACCATGTGATTGAAACAAAAGGTTCTTGAATTTCTGTCTGTCATGGATTTACTATTGGAACCTGTAACTTCACCTGATCTCTCAGCAAAGGGCAAGCAGATAAAAGGAGGAAAATGTTTAACTGCTTCTGGTCTAGAGTTCATGCATAATTTATTTTAAATTTCTTGTTTAAACATCAAAGTTGTCTTGTTGGGGTTTTTTTTCCCAACTTTATGATGGGTCCTATTCTGAAGCCCCTACACCTTAACAGCTCTTCGACTCCCACAACATGGATTTTGGTGTTCCTGTCAATCAACTTCACCTTGTGTAAGTGCCAGGCAATGGTAATTGATGTGAACAGAGCTATTCCTTATTTATCCCAGTGAAAGTAAGCAAGAAAGAAAACATGCTCTGTAGTGTGCATTTCTCATACATTCCAGCTCACTGCGCAGTGGAAAATGAATGTTTCTTGACTGTTAACTATAATTTAAGACTGGAAATTGTGACTTTTCAAGTCATAAGTGTGAAAAAGCTTTCACTTTAAGGGTACTCGTGCATAAGCTTTGGCATAAAATATTTTGTTTTGCAAGTAGAAGTTAAAATTACCCCAGTTTGAAGCAAAAGCCATTATAGATTGGATTAATGTTTAATTCCAGCATTTGACTGAAGTAGCTGGCCAAAAGAATACTAGTAGGAGTAGATCACATATTCTAACAGTATACTGAAGGCACTGCAGTGCTTTCTAGATTGATCTGAAAGAGCAGAGTGGAACACAATGTTCCGCTTCCCACTGAATTTCTATCCAGGTAATTGCTCAGCAGACAGCCTGGGAGCTGCCTTTAGGCTGCTGAGGACAAGCTGTGTGGCAACACGTATCCCTGCCCTAACCCATCACGTTCAGTGGGTCACACCAGCTGGAGACAAACGCCAGCCACGCTGGGGCCATGCCCCGAGGCCTGCAGCGAGGCACATGGCAGTTCTCTCTATCTCTAGAGACACACAACCTATATAGCCAAAGTTAGGGCCACCCCACTGATTTGACCCATTCCATACATCTCCATTTGAGCTATGCTTAAGCACAGACTCTTTGATTTTCATGTAGAAAGAACACAGGACTGTGCCAAGACATGCCATAAAAATGTCCGAGTATGTAAAAGGATCCCATAATGGAGGGTCCCAGTCTGAATTGGCATAAATCTCATTTAAGATACGACTGCTATTTATTTCATACCCAGGCAATCTGTACAAATTGAGACTACAGTTCTTTTAAGGCCTTACTTTACTGATAAAATAGCCCAACCTCTAAATTAGAAGCTTTTTTTTTACTCCCTTTTAGTTTTGCTTTCTCTTTTTCCATCAGGAAGATGCCACAGAAATCTAACAAATACAGAAAATTCTATCCCTGATCTTTTTCTTCACAGTTTGCATTACGCCAAGCAAAAAAAAATAAAATCAAATGTTAGTTTATTGCACTCAATCTAATCTAAACCTACAAGCTAGGTTGCTGGAACAGAATGAAATTTAAAAAACGCCTCTATTTCATAAAGTCAGTTTTGGAAATAGGGAGGGTTGTTAAATTTGTTTTCTTTCTTTCTATCCTTCCTAGCTTAGAATATTAAATTATAACTATATATTAAAAGGTGGTATTTTCTTTGTTCCAGAGAGGCTATAAAACAGCATTACGTAGTGACAATCAATCTGAACTGTAGCAATGGAATTCTGCTGTTTCAGCTCTTTCTGGCTCTGTCATTAGCAGAAAATAACTCCCCAAGGCTTTCTTACACTTTAAAGATTTATTTATTATTTTTTTTAAGTGCTTAAAACAAATATTTTCAAAGGTAATCAACAAACTTGAATTTCTTTTGCTTGCACTTACTCATCTAAAAATATTGTTCCTAGAGTGCTTGGTGACAGAAATATTTTACACCATACGAACCTCAGAGTCTCGCCTGGGATTCAGTCATACCATGCAGATTTGCATTTTATTTTATTTTATTTTAACCTCGACCACATGCAAGCTGACAGTCCACAAGCTAGAAATCACCCAAGTTCATGGAAACATGCATGATTGACTTTTCTATATCAATCTGCATCCAATCTGCTAAGTTAGAGGTCTTAAATTTATTACGCTACTCAGTTAGGAAAGCATTGAGACCACCACAATACTGCCATAGGGATATTCAGATAATCTCACTTCATCTCATGTATCAAACACATGGTAACAGCAAAAGTTGTGAAATTAGATGCATTCTTTAGAAATCAAGGGACTGTAACACTAAAGAATATAAGTTAGGATGTATTCACATAGGATTCCGAGCTAAACGTAAGTTTATTCTGATATCAAACACAGCATGGTATTGAACCCACATTAGAGAACACTGATGAGAGGTAAAATACATTATTAGTCTAAGTGATTTGGTCTGCTTGGAGGTCAAACAACTTTTGATCAGTTTCTGATCCACAGGCTGCAAAACACTGTAACAACAGCTTCTGCAGAAAGTCCATCACTTGCTTGAGCTGTGTATGTAGAACAGCTGCCAGAAATACATAGTCTTCGTGCAAAAATTGTAAGAGATCATTTATTTCAATGGTTACTTTCTTGACCAAAATTTAAGGTTTTATTCTAGACAGTTTTTGCATCCGGCAGAAAAAGAAGGCACACTACATTTTTAACTTTTAAGTTTTGCTTTCTTCCTTTGCATTAAGCACAAGGCACCTTAAAACAGTTAATCTGCTGTAGATTTGGATCCTAGTTTATCTTCTGGAAACATATTGTCATGCCCAAAGATCAGCATTTTTCAATGAGCTCAATGGACCAAATTATGTCTATAGCAAAGGAAACTAATTGGCTTTTCTCTCCCCTTCTTGGATGGATAATAGCCTGTGATTATTAATAAAGCATTTGTTCTCACTCAAGAAGTTTCTTTTGCCTTTTCTTTGGGTTGTACGTGCATAAGGGTTGCATAGACATGGGCTGCATATTGAGAAGCAGAAATGCAATACCAGGAACTACCATTCAGTTTGTGGGTTTTTTTACATTGCCTACAAGCAGTGATTGTTATTTATCTTGCTGATTACGTTTGCACACAAACTGAAGAGGATGGAAGATATTTAGAAACACTAGACCTTCATCTCAACATACAGAATGATGCTTAGCTCTTTAAAATGCGTAGGTCGGAAGAAGATTAAATATAAGAAAATATAGGAAGGAAAGAAGAAAACATGCCCAATTCCCTCCATGGAGAGTTTGGAGTTGGTGAGGGTCAACACCACATATCAGAACCTCTCCTTTACTTATTTTCATTTATCTTAATATCTCTTTTAAGAGGCTTCATCTCATTAGTCAAAGATTAAAAATTGAAAAGCTCTTCTTACCTTTTGTTTTTCCATATGAAGGAGGGAATTGAGCAATTTTCCGATTATTTCATTACCATTTCTCCCACAATTATATGAGTAGGAGGAAACATTAAGTAGAAGACTGAGAAGTAAGATGCATTCGGTTCACCTGCATGAAGGCTGAGACCTGAAGGGTCAGGGAAATCCACTGTGTCTCCTCCTAACCTACCAACCAACTCGCTCCCCTGCTTTCAGGAAGAGCTTCATGCACTTCAAAATATTGTGTAACACCTTCCCCAGTTTCCCTGGCCTTATCAACTTTGGCTTAACGAAGGCAGGCCTGAAGGGACAGTGACTGGCTGTGCACATGTGTTTGCTCTCTGGTGTCCCCTAATTTCCCTTATACTTGGGTATATGGCACCGCACCAACTCCAGCCTCTTCACTGTGCATGCCTCCGAGTCTGCTGATCTCTAATATTAAAATCCACAAAATCAGAAAAGAAGAGAATTCATCCTGTACAGAAGATTGTCGGAGCCCAGCAGCTACAGGAAACTCTCTGCTTTGCTGGGGAAAACCCAGCACATTTCACTTGCAACTTCGAAGTCACATCAGAATTTCTTCTCATTTTATCATATCAAGTCAGAACTAGTTTTTGTCAAGCTAGGGCAAAAGTGTAATCAGGCCAGTATGTGTCAAGTTATGTAAAGAAAAAATGAGTGCTAAATCAAATACAATGGGAAGCTGGCCTTCAAGGTTTTCTTTTTATTGGAAGCATGCCCCTTTGGAGTTGTCTGCGGATGTGAACTCCCTATAAATAAATTTGAAATTATTGCAGCTGACATTTCTAATGACTGGTGATCTAGCTACTAAACATCTAAATTTTTTATTATACATCTAAGGCCTTCAGTTTTAAACAGAGATATGAGTCGTGTGCTTACATTTTGCATGGCAATTTAGGCCCTAGTCCAAAGCCTGAAGTCAGCATAAATTTAACAGAAAGATGCCACTTGCTTCCAGTGTAATTCTGACCATGACCGTGCCTGCTTTTATGTATTTGCAAGTAGGTGCTAACAGCCATCCAAGACAATTATCTGTACCTGCACACCCTGTGTGCAACCATACACACATGAGCAATCACAACAAGCCTGAACCCAAATTTAAATTAGAATGCAGACCTGTAAGTTAAAACAAAGTGCTGATTACTACCGGAATTTAATAAAAGAATTTATCTAAAAACTTTGAAAATACTACTGTATTTCTCTTTGCAAGTAAAATCACAGTAAGAAACGCTGCATTATTTATTAATTTTATTATGTAAGGAATGGATGTGTCATAATGACCTGTTATGTCAATGAGGCAATGACCTGTCAATGACATAACAGGTCAAGGCATCCAATGTGTCAACATCACTGGCCCTTCCAGAGAAAGCAAAGCAGGCTTTGCTGGTGATCAGCATTACAGATCTGTTTGAAGAGTCTGCTGTTGAGGAGAGAAAGAAATGAAGGCAAGGCATGGCACACTTCTAGCCTGAAGTTAGACTTGGTTTTAACTGTGACCTTACTCCGTTCCCATCACTCCTACTTGTCTTCTCCCACTAGTTCCTCTTTTCAACCTCTTTTTGGCATTAACTATCCTTTAAGGGCATTTGGTTAGAGTGAGCTCAAACATCCTTTACAGGAGAACAAGAGAGGGATGAAAAAGAGTAGAAAGAGCAGGTAGGATAGCAAAGTTTGGGGTTTTCTTCCCCTCCCAGAACTCATTCTTAGCACCTTGGCTACTGGAAAAAGATGGTAAACTGGCAAAAGTATTACAGTGTTTTACTTTTGGTGTGTACTATATTACTTGCTATTGCTGCCAATATTAAGAGCTTCATTTTTGCAAGTATTTGAGGCAGGAAACAAAGACAAAGTAGACAAAGTTCTAAATGAACTAAATGCCACGTGAAACCTGGGAATTAGATGAAGATGTCTGAAGTAGGGCCGATTATTATTGCTGGATTTTTCCAATTCCCAAGAAAGAAATGACAAGACGCAGCTGGGAGTTGACCACAACAGTCTATTGAGACAAGAAGTTCCCTGGAACATATGGAAGAAAAGTGGCTAACTAATGCAGAAAATTCAGCAGAGATCCACTCCGAAATTTTCAGTTGCTGAATTTTGTCTATTACTTTAATCTTAATGGGATCTAGCCCTTCATAATATTTCTATAATAGAGGAGGATTGTCTTGTAAGGTCAAGTTCTCATACAGAAGAGCCACAGAACTACACCATGCTTAAACTGGGCACCTGGGAAGTATTTTTCTTCCTCCCAAGATTTTAGAATAGGAGGGAATATGTGAGCCTTCGATACTAAAACCCAACAAAATAAACACACTGATGTTTTAACTCACCGAGCATTTCCTTGCCAACATACACTTCACATTAGGCTGAGTTCTTATTTCGGTTTAGCATTTTCTTAAAAGGAAGCAGTTCCTCTGAAGCAAAGCCATTACTGTAACCTACAGCTCATCCTACAAGGATCATTTCATAATTATCAAGATGCTTTAATAAAGCCAATATTCTTTTCTTCTACATACTACTGTACATTAAGAAAAATAAGAAATATTTACGCACCTTAACCCAAATTCTCATTTTAGCAATATTAATCCAAACAATTGTGGTTTTTTTTTTTTCAGTAGAACAATATGCAACATTTAAGGGTTAGGAGAGTGGAAAAAGCTGCCATTTTAGTAGTTTCACTCTTAATTGCTCTTTTTCACACATTCATTTTCATTGTTCGCCATGTTACTAACTAGAATCAGTTCAAGTCAGTCCTTTAGCATCAGGCCACCTAAGCACTTGTTTCTTGCTGTTTTCCACAATGACTTCTAAGTTGTCCCAAATGCTATTAAATTAGTCATTCGTTTCTTTTATTTTTTTATCAATTACTTCCCACTCGTCAGCACTGTCTGCCAACTAACTATTGAAACTGAAATTTACAAATTATTTCAAATCATATGTTTTGGTAGTGTGCATTGTACAGAAAAAAGGTCAACTTTACAGTTTTATACATATGATCTATAAATAACTTCCACAAAATTCTTTACATCAAAAATGAGTCACCAAGCTACATATCACTGGCTGTTATTTTCCAGGTCTTTATCTTTAGAAGTCTCTCAGTAGCCTGTTTTTCAGAAATACAGGACACTATATGCACTCTGTCTTTTCAGGAGTGGAAAAATCAAAGCCAGCCAGAACTGTTGTACGTATGTATGTTTCCAGATTAGTAAAAAAAAAAATATAAACAAAACCTTAAAGAAACCTATATTCAATCTTATTAATGGCTTCCTCCTTAGCTGTGTTTAATCACGGGTATGAGTGGCACTTACTTGGGCTTAATCATGGCTGACACTTAATTTCGGTATGATTTAAAAAGTAATATGCTCAAAATGCAAAGCTGAACCGTGGGCCTGCACTTGGACTGCACCAGACTCCACAACCAAAGTAAGAAGTCAGAAGACTCCCGTGCTGCCCACTTAACCCTCTCAGAAGAAAGGTAACTCCTGCAAACAGGAGAGCTATATTTCCCAGAAAGGGCTGTGGCTGAGAGCCAAGCCATGAAAACCAATGTGCCTTTCATGGCTTTTCAGAATGACACCAAGGGAATGGATCTCAGAAGAGTAGCACTACCCAGGGAAGATGTGCAAGTTGGACATCTCTCATGCATCAGAAACCATTTTCCTTAAATACCCACATTTCCCTTAATCTCTCTTCTCATTCTTCTACAGTTATTGATAACAATTACTGCAGGCATTGAAGATCATGATCTTTTCTGAACAATCTTGAGGCAGGACACAAGAACAGCAGCAGGTGAGGAAAGCATCCCAATCCCAAGTCAAATCTCAGTAGTAGTACTTAGTAGTAGGGTTTATATTGCATTTCACTGTACCTTTGTGGAGTTTGAGAAGTGGCCACAGTTACCTGCTGCTCGAGCAGCTCAGAACCTCCACATCCCTAATTAGTTGCAGATAAAAACAGAAAATCACCCTTTATGAGCTTAGGTAAGATTTATATGGCAGGGAAAGCACTAGATCAGCATCCTAATATTGCATAAACTTTATAATATTTTTTACTATTTTTACTGACTTTTTTTAATCATAGGAACATCAGCATTGTTTGCTGATTTCTTAATTGTTGCCATTAATAAAAACTAGCATTTAGGGATCTTTAAGGTCCCTTCCAACCCAAGCCATCTTATGGTTCTATGATTCTAAGACTGATTCTACTCAGCTTGGGAATCAGTGTAAAGGGAGCTGGGGAATATCTAATATAATTTGATGATGCTTTTATTACGCATCTCATTAAAGAGATGCCACAGGTAAATAACAAAGGTACAATATACGGACAGTTCATTAGAATCAAAATGTTAAGAACTATAAAAAAACCCTAGGCAAAAAGATGAACATTTTTTGGTAATACCCAAGGCAAGTAAATACAATGTAAATGGAATGTGCCCTCAACACACTTTCCAAATAAGCATCTAACATTCTTCAAGTACAGGACATGTCACATTATAGACGTCCTTATTTCAAGTTTCTGCCAGAGGCACACAACATATATACAGAAAGGCAGCATGGAAAAAATATACAAGCATAATATAATTGGGCTAAATGTAGCTTTTCAGGATGAACTTCTAGAAAATAAATCTCTTCTACAAGTTTCACATTGTGCTTTTGAATCTGCTAAACAACAGTTAAGAGTTGTCATGTAAACTGCTGGTGGTAAGGTTCCATTTTTTTTACCATTGACCACAATAATTAGAAATTAACAGGAAAGAGCATTATTAGCAGTATAAACGAATAAATTCAAGGTGCCTCCTGAAGAAGCTAATACGACAGTTAACTCTGAAATATGAACAATAAGATGCACAATCACAAATCAAATCAGAGGTTATCACCACCAGCAAACAGAACAAAATCCATGACAAAATACCTACATAAAGAGTGACCAAAAGAAATGCCACAAAATAATTTTCGATAATGAAGCATGAACTGTTCTGTAAGATCAGAATGTTGACTTTTATCTCCAGTGGTTTCGAAAAACCTAGTGGTTTCTTACAGATAGGAAACATAATTGCAAGTTTACCAAAATTCAGAATTTAAGAACTGAACAAGAACCTAGATGACAGAGGCAGGTGACACTGCTTACAGCATTTATTCACCTCGGGTGAACCAGGAAGCCTCCTGGAATGATGTGAAAACTAATTTAGTTTTATAAGCAAGAATACAGCTGCTCACAATCTTCCAAATCCACCATAATTTGTGAACAAAGTCTAGCATTGCCCACAGTCAGAAATACATGGGGTGTAGCCAAGATCTAAAGGTACACTGATCTAATTTGAACCATTTAGAAGTGAAAAGACAACCAGTAAGCAGCCTGTTGACTACGTGCATTACATCAGTGGAGACAACTTACTGTCCTATTAGGCTTATGTAGGTAAACATAAAAGCACTGAAAGAGCAATGATGAATGGAGTGCCAGCATTCTGCTGTTTCTTCTAGCCAGAGACTGTCGAAGTCTTTGGCATTTAGCAAATTTCAAGCAGACTCTACAATAAGTGGATGTGCAATGATGAAAATTAGAAAATTGAGGGAGAATGAGTTGTATAATAGTATGTGTCTGGCTGCATGTGGATGAGTGGGCTGTCGGACTGTCTGAACATCAAGTTGTAACACTGGATCTTAATGATCATAAACTCCCTCTTGAGACAATAAAGAGGAAATGGAGAGTATATACCAGCAGTATCAGAAAGGACAGGGAGGACCTCACAGAATTCTAGAAAAAATAGAAAGTTTGATGACTAAACTGATAACGCAGAGGCACAAGGTCAAGCTGAACTACCTAGGCTAAGGGGTCTTAACCCTTAGCAGGGTTCTCAAGCAGCTCAGGGGGATACAGAACAGCAAGAGTTTCCTTACTCAGCCACTAACAACAGAGACGACTTCTCATTTTGTGTTGAATATCAGAGGACATGGTACAGGACAGAGAAAGTTTACCCTTCATCTCTAAATAAGTGTGACACAAGGAGAGTATTACTTCTTAGGGATATGCCTCCTTGAAAAAAAATAGAACAAAACAAAAAAACCCACCACCAACAAAAACCCATCACCCTTCCAGTGACATCCCTTACTCTTGGCTACTGCAGCTTGCACAGTCCTTTACCTGAAGATAAAAATCTTGTCCTAATTTCCAACAAGTTATCCTAGAATCTTTACAACTTTCGATGTCATCTGATGCCTTCAGCACAGGAAAAATGTGGACCTGCTGGAACAGGTCCAGTGGAGGGCCACAAAGATGATCAGAGGGATGGCGCACCTCTCCTGTGAAGACAGGCTGAGAGAGTTGGGGTTGTTCAGCCTGGAGAAGAGAAGGCTCCGGGGAGACCTTGTAGCACCTTCCAGTACATGAAGGGGGGTCTACGGGAGAGATGGGGAGGGACTCTTTATCAGGGAGTGGAGAGATAGGATGAGGGGTAACAGTTTCAAACTGAAGGAGGGAAGATACAGATCAAATATTACGAAGAAATTCTTTATTGTGAGGGTGGTGAGACATTGGAACAGGTTGCCCAGAAAAACTGTGGCTGCTCCATCCGTGGAACTGGATGGGGCTTTGAGCAACGGGGTCTAGTGGGAGGTGTCCCTGACCATAGAAGGGGGGTTGGAACTCAGTGATCTTTAAGGTCCCTTTCATCTCTAACCATTCTATAATTGTATGATCTATTAACTCAGTTAAGAAGCTATCAGCCATTACTAGCAATACTAGATTAATAATAAAGTGATTTCAGTTGTTGACTTTAAATTTTATGTGGTAAATTACACTGTAGCCTTACTAACAAACACTTCTATAGAGGCATTTGAAGCTGGGCTTAGTATAACCCTTTCCCTATCAAAGCATGTTTCTGTATAACAGAAACAAAGATGACTAATAAAAAAAATATTTATGCTGTATTTCCAATAAAGACTGGCAAGGACTAGATCAGTTTGATTTAACTGGTGGCCATCAAAGTACATTTGTTCTAAAAAACATTGCAGCAAAATCTTCATCTCCAAACCCCAAACAAGTCAGTCAGACACTCCCAGGCTGTGTCTGCTCCAGAATTTTAAAAATTTCATTAATGTAACCTCATAACATAGTCTTCTTGGAGACCTAATATCTGTAAAATTTATATGGCTTATTCTTGCTTTATTTTAAATGATAGGAACTTCTGCCTTCAGCCACGCTCCATCATCACACTTTAGTTCCCTGTTTTGCAGCCCTAGCTATCCCTTATCTTTTTAATTTTTTTTCCCCTTCCACATGTCTTTAGTTTCTTGGCCCCTTCCCTACACTGTCAGAGGCAAGATGGAAACACCTTCAACAGAGATCCAAATTTACTTTTCTCTTCAAATACCATTCTCCAGAACTAGTGCATTTAGAGCAACAAGGAAAGGGCTTGAAACAAAGTAGAAGGAAATGCAAAGGCTCCCTTAACCTGCTACCACCTCAAGTCAGAATTACCATGGCACAGCAGTGAAGACACTAAGTAAACAGTATTCAAGTGAATGAAAGCTGCTTCCACAAATACTAACATTGTAACATGGAGATGGACGTGTTTTCTGAACACAGAGCAACATTTACTTCAAAATACAGGAACGTCCACAGGAAGTAAATTCTTTCCTAAAATTTAGTGTCCACACATTTTCATGAGTTATCAAAACCATTTTTTTAAAAAACCCCTACTTTAATGCATTTCACAGAGAGATTTAGGCACTATTTTAATGACTAATTATCTAGATTTTTCCTCTCCTTTACCAAATAACTTTTTATTTGCTTTTCTGTATGGCAAAACTGTTGCAACAGGGGAGGTAAGACATACCCAAATGTTTGCAAGTTGTAACTCACCCAGAGGCAGGCACAGCAGAAAAGTATTTCTGCAGACAGCTGCCTGGTTGTTAAAAGATTAGATGGAGCTATCGCTGCCCGTCTGCAACCTCTGCTTTTTCTAGATGCACTTGGAAAGAAAAGCCAAAGTATTTCACTCCACTCTGTAAGTATCCAAACCCATCTTTTTTTTTGTAAGCATTTTCCCACTGTACCAACCAGTTACAGGCCCTGAGAGATACTGGGATAAAAAAAAAAAAAAACACTTACATTTCAGACCTCAAAGAAATTAGGCATGCCCAGCGGAGAAGCCACAGACACTCAAAGAGTAAGAAACTGAACCAAGGAGGCCAGCAGAGAGTTTTAGCTCTTTTCCAAATTAGGCTCACAATTTTTCCCCAATTTCACATAGAACCTAATTTGGATACCTATGTCTGTGGTGGCTCTTGTGCTAAATAGTTAAACTTATTTTAAAGTGAAGGTCATTTGCTTATGAAAGCCCTTAAGAAATTTTAAAGCTTCTCATTTTACTCTACCAATTTGTGCTTATTAAAACCTCCCATTTCTTAAAGATGCAGGGTCTCTCGCAATTTTGTGAAATCATGAGGGTTGCTTAATTGAGCAGTGCCTCCTTCTAGCATGAAAATCATTCTCACAGCTCTTGAGTGACTCAGTTCAGAAGCGCCTGGTCTCTGCCCATTCCTGAGCGGACAGGCACCCACATTACAAAAACTACCCTCACAGTGTGAGCCCATCGCTGCCAGCTCAGCAGAGAGGACAAATAAGCATGAACTGGGTGTCCCTACTGACTACGCTGTCAGACTCAAAATTAGTACTTCTAGAGGTGCCTCGAGTAATACTAAAGGACTCCACAGGAGCTTTGTATTTCACATGCTATATGTGATCTGGGGGTAGGTTAACGGTTGTTCGGCATCTACTGCATTCCCCGTGGCAATTTCAAGCCTTTATTTGCTTCAGAAATCAGAACTTCTTACTTCCCAGGCTTACCTCAAACGTTAATTAAGATTTATTTTGAGATGCTTGCGCATTTCAAAGTTATATTGAACAAGAAACAGCATCAGGTGATATTTCCTGCTAATAGAATTTTAGCAGTTCTGTATAATGCAGCGCCGCTGCATGAATGCTTCAGGAAGACATACTGCCTTACTTCAGCTACTAAAATCTATAATCAACTGCAGACTCATGAAACCATGGTTTAAAGATATTACACTTTTAAATCATATTTGTGCAAATGAAAAGGTAGCGTTATCTCACTCTTAAAATTAGTTCCAAATTCCATTTTTTGTTCAGATTAAACCAGTACACTCCTATAACTTCTCAAACATCCATTCATCAAGGTATAATTCTACCTTATTAAATGTAGAAACGGTACCTTCTTACCTCACAAATCTGTGCTATTATCTCACCAAACTGGCAAAAATACAGGTTTAATTGATTCTTATACTTCTATAAAACTGCAAGCCGACACAGCTGAAACAAATTCTATTCCATTTTCTGTATCATCCTAAATACCAACAGCTCCATGCAAGACCTGTGAGTTCAATGAGCATTTCGAAGACATAAACCGAAACGGTTGCACAGCTGCAACACAAGACTTTTCTAACCCAATCTTTGTCACCACTGATGATGTATAAAATGGAAATTACCCACCCGGATTCAAATTACTGTTTCTTGGCAGTTTTGAAATAAACTTCTCTCTTCATTTCATTGTAATCTGGATATAGATATTCTGAAAATTACTGCAGCGAAAAAAATTAACTTCACAATGAGAATTTTAGACTCACTTACAGAAGTAGACCTGCCACTTATAAAAAAAGTAACAACAACTTATATGTTGCATTAGAGACAAATTCCCCTTCCAGTGAACCTTAAGAGTAGATTAATTCACATAAAGAGGAAGATCTTAATAATGTTTAAAATATTTTTTCCATGTGCTTCTTGTCAGACCAGATATATCACAAGTGCACACAGTTGTTTGCTGAAATCAGGAATTAGAGAAACCCCATGAAAATTATAATAAATGTGAAAGTATCCCAAGCTAAGGTTTAAAAAACACTTTGTTCTTAAAAAAGGTATAGTCCATTCCTAACCAAAACATTCAAGGCATCCACATTTTAAATACAAAGATGTCAATACAGCAAGGTGCTGCCAGCTTTTACTTATGTTAATGGGAGGTGAAAGGCTCAGTCCCTCACAGGATGCTCTGTTTAAGAAAATTATTCAGTAGCCAATTCTGCCTTGAGCGATCAAAAGTTACAGATAGGTGGAATTTCAGCCTAGTAGGGACTCTCCATGCACTCCTCTAACATTAAGTTCTGGGAAAGTATAGTTGCAACGTTGCTGTAAAAGAAACAGACTGTAGATGAGAATGCCAGAACTCCAGCTTTTCCAAATTATTACAATACCCACAGAAGGTATGGAAAACATGGGTTCAGTTTCTATTGGTGCTTTGTCTTTTTTTATCCTCTGTACAGATGTGCATTTTCAAGTTTAAGGGCTGTAGTAGATAGTTCTCAGATTTTGCCTTAGGCAGTACAGCATCCTCATTGGAAAACTGCTCTCAAAACCTCACTATTACATGGCTGAGCATTTCAACACTACTGTATTTGGTCTATTACTTTTTTTCATTTTCTTTGCCATATATGAATCCACTTTTTATTTAGAGCAATGCTCATTTTCTCTCTCAACATTAATTGTCTCCTTTTTCTTCCTCTCATATGCTCTGATTAATTCCAAGATCACGCTTTCATTTGTTCAGTTATGAAAGTTCTTCTCTAACCATTTTTCACCTTAATTGATTTACAGTAATGCCAAAGTTTTATTTAAGGAACTAGCTGATTTCAATAATTAATTCTACTGATTTATCAAAGTTCTGTATTAAAAAAAAATTCTATTGCTATTCAGTGGGGTTTGCTTTTGTTTAATCTGAATCAACAGCAATCACTCAACTCAAAGCTACTCTAAACCTACTCTTACAACTGCTGCTTTGTAGCTTCTGTTCTCAACATTAAGAGAGCCTCCTTCATTCCCCAGGACACATCATTCCAGCAGGATTTCTTTTGCCTCCAGGAGCACTAACATCATCTGTAGATTGAGCCATAGCCAAAGCTGAGGAGTCTACAGCAGATGCACAGCACCACTCTATCAGAAAGAGCTCCAGCTCTTATTGCCGCTTCCCTACCACCAGGGAAGACCAGAAATCGGCCCTACTTATTTTCAGTTTACCATCACTTCAAACTCTTCTTCCTTAAAACTCTGCCTAAATCAGACCCACCTCTGCGTTAGCTGTTAGCAATTAAATGCCAGCAGCAATCAAAAAGAGGCACTAATCACAAGAAAGGCTGGTTCCCACCTTCCTTCCTTACTGGGGGAAGCCTTGTATGTATTTTCATTTATTTACTATTGCTTGACCCTTCTTTTAACATATGGGAGATGCAAATTCAATTCCCTGACCCAGGGAATTGATAGTGCTGTGTAACAGAGTGGCCCTGAAGGAGAAGGATGCAAGAATATAGCTCTGTTTACTGCTAGGTAGTCATTCCTAGCAAAACAAGAACAAGAGGGTTTAAAGTTTTGGTCTGAATTTAAACCTAGTCCTGTTTTGTTTGGTGCAAGAACAGAGATAGAAAAAATAACTGGACTTACTCAAGGTACAGTTGTGTATCTTCGAAATATTAATGAACTTCTCCAGAGTTGCTGTGTTTGAATCCCTCACGGGATTTTTTGAATAGTCTTTTTTTGTATTAGTAATTTTGCTATCTCCAGGAGAATGAAAAAGCTATAAAGTATTTAATTTAAGAATTTAATTTCAAACAGATAGATGAACAGGAGTGCACTTTAAATTATAAATAGGAAAATTGAATGATAAGAAATATGCTTTCATTACTTTCTAAGTACAATAATAACACTTGCTACCTTGGGCCAGAAGATTATTGGCAACCAAAGTTTTAATCATCCAAACAGAAGTATTTTGTGTGTCTGCGAGATAGCTGTTTCTCTACTACAATACATTTCATGATATTTTGAGCTTTGGCTAATAAACATTTAATAATGATTATATTAAAAGTTATTGTCCTTGGGGCTTGCTTTTGATGTGTACCATATAAAACAGGTGTCTTGTATTATTTTACTGGCACTGGGGCTTTCCGGTTTGCACTGAGCTTAGAATTATTAGTTTAGAATCCAGTTGCTATCTTTGTTATTGCTTTGTAAAGTTCTAATTAGAATTTGGGGAGTCTAAAGAAGTAATATGCTTTATGAATAGTGCTATGTCTTAGATGCATGATTGCTATTCACTTTCTTTCACTTGTTTTATTAAGCAGAGAACAGCAAAGAAATGTTTGAATAATCTTGTATATTTGATCTTTGCGTGCTAGAAAGAATTTATTAAGAATATGGGATGATGCTCGACCAGTACCCGCTTTTATGGTGTCAGAATGGAGATGGTGCTAACTAAAGACTGAGCAAAATCTGTATTAAAAAAATCTTCACTGGTTATTTAGACCATACAATTCCAGTACTCTAGGTTAGAAGTGATTTCTCAGGTTATCTAGCCCAGATACCTTCACAAGCACACATGACACTACAATCCAAATATTGCACCAAGCTTCCTCTTGAACACCTCTACTGCTGATATCCTCATAATTTACAAGGCAAGTGTCTGTCTGTCTTCAACGCTAGGAATCTTAAGGAATACTACTTAAAACATTTCCCTTTTTCATACATGCTTCTGCTTTAACACACACATAGTTAAGACTGTCATTTCAATGGAGTAACATGTACATGACCTGAGTCTGTCCTTCTAGCCAAACCCCTCTGATAATCTTCCATAGACATTGCTCCATAGATTTTCATATAGCTCTGTAAATAAACTGTTTACAACTACTCAGTGATCGTGTACAAAAAAAAAAAAAAAAAAAAAAATCAAAGGACTGACTTCTGACTTTTCTGCCCTTTCAGTAATGAAATGAGATCACACCAGGACTGCAGGTTTTCCACAAGGAGTGATAACACTCTCCAGTAAGCTATCACTCTGACTGCTACATAAAAGCAAGGTGAGGGATGGAAGGCTGGGCATCCTGGGCAAGAAGGGAAGTTGTTGAAATGCCCACATCCAACAATTGGCTGACAAAAGAGAAGCATGTAGTTAGAGATGTGTAAATAATTGATTTTTCAATTTAGCTACTGACTTGAAAAATCAAAGAACCAAATTCAGACCAATTGACCCAGAATAGAAGCGTTTTGGGTTTGTTTCCCTCCCCGTTCTCTTTTCAAATACAGTGAATGTGACAGGCTATTGAGTCTCTCTTTTATTCTTTTTTGAATAGTTAGGATTGATCTAGATAGTAGAAGGGTTTCAGCTGATGAATCAGAGAAAGGTCCACCTCAGAAGGCCTCTGGCTACTTTTGAGAGGCGTAAGATGCCTGAGTTCAAGTCCATCTTATGAATTAGAAAATGATTACAGGTCAGTTCCCCAGCCACTAGCTTAAGAAAACAGAAATGCTGCAGTTCAGAATGACAGAACAGAATTATTTTGACATTCCAAAACTTTTCCTTTTCTTTCTGCAAACTAATTCTTGAATTCAATCTGGATATGCAGTTTTAGTTCAAAATAAATATATACACATTTTCCGCCTGGATAAATCACTATTTTTTGTTTGGGTTTGTTTGGATTTTTTTTTTCCTGGGAAGGGGTTTGTTTTGTGCCTTTTCCCCTGAGCTCTGTATGTAATCAAAAACAGATTATCTTCAGCACTGTGGGCTATTTTCTTCTTCTCTTTAATGGTCAGCAGTGAAGTGGAAAGTCGGCCAACTGGAGAAAGTCTCTTGCTTGTGTTAGGCAATCCCTATGGAAGGCTCATCACTGATGTCATTAGCAGGACACAAAATGCCGTGTCATTTTACCTCTGTGAATGGCTGATTTTTGGCAGCTGTAGGTACCTTATTCCAAGATCTAACAGCACACATGTTCATTTTACTCTTGAAAATAGGAAAGCTGGACTTCTGGTTATTAAATAGATATAGCAGCTATTAGATTTCCTGCTTCCACTAGTAGGTCTAAATCATTTCAGTATTATCTAGTTCATCTGTGTATCCATTAACTAGAGTCCCTGGGCATTGCATTTGCTAAAACTTAACATTTTAAAGTTTGGTGCTCCATCCATCATGGAATATTTGTGATATCTTTTGGGCTTCAATTAACAAATATGATTAAGGGACTAAAGCATCATTCACATGAAGGAAGGCCGAGAGCTGAGAATGTTCAGCCTGGAGAAGAGAATGCTCAGGGCAATCAGGCAGCACCCAGGCTCTTCTCAGCAGCAAAAGGCAGTAAGTAAAAGTTACAAGATATGAAAAAAAAAATAAACAAAAACATTGAAACCATGAAATTCAATCCAAACACAAGAAAACAGGTTTTACTGTGATGGTGGTCAAACGCTGAAACAAGTTGCCCAGAGAGCTTCTGTCAGTGAAGATATTCAAAACGTGACTGGACACAATCCTGGACAAGCCACCCTAAGCTGCCCCTACTTGAGCAGAGGGTTCCCTCCAACCTAAATGGCTCTGCAATACCATGAACAAAATGAGAAAGAACAAGTCTGAGGCAACATAACACTAACTACAAGATACACCTAGATGGTGCTGAATAACCCTCACTGACAGCAGGGCATGGCCCTGCTACAGCTCAGGGCTGTGTCACCTTCCAAACAGGTCAGCACTGTCTCCAAACACAGCAACTTTGCATGGGCCTGAAATTAAGCATCCAAAGAGACACCTCCTTATCTGTCTAAAGTAATAGTTATTTACAAAAACTCACTAAAAGCAGTCCCCGGTCTCCTTTCATCCAGAGCAGCAGTAGTTAAAGCATGGGTTCAGGCTGCCTATCCTTCTCCTATGAGGAGGATGAAGCATCCCATCCCACAGGGGAGTGTTTTTGCCACTAGGACAGAGCACAGAGAAACAGCAGCGTGTCCTTCAGTCAACTCATGGAACAGGCTACAGAACTGGCACCACAGAGAACCAGAGTGAGTGGCTGTACAGCCCCCTGATTCACACAACCATAGCATGAGCCAGGTCTGGAACTCAGGGTTCCTTTTTAGTCTTAAATACTTTATACCACTGCTAACAGTTCTGAAAAGAGAAAAAACCAACAACTCTGGCTATTGACCTGTTCCATAAGCTACAGGATTCTCTTCCAAAGGAGGAATCAAGAGTTTTCAGACAACACGTCAGTATGTTTTCAAATTGTGTACATTATACACCACATTATTCCAAGGTCTCAGAAGTTGCTCATCTTCCATGCTGTTCCCATTCCAAGAAAGCTGAACAGCCGCCAAATTTTTAAAAGGTATTTAAAGATATATCCAGGTATCAGATGTGGTTTAAAATAACTTAAAATTTGGCACAGAGCAACTAAATCTGTCAACTAATTTTCATGTTCTTTTTCCTTTTTAAAATGGTTTTCTATATTTGATATATTTTGACCCGTTTATTTTAAAGTATTGCTTTTTAGCAAAACAGATTAGTGCTTAACGACTACATGGAAGCAAAATGAAGCAATGTTTTGACTGCAAATGAAAAACAAAATATTTAGGATACGTTTATGTTTCCAATGCTTTTTAACATTCTTGGAGGATGTATACTGGCACTATCATATTTCATAGATGTTTTGTGTTCCTTAGTTAAAACTAGAGATACAACTTATCCAATTTGTTTTAGGTATTAATATTCATTTATAATATGAAATAAGGAACAGATGTAGTTAAGTAAGGCAGTAGGAAAAAGTTGAAAATATCTTTTCGCTTTCTCACTAAGTGTCAATTATTGTTAGTTGCCCGTTTGCTTTTTACTTCGTGGTCACATTTTTGTCTTTGACAAAAATCTGCTTTTAAAGTTATCCGATAGCCCACTCAGTAAACTACCAGTAACACAGGAGTTGAATACAAGATCTGGTCCAATTGCCTTGTTCTAGTAATCTAATTGCATAAATGTGTATGCACCAAAAAAAGCTTGCAAAATATATATATATGCAAAATGGAGTCACAAAAGTGTTGGTTTGTGAAATACTGGGAGGTATAACAAGTTCGTTTTTTAGTGTGCTGTTTGTTTTTACCAATTTTTTTGTGCCTAACCACAAACTTAAGTAAATACACAAGAAAAAGTTAAAAATTAGCTATTAGATAGCTAAATACCACAATGCGTTCATACAACTGTGTGCTGAGTTAAAAAACCAAAACAACACACCCCTAGCTAAATCTTAGGATCTCCTAGACTAGACTGACAAAATGATTTGATACCACTGGTTGCCCTAAGATGGAGAGGTCATCTGACCAAGAGAACTAATGAGCAATGGGATAATCATTAAAATTACTGTGGCATTGGTTGCCTTGATAACCTATTGCTCTGTTAATTAAGCCTCTGCCTCTCCCAACAGCCAGCAGTTATTCTCTCTTGCACTGAAAGGTTAAAAATACGAGAAATCTAAAATGGGAGTGACAGAAGATAATCAAGTTATGGTCTTCAGTGTTTTGCCATAAGTTTAAAGGTAAGCATTGGCAGCAGGAATAAGGAAGTCCTTCCCTGGGAAGGACTAATGAAAATTCTCTACCGTGTTGCTGTGGTGCAAAACTTGTATTTCATGCTTACAAGATTTTAGCCTTTGATTTCTATGATTCACTGTTGAAGCTCTCATCTCTTTCACAGTAAGAGAGTCACAGTACATGGTCATTCACACATTTTATTAACAGGGAAGGACTGAAATAGATACACAAAAATATAATAAATAAGAATACAGCAGTGCTCACCTTGGGAAGCTCAATTTTCAGATGTCCTGACCTGTAGCAATGCTATAAATAATAGCTGAGAAGAGACAAGTTATTTACTTAACTTTTACGTAAAGGATTCCTACTGAATTCCTACTGAAGTACTACATAGCTCTAAGTAACCAGACTCACTCTTACTGATACTTTGTAAATCAACAGCATAAACACCACACAAATTCAGCTGCCCTTCTGCGAAAGTGGCAACACCAATGCTCATATTCCAAAATTACTAAACTGGTTTGCCTCAACTTCACTTAGTTTCATAAGTATTAACGAGGCCTGTGAAAGAAGAGGGTATGGTTTGGTCCTAAAGAAGGTTTACAAAGTCATGGTTGTAATTCAGGTAGCGAGAGGTATTTGTACCTTTGAAATTATCCCCTACAGGCTTTAGCCAGTTTGGCTGCATAGAGGGTTTTTCCTTACATTTATATCACTACAGAATTAAGTGGTCATACACAGAACACAACTGACTACTGAGATGGAGGGGAGAGTCTGTCAGTGGGTGCAGTCCGAGACCAAAATCACTGCACCTCTCTTTCTGTCACCTGATGGGGATTATTCAACCTGCAGGACCGTGGCATGTCACATTTCTTTGGTTCTACTCAAAGCCTACTGTAAGAAGAGTTTTAAAAGCCACACACAAAAACACTCCTTTAAAAAAAGAAAAAACCCAAACCACAGTTCATCCTTAACCAAGTGATACTGTCCAAGCAGGATAGCAGAGGGCAGCTGGTAATTGCAGAAGTACTGCCTTTAACAGTTCTATTAAAAACATATCTGGTTTGTGATACGACATCTAGGGCCACATTTGTCTATGACTGAAGAGAAGCCAATTTAAATTAGTTCTTATTAAAGATATTTTTTTTTAAGCAAATGAAGTAGGAAAAAAACATTGCCACTTGAAGAAAAGAATCCCCAAAGATTCAGACCTCAGGCTGATGCGGGAACATTTTACTTTTATCTTTATTGATTACATTATTTTTCACATTTGAGAGCTGTGCTGTATCAGTTTTGTTATCCCTCAAATTTTTTACATTTATAAATATTAGTAACAGTCAAACACTACAGGTGGTTTTTTTAGCAGAGTTTTCTACAGCTGTTGATTTATATGTACACTTTATGTAGCGAGATGAAGCACCAGAACTGGAGACACAGTACCACTCCTTCCTTTACCCTTATAAGCTGAATTCTAATATTTTTTAAAAAAATATCAAGAGCATCAGCTAAACGCCAGATTATTTTTTTTAATATTGTTGTACAGTTCTGGTTTTCCAATGCAAAAATAGATCCAGTATGTCTATGAAAAAAAGAACAGTGATAAGAACATGTAACACTTTTTTAAGATCAGTTCAATTAACACAATTCCATTGTGTTAATTCCATTCAATAACCACAATTCCATAGCCATTAAAAAAAATAATCAAGATATGACAGATGTTTACAAAATTACATGTCTAACAGAAGCTGAATAAAGAAGGATGTTTCCTGTTTTCCTAAATCTAACACCATGCCATCAGATGAAACTAGCAAGCAGCACACAGAACGATCAAAAGGTGGCAACTCCTTGTGCAAAGCATAGGTAAGCTAAGTTCACCAGGCTCAAAAGGTATTGGGACAGATTCACAGATGGAGAAGGGAGGGAGGAGTGGGGGGAGAAACAGACATAAAGACAACATCAAGGATCGTTATAGACAAAGGCACCAATTAATCCATTCTAGTTTGGAAAATCCTGAATCAGAGTTCACTGAGGAATTAGGGAAGAAGGAAGTTGCCTCAGCAGATACTATCAAACACTACCATAGAATCATCGAGTAGTTCGGGTTGGAAGGGACCTTAAAGATCATAAAGTTCCAACCCCCCTGCCATGGGCGAGGACAGACAAACACTATCAGAGACTACATAGCTAGATAAGATTAAACCTAGTCTTTCTTCTTCCTTAAGCTGATGTTTATTGTCATCTCTCCCCATTGGTTCAAACGGTTTTCAGATCAGGTCCAACAATTGTGTCACAACAAATTCAGGAAAGTTGTGTAATAAAATAGATTGACTTCTCTCTTTATGAGTCTATGTTTGAATTAAATTTTAAAAAATAACCTCTTTATTTTGCTTTACCATACTAATTTAGGCATGTCGCTTAAGTTCACTCTGCCAGCCTCACAGCAGCTGAAAAAGGTAACAGAGCTGCCATAGCTTTCTTACTTTGAGAGCCCAGTCTCAAGTCATAAGTATCCTAGGTCTGTCATGCTATAAGATATCATGGACCAGTTTTTCTCAGGCCGTGCGAACCCAAGAGATAAGGACAACTGTATTGCAGAAACTGGAGAAGCAAATGTACAAATTCTAGATCCTCGGCAAGTTAATCTTTCTGAAATCCCAAACCAACATCTAATTACTAAAATGCTCCACCTTTGAGTGAAGCAAACTATGGACAGGCCCTTTCAACTTTGTCTAAAGTGCAAGGGAAGACGTGCAATAAGATGGAATCAAAAACTTCACATCCTTCAAAACCTTCACAGCCAGCTAAATAAAACTTTGAAAGATCCCACTAGTAGATATTAAGGAAGCATTTCCTAAACTGGACACTGAATCCTCCCCTTGGATTGCTGCTGTTATGATGTATAGTCAAACATTTAAGGAACAAGGAGTTCACCTTAAAAGCATTAGGGGGTTAATTAAGTTTTCAGTAAGCACTTCTCAAATTCCTCCTCCATGCATAACATTTAAACTGGGTCTTTGGAGGATAGCTGGCAGCTGTAAACATGAATCATGACAACTACAAGTAATATTGGCAGTATAGTGATTTACGGTTAAGGTCATTTAAAGATAACGTCTACTCTTCATTATTCAGTCACATACAATGCATGCGGCTCTAGGAAGACACTCTGATACTCGATAAGGATGGTCCAAATATAAAAAGGAAAACCATAGGTAGAAGCATATTTTAGGGGTGTCTCACTTTGTTCAGTTCTATTAATTGAATTTGACTCTTTGGGGGCTTTTATAGTAAAGAGTAGGAAAGCACTACTGCACAATCATTATAGTTTGATAGTTCTGAAAAGCTTTCTGTAATTAGTGTTCTGGTGGATCTAGAAAGCACCTGAGACTGATCTGTGGTGTTAAATTTATCACCCTGTACCTACACAATTTTTTCTTAAAGCAGCACTTGCCAGAAGAACACATTTTCCCCCCACTGTCATACAGTAGCTTTCCCAGATCACTATCACTGTCCTGCTGATTCTTTTCCAGGGAAAACGGTAAGAAAACAACATTGGTTTGTTATTAGTTGGTGATAATGGAAACAACATTAAAACAGGATTAAATATGATGCTTCCTCATTTTTATTCTCAAATGAGACTAAGAGGAAACGTGCTATATATTTTAAATAATTTGCAGCTATTCTAGCTGTTCCTATGTACTAAAGTGTTATTCCTCTAGAATCCAGTTGCTCTTTACTTTGCCCTGATTATGCAAACACTTACAGATTCAAGTAAATTCACACACACTGTAAACTTGGGCACATACATAAATGTTTGCAGGATCATGCCTTAGCATATAAATTAGCAGCAAATATTGTTTACCCTTAGTCATAGCACAATATGCCATGTGTGTAGTTTTGTTTTGTTAATCTACTGTGTCAGATTCCCAAGCAGTGGAGTTGCATCAATGCAGGTGGGAGAAAAAACAGCTATTCTCTTCTATGCAGGTGTTAACATATCTTGTTATTTCCAGAATATTACTTTTATTAAAAATAAGAAGCATTGTTATACAAGTTATTAAAATGCAATTGATACTTACTTTAAACTCAAAATATTACCCACATTCATTTTAGTTCTTTTAAATGAATATCTGATAAAAGAATGTAATCACAGTGCAACCAGGAGGAAAATAAAAGAGCTTATTGAGTTGATAAAAGTATAGCACTGTTAGATAACGAGATGTGTTAAATTACATATTTCTGTGTACTAGACAACAATATGTTTTGTTAAACAGCAAAGTACTTTTACTTAAATAATTGAATGCTCAAAGAATAAGAGCTACAACTGTAGTGCCATGGGTTATCATCTAAACAGCTTCCTACACAGTGCACCAAATACACTTTTACTGAAGTTGTGCCTTAAGAATAATAAGCCTACAGGTACTTCTGTAGTAATTTTTTTTTTATAGCTGGTGCCATCCGTACTACTTTAATTCTCCATTTTAGTGCTATAATGGCAGTCTGTTTTCCATCTTGTTTCCACAGACACTTTGATGATTAACCGTCTTGGCACCAGCAAAACTTAAAACAGAAACACGCTGTTCTTAAAAAGAACAATCTTCTGGATTTCACAAGTACATTTCCTAACCTCCAGGGTAAATAGTTCAACTTTCTTTTCCTTTCTCTGATACCCCAGTGCCTGGTGAGGTGTTTTTTTTTTTTCTTCAGAGGGCAACTTTCAACCAGGAGTAGTAAGAATACCCTCCCCACACAATTTTTTTTGATAGACTTCTACTCTTCAAAAAATATGTAGATTTGAATTTCCTCAAGTAAACACAGCAATTGAACCTAAGTTTTCTACAATGTGGAGGCTGACTATTGAATAGTGTCCACTGTACTTAAAAGAAATCTTCTTTTTCACCATTTAGAGAAGATTGTTCTACTGTTGTTCATCAGAAAACCCTAAGTTTGATCAACCCCTGATACAGCCTGTGCATGATACAGTACATCCCTGACCGGTGTACATGCAGAGCAGAAGACTCCAGGAAACATAAAGGATAGAAACAAGGAATTGTATTGAATCCTCTTGACATGGCAACTGAGATTTGGTTCTTGCAGTCAGAGCAAGAAGCATCATGCAAGTAAGAAGTAGGTACCATATGAAAAGAAGTTTCTTCAAAAGACATGGAAAGACCTGAGCTGGGTAAGGACATGGAAAGAAAAACACCCATTACAAAGGTTGAAGGTGAAGAAACAGCAGCATGTGACTGTCTTTAGAGACTAATACTTTAGAATGGGATGAGTTGAGCCTGAGATTTAAATCCCCTTGAAATGAATGCAGATCTAAGCTGGTATGCATTTTGTCACAGGACTGAGTATAAAGCAGCCAAAGCAACCCTCACAGAAAGGCTTAGTGACCATGGAGGTGAACCGATTATGTAAGAAAGCTTCATTTTATTAAGTATGGGAATTATATATATTATATACTGTTGGGAATTGTATATACACAAGTATACGTATACAGGTATGGCTATTATATCTGTTCCAGTTAAAACAAAGTGGAATGACCTCATTTAGAAAAGCTAGTGTATATACTGCATAATTACATCGAAACTACCACAAAAAGGAAGAAACTAAGGTAGAGCTGAGCTCATTCTGAGGAAGGAACAGACTCTTACTTTAATGTACTAATTTTCAAATTCCATAAACACTCATTTGTTAACCCTTTCATGTGGGAACAGTCACATTTGTTGCTATGTTTTCTATTATAATATAATTCTCTATCAGATTTATCAGCATTTTCCTTCTGAGCTCTGTAACTTCTCAGCACACAAACAAGCCTGTAAGTATCCCATCCTTCATTTGAAAAACCTGTGGAGTATAACTGGACCATTCTTGTACTTAAACTCATTTGTGGGACTGAGACCTGACCTTACAGTGCAAACAGACATTCAATTATGAACATGAAACATTTCTTTCACACTTCAGGCAGCCACAGCAAGGACCAGTTTGGGTTTCCAAGAGCTCTAAGTAAGGTCCAGGTCACTCCCAGAGATCACAGCACATCTGAGTTAAATGCTAATGCACTAAAAGACAGTCCTTGCCTGGGAAAGCTCTACAAGGTAAGTGATTAAAGCAAGGTAGGAAGAAAAAATATTTCACAAATATAGAAAGACTAACCCACAGGTCATGTGTAGAGAAAGGTTAGCAGAGGCAGATGCACGCTCAAATCTCCTGGCTTTCTAGTCCAGTGATATAATTAGCTTTTATGGCAGCACAGTGGAAACATGGTCATATGCTTATTTTTCCATGTAATAGCTCAGAATCTTTTTCTTTTGGATTTTTTTTTATTCCCTAATTTAACACCACGATTACAAGTTGTGAAGTTAATCAGTCTTCAGACTTTTAATTCTTTTGAAAGATCAAGTTTTAAATCTTAATATGCAAATACATAAAGTGTTTTAAAACCATATTTAGTAAACATTGTCATATTCTATATTTAAAATTAATTTATCAAAATTACAAAAGTAATTTGTTATCATGCTACATTTACTGCATACGGACAGGACAAATGTAGTGGAAATACGTATGGAGAGTTTTCATATCTTCATCATTAAAGGTTTAATTTCTGCTTTGCAGCATGTCACATTTAAATTGTTTATTCCAAATTTCAGTGTCCCAGTTCTAAAATGTTTGAGGTTTTCATCTACTGATCCCCTCTGGATGAAGATCATCACACACGAAGAGTTGCCCGTGTTTCTCCCTTTGGATTGCCTCAGTCTCTCACATTCATTTACTCATTCAGGCCAAAAGCATTTCTGAGGTGTTATATATTGATAGACGCTTGTTCCACACTTCACTTAGGTTGGCATTTCAAGTGTGTATTGACTTCTAAAGGGTTCTAATACTTCATGTATTAAACATTAGAGATGGTACAGAACTTGAAAGTCTGAACCATCTGAAAATTCAGGGCTTTTCAAGATTCTGACATCAGTTTGATAGATTAGAAACTCTCCACCTCCAGAAGATGTGTGCAGACTAGGGTTTTTGAGGTCTTTCAAGAGCCAAGTACAAAATATATATATTTCATTTTACCATCTTAGAAAGTTCTCACAACCTTTCTTTTCAGATTTCCTCCTGTCCTCTTTACTTTTAAAATAATTGTATTTATTGGAAACAAGAACAAGAGTTTCCTGGTTTAAGCTATCATTAATTCTAACTTTTTTTAAGACACTTTGAACATTGAACAAGTAGAGCCTCATTGCCTTAGCTTCCTGTGATCTGGGAGGTTTTTCTCTTCAAGTAATAAAACCATTGTATTTATAATTAGAAGTGTACTTTATAATGAGGAAATAACACAGATATCACAGATTGCATTAACAATGTTTACAGCGTGGTAGGATATAAATTAAGAAGACCAACACACCAGCTAGGAGTCAATGAGATCTGGTTTGTTATATATCATTAGTGGCTTTCAGCATATTTCTCTAAGCAGGGTTAACAAAAGGCAGTAGAGATATCACATTTCTTTTGTGGCTCCTTTAAAATTTAAGGACAACTTAATAAAACCCCCTTTGTCTTAGACTTGTACTACATATTGTACTTCATTAACAATTAAATGTCTTCATCCTAAAAGCACAAGCTGAAGGCTTGTGCAAGAGCCTTGTTAACTTACATTTTTAAACTGGTAAGAGTTTTGATGAACGATTATGATACTTTACTGCAGTAAACTATTATCCTGCTTTTGTTGAATTTATTTTTTTTAATATGTTAATTTCTTACTGTCTCCTCACCTCCCCCACCAATTAAATTAAAAAACCCTACCTTTCATACTCTTCTTTTCCTATTCTTTTTGATGACTTCTTACAATTATTTCCTGGGAAGTTAAAAAAAGCTTCCACCATTGTTCATACATTATAAAGCCACGAAACCAATCACATAATGCAAATACAGCACTGGAAGAAGAGGCTTTGAAACAAACAATCCAGCAATGCTCAGCTGAGTTTTAGAAGCATAGATGTGAAGGAACTAAACAACCCAATGAAACAGTTGCTAATTGTATGGATTGCTCAACAGCATCATCTGCAAAAAGCCGTATGAATGTTTGCTCTGACTAAATTGGGCTCTAAAACAATGGTGAGCTGTCACAGAAATGGATGGGCAAAACTGAGAAGCAAGCATTCCTAAATCAGGAGATCATTGCCTTTCATTTCATCAGCCAGACCATATTTCTTTAACTTGATATTCATTAAGCAAACAATTTGCCATCTCTCATCCTTGTTTTGGTCAAGTATATCACTCTTTCAATGGGCTTTTACTGATACAGTTTGTTCCCTACACGCCGTTACAAATAATGGAGGTTGTGCTGGCACAAAAACACAACCCTGATGTCAATAACCACAGGAACCAAGAGCTTGAGTTTACATACACCCATTGGTGTAGACCAGAATCATACCAAATCATACCAAATGAATGCAAGGCTCGGGTTTAAACACAGAATGTTTCATAGTAAGTTTTTCTCTACTGCAGAACAAGCACTGTAACAGACTCCTTGGCACAAGGATTTCCTTTCCAGTCCAGAAATCACTGAGGAACTCAAGAAGAAACCAAAGTTGCTAGTGCCCAACACAAAAATTGCTTCAGTTGAAGCGAGTTCAACTCGCTTAGTTTAGTTTAGTTGCCTATTTAGCCTTACAGAAAAGTACTCAACTGCCTAAAAATGATCTTAAAATTAATATTTATTGTTGTACTCCAGGAAGAGGCTTAATCTCTTATGTTCCATGAATACAGCTTGGCATTCAGAAGAGTCTTGCTACAGTCTCTCCAAAGGAACTGATTAGATCATCATTTCATTTGTCATTGTTTCCCTGCTTGCTTGTCTTAAACTCTTTAAACAATAATACCAGCAAACATCTTTGCCTTTAATTTGCTTTAAATTCATTTGCATATTAAAAATAATTTGTTTAGTCCTGGACTAGACAAAAATACCTGCACTTCTACTCTATTTAAAAGAAGGTAGCTATTTTGCCCTAGAGATAGTCAAATTGGGAAACTATTTCTATGAAAAGTCAAAGAAAATATTTCTTACTAGCATACAAATCTAGAGCTTCATGATAACTGATTTTATATTGTGAAATCAGACTTCACAAATACTGAAAGTAATGAGACTGCATTTTGAATATTTAATGCTTTCTTACAACATTTAAAAAGAAAAGACTGATTTTTAGTTGCAAGAGATGCTTTTCATTTCCAAATTAAGCAAATTTTTTTAAATTGAATGAAACATTTCATTTATTTTCTTTTTTCTGTGAAAAACTGAATTCTTATTTACAAGCATACCTTTTTGGTTTGACAGATATCTTTACTAGTACCTAGCCTAAGAAGCACTTCAAAATAGATTAAAAAAATATAAAAAAATAAACTAAGAATTCTTATATCTAACTTTTCCCTGATGGAAAGCAATAAAGAAAACTGGCTGAAAACTTCAAGATCTCCTTGTGTCCACGGAAGACACTAAAACTGTGAAGTTTAAGGTTAATTTCTAGAAGCTTTGGTACACTTGCTACCCTACCCTAGCACTTCTGCATCAGCAGATGTAAGCCAGCCTTAAATTCCATATTATATAAAAACTGTTGTTTGCTAAATATGTAATGGAAGAAAGTAGATTTCACATGTATAGTTACATGAGTGTGTTTTTCCGCAGTTTACAGTTGTCAGCAGGAGAGAAATTCAATACAGAACTGCTGCATAGCTCTAGTCCTCTCCTTCTATTGATACAGTTTCATACAGCATTGTCAGAAGGGAAAAGAATCCACCTTTGAAGGTGGTCATAACTAAAGTCTTAAATAAGCAGAATCAATTAATTTGTCTCTGCTACACTGCAAGATGACAGACATAACCAGACTAGTTTAAGGGTTTTATTATCTACTATTTAGGCTGATACTGTATAGAATAAAGAATACACACACTCATCAATTCACTGCTGTGGAATCAGCAAATTCCACACAACACTTGAGCCTTCATTTCACAATTTTGACATTATTAATGCTTTTAACTTCAGAGGAAAGTTCAAAATCTGTATGACATAATTCTGAAGCATCCTATCCCTCACTTGCATCATGTTAAAGATCATCTGCATGTTTTGGGCACCTCATGTGTGTGTACCTTTTTAATTCCTTTTCCAATGAAATACATACATGCACATACCAATGTGTGAACATGGACTACAAGTGTTTTTTCCTGGATTGAGACCAACATCAATGGACAGACTGTGCAAAAAGTGCTGACTGAACACTAGACAGCTGACCCATTTTCCATCCAAAACGAAGGCAGGAAGGAGAACAAAGATGCAGTAATTTGGAGTCTGACCAGCATACCAAACTATGCAAAGTCAGCATCAGAAGTGTTATTAGAACAAAGTCTTTCTTTCTGTTGATTAAAAAATAAAACCTGAAGATCACACAGGTCAGAACAAAAATATGGAAAGAATTCTGTTGCTTATATTAGTAGTAAGTGGCCTGGGCTTTTTCCTACAATAGTTTGATCACATTTAGAGCAGGACATTCTTTGATGCATTTCAAAATAAATTCAAGAAAGTTTAGAAGAGAGAAGCATAAAAGAGCTCAACGATTAGGAAAAAAAAACAACACAGGATATACAAAGAAAGATTAAGAGCACAAGGCATGTTCATTTTAGCCAAAAAGGCTGAGTATATATGTAACTGTCTACAGATACATAAAGGGTCAATATAAAGAAAAGGATCAATTATTCTCATTAGCTAAAGACAACAGAAGAGGATGTAGTGGGCTTAGCTGCAGGAAGAATCTTTAAAGTTAAACATTTGGGAAAAAAACAATAGGTCTAAGAACTGATAAGTAGGGTACCAAAGGGTCATTGAAAGGCTGTGGTTTAGGCTTAACTTGACACCCATCTATTGAGACTAGTTTGCAAATAATTAAATGTTTTGGAATGAAGATTGGCCAAGATGTCCCACTAAGAGTGCCTTTCAGACAACATGAACTTACTTCATTGTTTGCCATATCAATAGTTGCTTTAAGAGGAGAGATGGAAATTGAAGTGGAGGTTAATATTAAGCAAATATTAGGGAAAGAAACAGTGGCAGGAAAAGGTAGAATTATTATGGACATTTCAGAATATTCAGCAGTTCAGCTAAAGTCTTCTGAATCTGTAACATACCAAACGTGTAAAATAGAGATGTCCAGTATCCACAAGACACCCAAGTATAGTTTAGCAGCCACAGTGTTACAGTGACAAACTGTCTCAGCTTTCAAATTATTAAAAAGCTGTATTACTAGGTTCAGAAACACTGCCAACATCAAAAGTACCTAATCAAAACCAGGCTCCTTATCTGCACTTAACACAGCAAATTATCAGACAACGCGAAGGTTCCCTTGCTGGTAATGTTTTCAGCTGCTTGGCTTCCTTGTCAGCAGCAGACAGGTTGAACATTTTTGCTCAGCAGTTGCCTTTATTTTTAACAAATGCTTCACGTAAACTAGAAAGAGTGAAGAATATGCTGACATTGACTCGCAGCTTCAAGTAGCTGCTCTAGAAATTTACTTTCATTTCAGTGGCTGCACGAACCTTATATTAACTGTAATTATATCTGGCTGCATTAGAAGCCATCTATCAGCTGCCATCAATGGATAATGTCTCACCTATATTCTCCAGCATTTGCCTAGTTATAAAGGCAGGAAGAATTATCATCTACATCTGTAGCTCATACTGTTCAACCAGGCAACAAAGAAGAATCTTAAAACTGCAGAGGCAATACTAAAACAATATAAACACACATTACATGAGACAGGGTAAAGATCTCCTGGTCTCCTACTGATTTTGTTTGGAATACACAAGTGCTCACATCTGCTAGAGATTCCTTTGGAAAAAAAAAAAAAACGTGTTCAACTGTTGTCAGTAAAACTTGAAGCCTTAATGCAGACCTTGAGCTGTTGTCTGTTGCTGTTTTCAATAATATGTCAATTATACTTCTTCCCTGAGAAACTGGATGATACAGTGCTGCACATAAGGGAGACAGCCAGCAGGCAAATTATAATAGGGATCTAAAGTTTGCTAAATGAACCTTAGCAGTGGTGAGAAGTTTTCTAAATTCTCTCACTCTGGGATAAGGAAGGCAAATGAGGACGGCTACTCGAAAGGCAGCAAGAATAGCATTGTGAAAACCAGTAACACTCCAGTAAATAAATATTTAAGTACAGCTGAAAGGGACAACTTACCGGGAGGGCTTTATTATGCTTTAATGGTAAGAAAAAACGTTAAGATTAAGTCATCTGTTCTCTTCTTCCCCCTGGTCCTCTAACCTTGTTTTAAAGTTATGAGGACTGATACAGTAGTCATATACATAAAGAGGGGAAACACAAGATTAACTAGTTACTCATGAAGATTCCTTTTCCATTCAGGGTATCTTACAAAAGACTACAAATACAATTTTATCTGTGTTTGTGTGCAGTATCACTCCTCAACAAGCAAGTTGTATTTTTAAGACATTTGCAAATTGTTACATATGTATGCAGGCATATTTAAAGAAATATTTCAATGCAATAGATTTGTCACTAGTAACAGCAACAGAACAGTCAAAGCGTTATTTGGACATGGAATGACTAAAAGTATTTCATACAGCTAGCTTGATTTCTTCCTTTTGTTGCTCTAATCAACACACACACACCCAACCCCAGCCTTTTTGGTGTGCTTCCTATGGGTTACTATTACTGTTCCACCACCCAGCCACTGCCTATGAAGAAAGTAAAGTAGTGAAGTTAAAACGCACCTTCCCATCTCTTTGCCCTTAAATACACTCACACCTCCTTCTCTCAGCTTTTGCTTCAGCTTTCCCCACAGCACTTCTCAAAGAGGCTTTATTTTGTTTAAATCTCTGGACTGGATTCATGTAACAAGCAACAGGAAATTGGTTGTGCGCAACAACAGGAAATATCTCTCTAAAAGGCCACAGGTCTCTTGCACCTTCATCTATGTTTAAGAAAGAACCTAAGAAAAGGCCGTTTGTGTCCTGGTGAGAACAGTGATTATGATCAGCACACAGTGATATACCATCACGACAAGATGTAGATTCTGTGCTGTTATTAAAAATGAGTCAACACCCTGGTTGCCCCCCTGCCTCTAATCCGCACCAAAGCTATCGGAATGAGTCTTCCCTAGTTCAGGATTTTCTCTCAGGTTTATTCACCAGTTTCACATCCACATACCTCCACTGATCCAAAGAAACAGAAGACATATAATCCCTAAATTGTTATACTTCTTCTCAGTGAGGAAGCTGCCATTTTAAAGTAAGGACAACAAGTTTGCATCAAGAACACAGAAAGTTAAAGGGCTGACCATATTTGTCTTCTCTGAACTGTCAGTGATGCTCCTCCTGATAAATATGTTGTTTATAGACAATTAGTCATCTGAAACATACTTTTATAAGTAACCAGTAATTGCTCATCAATAACAGTTTGTTATGTCTAGGGTGAGCACAAACAGATGAAGCAAGGAATATTGTAAACTAAAAACAAAGATACACTGTATCCTTATAATGCATAATAAAAGTTCAGAAGACTTCATTTGTCATTAATTACTGCATTAATGAAAGTATAGTAAGTGATAAAGTGATAGTAGGTGGAACACACACTAAATGTCTAGTTACTAGTGTATTTTTATGTACCATAACCAAGAAACAAAAAAACAAATACACACATATCCCAAACATGAATCAGAACCAAGCTCAACACCTGCTCCAAAGAAATCTGTTTTCTAAATGTTGACATTATGGAAACACACACACAGAGTAAGTGGAGGGGGGTTGTCGTTCCCCCACAAACAGGCTAATGATGCTACAAACATCTATGTGCAGGCAGAAAAATTTATAACCAAAGTGTGAACAGCGGCATTGAGACTTGTATTCCATCTCCCTGGAGACAGCCAGCAGCAGATCCATCTGGGTATAAGCTTTTCTGTGCAGTTGTATATGGGTTTGACACATGGTGATTACTACTGGAACATACAAGTCAACACACCAAAAGCCCATTTTTCCTTGCAATTCCATAACTGGGTACTTTAGGAGTACAGCAGAACCTCTCAGTACAGCCTTTTATCTTCACGTCCTGATAACAGGTCTCTAGATCCATACTGAACTGTTCAACCTCACCATATAACACAGATCCCAGATTTTCCACTATGCCCAACCTGTAGTGACTTTACAAGCTAGGGAGACCCTAATAAGTAGATTCACAGCTTCATCTAAGTACAAGAGCAACCCAGAATGTATCCCATTATTCCCTAAGAAGTTCCAAGGATAATTTATCTATCAAATGTACTAGAGTAACAAAGGCAGGCTGCAAATTTCTCGCATTTTGTCTTACTATGTCTTTAGACATCAGACACTAACCGAATAGTCACCACCAAGAGAGCATGGACATTCACCATATTTCCCATTAAAAAAAGATCTTTGCTAAGGCCATTTGCAGCCCTTCAAATATTTTTACAACTTCTTTTTCCAAATGCCCTCCAGTTCTCAACAGCTTTAATGAACTGTAGTCCCCAATACATTTTGCCACACTAACTCTGGTCTCACTAGTGCTTCTTCCCACTCTTGTTCACTTGTTTAGTCTTCAGTGGGCAGAGTGCATTTCTTTAGCTTCTGCGCACTCCATTTGAGTTACCTACTCATCCAAAAAAACCCAAAATCACAATTTTAAGAAATGTTCTTCCACCCAAAAGAATAATTTGCACAGGTTTTATGTTGGGTTTACCTTCCTCCCTACTTGCCAAAACTGCAAACAGAAGTTATTCAAGCAGGACAAGCTTTTGTAGATTGCTCAGTGTAACTGAGGTAAACTTGAAAAGCTACATGGATAAAAAAAGCTTTAGAGCTCTAAAGAATTACAAGCCTTCTGTATTCTCTGCAGTAAAACCATGCCCACTGTTGGAAGACTCAGTTCAGTTTCATGGTTACACCTGCAAACAGTTACTTACAGACTTACTGTTTTTCCAGAACCTCCCTGGCACTAGCTAACAGCCCCTTCCTTTGTGATCACAGAGGACTTCACATGCTTTTAAACTCCAGCCTGTAAGTAGATCACTTAATACTGACTTATGAAAGCCTGCTGTGTTTTAATACAAAGCACGTTCAGTGTTACTACACAACTAACTCAAATGCATTTGAACTAGTGGCAGTGAAGACCTGGATACAATTGTGCGAGCAGTGCGTGCATTTTATGCCTGAAACTAACATATTACCTGTTCCTGAGCTGAGTGGAACTATGATTTTTAGAAGTGATCACATAAATGCATTATCCTTGAAATCATGATCTAATTATATCCTTAGTGGAGATGCTTTTTTGTCAACCAATTGTCAAATTTATTCTACATTTAACATTCTGTATACTTCTTATAAGAGTGGAAGAAAAATGAAGTAACTGCAAGTGGAAGTATTTTAGTTATACTAAGTATAAAACTGTTCCTCCATTAATACGGCTGAAAGAAATGCCCCATGGCAACAAAATTCCTTAGATTACTGTTATAGTCGAGCCGTGCCCAGACTAAAAACGCTTTTTGCTTGCCCTACCAATGGAAACACTTTGCTTTCCATATCAACAATACAAATCTATGTGATGTTTAGCATTAAGCACCATAAGCTGGGGACACAGTTCGGCTGTTTGGTGGCTTCCAGCTGAAAACTCAACTAGCACCAGAGTCCTTGTCCACATTAAAAAACGTGCTGCTTTCACTGGATCTAATTGGCAGGTGTCAGCAGAATCAATAAAAGTCTGATTTAATCATTGGCACATTTTTTTTATTATGAATTAGACTGTGTGCCTATATACATGTATATAAATGTGAGTCTCTACAGATGTGTGTGCACAAGAACACAAAAATGCTCTGGGCCTCACCCAGCTATAAACCTAGATACAGGTTCCACTTCATAGATACAAACCATCTGCCAGAAGACTTCATACTTCAAATTTTTATGTACTTAATGAGAAGTGACATCTTTGAAGATGTCAGAGCAGAATGCTTTCCAGGCAGTGGAAAAAGTATCCAATTAATATGCAGATAACAGTTGGCACTAGATATAACATACAGAAAGTATGGGAAAATAGAGACTCTTTGGTGCTGCTTTTTCCTTTTTTTTGGTAGTCCTAGTAGTAGCTGGAGATAATTCCTGAATTTTATAGTAATACCAGAAGCCACAGGATAATCATAGGGAATTGGTCCATAAGCAAAACCAGATTATTCTTTCAGTCTTTTGTAGCTACATTGTTCAAATTATGTATCATAATGCCTTAGTATAGATCATACTGTTTCAATACAGATAGTAAAGCAATACAGAAGATCCCACTTTATCCTGACACCTGCAGGAATGTCTGAAACAGTAAAGAAAACATGAGCCATATTCTTTAACAACACTGTCACATAACAGCAAGAGTAGATGAGAATTGTTTTCGGAAATTGAGAACCAAACTCTAAGATTCTTTGTTCCTTTTTCATGGTCACTTCCCATTTCTCAAGGAGATTGTTATCATACCAGGACTGCACCATGTCCGTACCAAAAACCATCAAAATTCACTAACAGAAGAAAAACTGTAGTGGACTAGAAGAATGGAAACAGCAACCTGATACTACCAATATTTTAGTTCTGCCCTGAAGACTTGTTTGAGATTAATCTCCCACAGATTTTCATTAAATGTGTGTTCTCAGCTCTGTTTCTATTTCATTTTGTTTCCTGATTGATAATCTATTGTCTGAATTGCAGAAGTACTGAGGAAAAAATATAGCACTTACTAAACTGGAACACCAAATTAATTACTGCATGTGAAGGATTCTGAAATTATATTGAAGTTGGCAAAAAAGCCTGTAAGTAAATTACAAAAAAAAAATTGAGAATAATATACAATAAGTAAGTTTCAAGGCACAGGCCAAGCATTCTCCGAAAGACAGTATGACAAAGAAAAATTTTACTATTTTTTCAATAAAAGAATAAACAACCCTTTCTCAGAAGGGGAAGAAGGTTGCTGAGGGAAAAATAGGCTTGTATTCCTATAATTAATGCATATCATGCTACATACACACGTGGAGTGCATTAAAGCTGCACAGACAGCCTCCATTTTAGCACCTCAAACCTGGGACTATTGACTTTGCAACCTCAGGAATGCGCTTTTAAGAAGTGCGCGCTTTAAATGTGTATGTATGTTACTTATCTATGGAGGGAGCATATATGATCTTATGCTCTAGTATAACCATTGTACTTCAAGGCATTCACAAGTGGTGAAAGAGTGTGTTATATTTTACACCTGTTACTTTAGAGCATTGCAGTGATTTTATATGCATATATGCACGTGTATTTCTGTATACACACACATGCTTAATCACAAAACATTAGCTACATTTAGTAAGATAATTGAAACTGCATCACCTTCAAGCTGCAGTAATAAGAAACAACATTTGAGTCATCATTTTCAGAGTTTCTGGAATTATCCAGACTATTTTTGTGATATACTGTTAAAATCGGAGATCGTTGGTTTTGTCAGACACCTAAGTGACAATTTTATCTTATAGTTTGTTGTTTTCTCAAAAAAAAAATCCTAGAAATTAAAGTTTACTACTCATCACAAGATTTGATTTTATATCATCAGTTATCTAATTGTCATTTAACTATTCGGTTCTCAGGCTATTTTTAAAGTGTCCAATAGTAAAAACAAGTGGGACTGGTGTCTTCAGGGCATAAGGCAAGGTAGTTAAAGGTCAATTTAGATTATAACGTTGTTCCCTAGTTTACCATGTATATTTTATATAACATATGTACATACACACACACAGAGTTCATAAAAGTCATTTGCTAGAATTTACGGCAAGTCCTGAACTTTTTAAACAAAGTTTTCAGAGTCTGAAACACAGGCCTATCTTTTCACAGGTAGGTTTGAATGACAAATACATAAACATCTCTTCAATTATACTGTAACACCACAGCATGGAGTTTAATTTGAAGATCTCAGAACCTATATTTATCTGGACAGAACTGTACTCTGGGGCACCCTTTTCACATTTGATACCTGTCTCCTGCTGTAACCCCTGTGAGAGCCAAGGGCTTTGTCCACAAACTCCTTACCCACACAGTTTTATCCTGTCATATCCTTTGCCCCATTTTGTCTCAGAGTAATTAGAAGCAGTCTGCCTCTACAGCATCATTTTTTGTTTATTGTGGTAAGAAATACCAGAAAAGCGCTGAGGTAAATTTAGATATAAAATAACTTCTAGAGTATAGAAATAAAGCATAATTCTTCCCTTAATAAGATACCAAAGAAAATCCATTTGCCCAGCTCTTCAAAAGGGACATTCTTGCTTTTGCATCTCATAGAACACATAACAGATTTTCATAAGATGCTGTTTTCCATAGCTGATGTGCAAGTTCAGATACATAATAAGAAATCAAAGCTCCATGTTATCATTTGACATTGTTATTACTAATCATCCTAAGCTGCAATAATATTTTGCTTTGGGAGAAAATATTTTCTAACACTATTAATCTTTTATATCTATACTTAAGACTTTTTTCTAACATGGGAAAAAACATTCTGCTAAACAGTCTTTATCTAAGATACATCCAGATGATACATTAGAAACACAATGCACAGACCCTCAAAGTCACTGACAAGACTTACACCAACCTGACAGGAGCTTGGATGGTAGTGAAAGTGAGGTATATACCTAGCTCGACTCTAGACTGCAGATACATCTATATGTCACTGCAATTTCTCTTTATGGTTAAAAGGGGAGAGGAAAAAAAAATATGGTAATTTTATAGTGCATTTAACCATACACCAAATGTCTCAAATAGAGAAGATGACTCATGGCATAGAATGGAGCTAATGTTTCTTTCCATTGGTCCTACAGGGAGTTATGGCCAACCAGATGCATTCCAGAAATCTCAAGTGATGTAAAAACTCCCTTCTGTGTACTCAAATAAGACAAATTAGTCAAATTTAGACAGATACAGATATTTCAGAGCCAAGTTTCTTCAATGAGTTAAAAAATAAAATTAGGAGTTCAGTATAAGCATTAAATAATCTTCATGCTCTCCTTGTCCAAATTCCACTATAGAGTGGCATGCAAGAAGGGTAAGCAGAAAATTATTACACAGCCGAAGTTATGCATTGCATCACTTAACAACAATGTAACTTACATTATTTGGCTCAAGGGCAGGAACTTAAACTTATTTTCAAATGGAAAAGTTGCATTCTGAAAACATAACAAAAACCTCCACACTTTGCAGAGAAGCGTATGCTTTACAATTTGTCCAGTCAAGTACGTCAACTCAGCGATGTTACTATTGCATAATCTTTGTGGCAAAAATGAGTTGCAACATTCTAATGTCATATAACCACATGCTGTATTTTGTCTATACACAACTATTATACAGCTGAAATCACAGAACTAGTCTCCCAGAAAATAAAATCATAGAACAAATCAGTACCTGTAAAAAAATCTTAAGCTTTTTTGAAATATATTTAATTCCAATACATTATATTGCTACATCATTTAAAGGCTGTACTTTAGCATGATACAATTAAACCACTGATGACCTAACCAGTTTGTCAAACACTAGTTTATATCTGATAAAGTCTGTGAACTTGGCCAGTCTGAGCTTCTGCTTATGAATGATGGCTAAAATACCCATTAAAAAAAAGTAAAGATGCTTATCTTCATGTTTTTCTTTTGTTTGGTTGTGTTTGGGATTGGTGATGGGGTTTTTTTGGGGGTGGTAGGGAGGTTTTTCTTTTTTCAAACGTGCTTTGGGTTCACAAGCTAGAATAAAATAAGTGTCAGCTTGTGCTAGACGCAGCGGTGGCGTTACATCACCGACACAAAGCCATCACGCTGCCTGACACTATTCATAACAAGGGGAGTCTGTGCTGAGAGGCCCTAGAGTCAATCTGAGGGTTGTGTCAGGCCTGGATTAACCTGCACTGACAACTGCACGGAGAAAGCCAGCAAAATGTCTGTTTATACCTGGCTCAACCACAGTCAGATTCTCATCCCTCAGGCATTCCAGTTAGTTTCTGTAAATAATTAAACCGGTAAAAAAATATTCTTTATTAACATTAAGAGATATTCAGTTTAGTATTCTTTCTGAAACTGCATACTATAATGTTTTGCCTTCAAAATGGCTGAAGAAACAAAGTAAGAAACATAGTCTTATCCACATTGCAAAATAAAAAGCAATTAGATGCTCTACTCACCCCAGACTTCCTGCATATAGGTCATTCTTCATTTTAACTAACTTTAATAAATTATTATGAGGACGTACTATTACTCTTCTGAATAACAATAAATGAAAGTATTATGCTTCGGGGTAGACTATTTTTTTTGTTCTTGATAAATATGCAGCATTAGCAACTACAAAGTCATTACGTGTTTTATTGTTTTTGAAAGCTAGAGATCGAATGCAGTCACAAAATGACAGAGGAATCTGTTGGAAACCTTTCAAAGAGCGAAGGTAGTGTCAGATGCCTCTATCCATCATGTAACTGATGAGCATGGTATTGTAGCCACTGACCCAGTTGCTAAATTAGTCCTTAGAGTAAAATGCATTTAATCAGTTAGAATCCAAATTCTATAAGAGGAATTAATTGTCCTTTGGTAAGAAAGGATTGATGTTTTGGCTCTAATTTCTGGAGCCTATTCTCTTTTAATGAGGCTATTCCTTTTTATATGCATGTTTATGTGATGATTTTCATCCTGCAATAGTACGTTCTGAAAGTGCACAAACATTAGCAGTCCACAAACCAATATATCACCTAAAGAACAAGACTGGTTGAACTGGGCGAACTTCTCCCCCAGCCCAGTTACTCAACTGTGAAAGTTACTCACCTGGTATTTCTGTTGGCCTCACAAATACTGTGCTGCTGGCTGAGGTCTGGCACTTTCTACAGCAGCAAGTGCCCATTGGGAACATCCCTTAGAGCAGGTGAAAGTCTCACCCACAAATATCTTGCCTACAGGAACAAGAACAAGCCCAGACCCCAACACAGAGAGATGCAAAACTTCTTCAGAAGAACCTTTTCCCAGCAAAGTACAGGCATCAGGATATTCTGTTAGGAAGAGACTTCCAGTATTCCTGCACCTGAATCTGCATCTCCTTCATGCAAATAGTTTAACTGACTCCTATGTAAAAGCCTTCCTACACAGGAAAAGTGCAGAATTCGGCCAAACGAACTCCAGGAATATACAAATGCAGCAGCTCTATCCAACAGAAAAATCTGTTTTCAGAAGCCAGTCAGCACCACCCTGCAATCACAGTCTAAATGGTAGTGGCTGAACTCATGAAAGGATATACAACAGTTAATTTGCAGTTTCTCTACTTTCTTTGTAAAATACATCCACAACTAATCTCTACTGTGAGGCTTAAAAAGCAGTTTATCTCCCACCCACATACTATTTCTTTGATAGCATTTGGTCACACCCTTCACAGAGGTTGTTTGCATTTGATTTATGTAAATCCCAAATTGTTGGCTTTGTTCATATCACCTGCCTGTGGAAGTGTACGAAGTGTTGCATTTAAAAATTAAATATAGGCATACATTTTCAGTAGCTGATTAGAACAAAAGCAGACCAAAATTACCACCTTCTGCAATATTCTATAGACACCAAGCGGAATTAAGTCCTGATGTTCTACCACTCTTAAGTTACTAAAGCATTAACTAATAATAACTGGCTTCTGACTGGACCTTACTGGGATTTCAAGCCAGATGTGTACAAAGAAGTTATCTGATTATGCTGAGAACACAACTAGCTCAATTTATTCTGCTTTTAGGGAGTCACGTATCACCTTGGTGTTTTCTTTAGAGTAGAAGGAAGAAACAGTAACTACTATGTACTTTGATATGCTAAGTAACATAGGATTTTATATATAGACACTATATATTGATAATTATATATTATATTAATACATATGCATTACAGGGGATGAGATACAATGTAATATTAAATACATACTGCAATCCAGAGTGTAGATCAAAAAGAAAAACAGTTCTATAGAAAACAGAAACAGTTCCTAACTCTCCAGACTCAGAACTGTTGTTCTTTCAGTGTATGTTGTTCTCAGGCCCTCTATGTATCCTCTTCCCCTTTTCACACTTTCTCTTGGAAAACTATATTATGGCTGAATTTAAACAGAAATATAGCTTCAGTTCAGAGTTAGATTCTCCAACTGTAAATCTAATTTTGTACCTGGTCTTACAGAGCAAATTTTAGTTTTGCTCTTTGTTTGTTTCAAACACTAACATTCAAGTTCCCTTTACCTTTCAAAGGGGCACAAACTCAAAGAAGCTACATCTTGCAGAGAGGCTCCTACAGTTGTATTGAATACAATACTGGAAGTATGAAATGCCCTGCAGAAATCTTAAAGCTCCAAACTAGCAAAGGATAATGCAGTACTTAATGATCCAAGAAGAAAACAGCAGCACAGTATCGTCGAACAGTACAAATGTCAGAAAGGGGTGTAAAGCGTTAAAACAAGCAAGCCCATTGCACTGCAATATACAACAACTGTAACAATCTGGGAATTAATTAGCATATTGCAAAAAAAATTTTGGTGACATGTCTTACAGATAACTCTCAAGACCAGTAACCTACAAAGCTCACAACATATTAAGCAGCTTCACATATACAGACACTAAAACACAGCAGCTAGCTTTAGGTAGAATCATAGAATTGTCTAGGCTGGAAGGGATCTTTAAGATCACCTAGTCCAACCATCAACCTGACCCTGACAGAAACCAGCACTAGTTGTGTCATTCTCTAAAGGAGAAGGATCTGTCGAAGAGATTCAGACCTTGTTTCACAGCATATTTCACTTACTGGCTAGCCCTCTGGCTCATAGCAGGCTGCATCCTTCCTGGAGAAGTCAGGTACCGGCCACACGCTGCTCAGCATCCAGCAGGCTGAAAACAGCACTGAAAAGCTGGTAATGACACAAGAGCTGTTGGAAACCTTTTGTTTCAATATCTTGTGTGATAAAAGCCCATCACATAGTGGTAGTGATACCATCTGCATTAGCAAGTTGACTGTGTGTCTGACTGTTAGGAAGTGCCAGTGGCAGAAGACCAGCATGCTGCAGGTGGATGTATGATTTTTAATACTCAGCTTCCACAGAAGTGGCCAAGGTTTAGCAACTGAATCCTCTTGTTAGCGTACATATTCAAAATGTAAAAAAAAAATATCATTATACATCGAGTCCAACTACAAGAAAGATTTTCACTGTCAAACCACAACTCCCAACAGGCAACTCCTGTAATTTGGGGTAGGGCACAACTTGTTTGCTCTTAGATTCTATTTTACCCAAGTGGATATTTGTTTGCTTTTTCACGTGCATCCCAGAGGAAATGGTGACACTGGATTCCTGAACAGCACATTGGAGAAATTTACACAGGTCTTAAGGAGCTCTTTCAAAGGTATCGTGAGCCCCTGCACTTGCACTCTCTTATTCTGCACTTTTTTATGCGTGCCCAATGTGGGAAGTATTTGCACATGGAGAGTTAAGCGCTACGGATGATACATTACTAGATGCCTTACTCTTCTGAGGGCAATCCTCACCTGCGTGCCAAGCCTTCTGGATACCAGGCAAACATTCACAAATGAAATAAAGAATTCATAGAGCAGACTGCAGGTACAGAGATACTGGATCCATCAGCAGGATAAAGTTGGAAGCTTTCTTGCCATAGCAGAACTACTCCGAAAAACCAAAATACATGCAGAAAAAAAAGCATCGCTGGAAATGCCAAATCCAGTACATTTGATCATGGACTGCAAATTAACATTAATTCTTCTGGATTTGCACATAAACAAATACAAAGCCCCTCTTAACAAGAGCAGGCACGATATTCCAGAAGGTAGGTGCTTGAACTGTGCATAAAAGACACAAGGAAGTGAGACTTATCAATGCTTAGAAGAGCCATGCAACATTAAAGACTTAAAAACTCATTTGTAGCACTTTCTATCACGTATCTTATTTGTGGAAAAAATGCATAGTTGTGGTAGAAGGATATGGAAAGAAATAGCAGCAATTTATCCTTAATGATAAGAAAAGGACATAACCTGTCTAAAAATGGATTCATAGTAATAAACTTCAACAAAAAAATAAAACAAATGTTATTGTGATTCACTTTGAGTTCACAGAGAATCCTAAATAGAATATTGTACACACAGTCACATTTCAATCAATTCCTGCATGACTCATGCTAGGCATTTTAGGGCATTGAGTAATTGGCATAAAGGTAAAAAATTTAAATTGAAGGAAAAACAAAACATACACAAAGCTCTATTCCCCCCACCGGCCCCAAGGCAAATCCCAGAAGTAAAATAAAACTATTATGTTTAGATTCAAAGCTTCCAATATATCGGAACTTTCTGAACTCATTTGGTAAGGTTCAAAGCACAGGTCAGCTGACAGGCCTCCCTGGTACATTCAGAATAAAGAACCCCATTAAATAAGATGCAAGACAGTTCCAAGACTCCGTTCCAACACCCATCATTTTGAGTACACATTGTTCCCTAAGCCTAATTGCCTGAAAACAGCAACAGTGCCTGGAGATAGCTGTTGCACAGCCACGCAGCAACCTCGCCATCCTGGGCCACCTCCAAATGCTGCTGCTGCAGCAGAGGGGAGACAAGGACCAGCACGATCAGTAATCAATCCTTCAGGTTGGCAGGATTTTCTGTTGCATTAATGGGGAGTGTTAAAAGACTTTTTGTGCTAATGGTCTACCTCTGGGCACACACAAGACAAATTTTTTAACAGCTGGATGATAGCACGATAAGTCAAGTTGTATAATTTATTAAAGGGAAGCAATGCAAATGGAGAGCTCCGAGGGGATACGAGCTCACTACAGTGACCTTGGGGAGTCTGGCGATAGAAATTTATTCCTCTGAGCTTCTCAAAGGGAATTAGGTTTTTCCTTTTATAATCTGATGTGGTGGTTCAGATGGGCTTTGCACAGGGCCTCAGTTCAGCTGCTTAGAATTACCCTGCTTAAGAGCTAGCTAAAAGCAAAGTAAAAGAAATGCATTAACTTGGGAATCCAAATGACATGGTATTGGTTCAACGTAAAGAAACAGCCCTTCTTGCTGCATTTGTGGAATTTGCTGAACTCCTCCAGAAGAATGACATCGCCATTACCCCAGGAACCGCTCATTTGGAAGGGGCAACACTAGCAAGAGGCTGACAAAAAGGGAGAATGGAAACAATCTGCAGCATAAATAAACACAATGAGGCACAGTAAAAGTGTCACTGCCCCACCAACCTAGCTCGGATCAGCACCTGAAACGACAGATTCTTAGCAATGAGTATTTTACAGCATTGCCGAGGATCACATACTCCCACTGGTCCCTGCACTCACTCACACCTCTATACATAAGCAAGCCTCTGGGCTGAGTTTGAACCATTTCTTCTCTCACAACTACGGGTCTTTACCCGTAGTACTAGAAGGCTGTCTAGCTGTAGCTTAACGCTCTCTTCCTCACACTGTGAGCTCAGCGAGGATAAGACTGTAAGAAAAACCTTCAGTTGAACTGAATTCTTTAGCATGTTTTCTGAAATTTAGTATTTCATACCCGGAATGCGACAAACAACTAGCCACATTATTCTTCTCTTGATCAAAAAGCAATCAAAATGGTTAAAATCCTAATCACATAACCCAAACCAACAACTACTACCTGAAGAAAACTTCCCTTTTGTCACTCTATAGCTATGAAACATTTTTATCCAATTATTCAAAGATATACATAACATACTACATCCATTGAGATTGTCTATATATAGACAGAGTATGCTCTGCCTTCCACATTCACTCCTGCAGCATTTCTTTAATCTTTATTGTCTTGTATTACTAAGAAATCTAAATGAAAGAAAAACAAGGGCACCTTTTTTTTTTAAAGTCTTTCAGTAACACCAGTGAAAACTGAGGGTGCCGAAACAAAGCCCTAAATCCCAATATTCTGTAAAAAGTGAACTGTAAAATAGCTGGAGACAGATATGCCTTGACTGTCCCAATGATGCCTAGGCAGGTAGACCTTTCTTTTGCAGCCCATTGCAATTCCAGCTGTCATCTTTCCTTCAGGTTTAGATCTGAATTCTGGATCACTTAGTAATGCATATTAGCTTTTAAGCTATTTGTAAAACAAGCTTTATAAACTAAGTATTAGGAATCTTTAAGAAATATCACAGTATAACCCAATTGCAAGTCTAGAAGTTAGAAGAACCTGGACAGTAAGTTGATTATGTTTTAGCTTTCGTTTTAACATACACTAGGTCAACACAACACACGTAAAGAAACTGGGTCTGAGAGTAAACATAGACAGATTTTGTTTAGTATTTCCACACTAGTTTGAGATGTTCTTTGTACACCCTATTTACTTTAGGTGTCTGAAATCATAGCAGTGGCACTAGAAACACCCTCCTTACCTCATTGGTTAACTGCTGAATAACACTGGAATAGCTTAAACCATAGAAAGTATCCTGCAATTTCTATATGTTTTATCTACAGGCCAGAGTCTACAGTCCTATCTCAGTGCAAAGCAATTCTCATTGAACTGACTGGTAATTGGATAAGTTAAAAGCTTAATTTAAAAAAAAAAAAAAACAGTTAAAACCACATACTTCTCTTGTAAAGACTATTAAAACAAAACAAGTTCTGAGTACAATGATTTTACAGTCACAATAGATAGCCTCATAGAAGCTTTATGTTTTTAATACAAGGGGAGAAAAGATTTTGAACCTGTATGTGCTTTTCTGTTTTTACTTAATAACAAGTGTCATATCTCAGCAATCAAATACAACATAGAGACTTAAGTTAACAGCATGTGAAATAAAACAGTAAGAATACAGAAGAGACTTTATGTGCTTAAAGCAGTATTTAATTAGGTGTTTGTTTACTTAATAGGTGATATTGGAGCCCTAGATTTTAAAATACCATTCTCTTCTCACTGCTTTCCCCACTCCAGCTACAACTAAAAACAACCATCAAAAAAATCTTCGTGACACGTCCACAAGCAAATTCAGACACTTGAGCAGTATCTTAAAACCTGATATATGCATATGTTATCTAACTCTCACTGCTCTCAAACTAAGGATGTGGGATAACCCATGGGATTGATAATATAAAATGGCATCTTTCAGTGCCAGGTTGTCAGCTTGAATTGCCAGTGACTAAATTGTTACTGTCTGCTGAAAATTGCATTACTCGGTGGTGTCTGTCCAGTCTCCACTGGGCAAATGCTCCTGTAGCAAGACCACCCACGACAGCTGGCATTTAATATGCATGGGTTTCTTTAGCACCAGCACAAAGGGTAAAAAGCTACACTTCTCTGCCCTCTCTTATTCTAAAGATTATTTTTCCCATGTCAGGGTTGGGTTGCAGTTCTAAATATGGCAAGTTGGACTGTAGCTCACTATGGACTATCTGCTCTCTGAATAAATCATAGAACTGCAATGAACATCCAGGGTTCTTAATTTGCTCTTAATTTGGCTTAATTTGCCAAATTCATTCATTATATTCAAAGAAAGAGATTCAAATAGTGCTTTCACATCAAAAGTTTAAAAATAAAAATCAAAAAGCAAAGTTTTGTATCTTAATTTCACTGCTAAAATTATAACTCATTTATCAACTGTTGCTTAATTTCAGAGAGTTACTCTCACATGCAGTTTTAAGCATCGATAACTAAAACCCTCAGCAGCCCTATTTGTAAGCTACTGGGTTTGTTCATTTTGTACTTTTTTTACCCATTTAATCATGAAGAGGTTGCAAAGAAAAACTACCATGTGCCCTGAGTTTTGAAGCAATACATATTTGTTTCCCAATTAGGAACAGGCAATTACTTAACCTGCAATATTAAAGTTGTTTATTTTTTTACCTCAGGCTTACATGCTGAAAACTGAATTAACTTGCCAGTGTTTACACTCAGCCTTTATTTAAATATACTGTCATGCTGATTTCTATACCTACTAGCGATAGATCATTTTATGCAACTTCAATTATACGTTATGGGTGGGCACAGAGGATTAAACTGATTTTTTGGTGGGCAGTGCTCCCAGTGTGTTAATTTAAAAGATTAGAATTTGAAATGAGAGGTCTATTCTAGCTCCTTCAAAAAGCAAGCTTGAAAAATGTACGTTGCATTTTTTATTGTGTGAGGGCAAACCACTTTTTTTTTTATACAGGTTTTTGATGCATGGCCTAGCGCAGGCCTCAGCAAAAAGATAGCAAATCTTAGAATTTATTATTGTCAATAGTCTGCATGACCTTTACTTTAACTGCATCTTGGCTGTCAGTAATAATCCAAGGCTGCACTTTCAATGATAGAATGAGAGATTTTGCATATTGAGTCTCCAGGTCTCCTTGAAAGTGTTCAGAAATCACAGTCATTTATTCCTATTGGCAGGGCAAGGTCCATTATGAAAGCTCATTCGTCTTTACTTGAAGATGAAGAGTGGAGAAACTCCATTTTTGCTCTGAATCAAGTACTAACTACTGTAGTTTTCTCAAATAAATCAACAAGGAGGCTTCCAGGTCCAGGGTCTGAAATCTTTTCTCATTCAGGGCACCTGTTGTCTAATGGTTCCCTTCACCTTTGCAACGTACAATTTTGGTAGTAGATAAAATAGCACTTTAACACAGACCTGGGGATTTTACATTCTAACCTTTCTTCATTTGTGGTTTGTTTTACCTGACAGGTTAGAGAGTTTGCAAGTTCAGAAAAATCTAGCAAGGACAGAATTGCAAGGGCAGTAATAATAAATAATTGGTTTGCACCAGCCTCCTCTCCTTTGAGATGTTTTTAAAGCCAAAAATTACTTCAGTTATGTAAGACACGATATGTGTAGTTGTGTAATAAAACATACTCCAAAGATGTCTCAGGCTAGGCGCAGACCAACCCCAGGTAGCTTTTTGCTGCTTGAGCTGACTGGATGAGTCAAAGCCAGTCTGGAAGTTATAGAGCTGTATTGGCATGACATTGAGCACAAGCTGCTACGTTCCTTCTGTGTAGATAGTCCTCTAGGAGTATGCAAATACCATGCACTTTAAGGAGAGACTGTGGGACACAAAGAGAGAAAGAAACAGAGGGTTTTCCTACAGCGTCTGTAATAAAAACTGCATTTGAATCTAATTTCTTCGGTCTCCCCCCAGGTTTTATATTTCTGGCATCACATTGGAGACCATTCCAGACCTCTATGGGAGCCCTTTTCAGACCCATGAAGAGAAAAGCGAGGGCAGGGGAAGGAAATGATTCACCCTCTGAGACAACAGCAGCATCCTAAGAAGAGTGCCTAGATCTAAGGTCCTGCAAAGGCAGATAGCTGTTCTCCTGCAGAGTGACTTACTGAAGCCCACGGGGTACCGCAGAGACTCAGCAATCTGTAACACATGGCAAACCATGAAATTCAGGACTAAGCTTGAGTTAATTTTTCCAGCAGGGTAAGTAAAAATACCCCCAACTCTCCTCCTTTTAATCCCCACTTTATGGCAATTCTTCACAAGATAAATTCCAAAGAAAACAGCAGGCACAGGAAGCTCTAGTTGCCCGAGTCTATCGCAGGCAGATTTCTAGGGAGGTTGAACAACCTTTCTTCCAAAAAAGTTTACTCACCAGAACTGTAGTTTCATGTCAACTGATACTATTCACAAATTCATTTAGCTCATCACTGCAGTGAGTGCATGTTCATCTATGTGAAGTGGAACACTGTCAACAGGAGACAGACAGCAAGTCCTATAGGCACAGCAAGTGTTCTACTTCACTCTCTAGTTAAAATACAGGACCCCATGAGGTATTTGTTTGGTTTACCATTATTCTGAGCCTGGATACAGAGCCTGCAGGACAAGACTGAGCCAATTTCATGCACAGAAACCATCCTGAATATTCCATAAGGCGGACAACGATGACATTAACACACCTCACAGTCTATCCTCTACAAACTGGGTTTCAATTAGGACAGCTGAATTCCTTAAAACAATCCTTTTGCCTCAGGCCCCACCCACTTCACACCCTTATTTTAAGTTATCTAGTTTGCATTACAGGGTTGGGAATTATTATCACATTAAGCAAGAGCTGAAATCTTGTGTGCCTTACCTATTTTGCTCTCTAACCAGCTACAAAACCTTTAAGAATAAGAAAAAAAAAATAATCTGATTCTCGCTGGGCCATATAACTGCTGGTAGAAGTCCTTCTGTACTTCCACACCTTCTTTGACAAAAATCTTCTTGAAAGTCAAATAAATCTGTCTCACTGCCAGTGCTCTTATGTAAGCTTCCACATTGGACACACTCTGATCTATAGCATCCAGCATATGGACTGTGGGCTGAGGAACCATCCAAGTTCCACAGCATACTTTCTACTGCCTCATAGGCACTATTAACATACCCTCAAGCAAGCCTACTAAGTTTAATTCAAACTACTATGTCTTCTGACTACATACTAAGTAATAAATACATACAAGACAATTGGAGAAATAGGAAGAAGGAGTTTAAGCTCTCTGATGACATGTTTCTTAAACGCAGAGGATAGAAAGTTTCTAATTTCCACAATATCTAATACCCCCTAATAATCATGGGATAAGCCTCAGAAACAAGACAGAAAAAAAAAATTGAGGTCTTAGGGTCTGCCAGAGACAGATGACATCTAGAAGTAGTTTATCTGAGAAATCCAAATAATTCTGCGATGCTGAGAACTCCAAGAACAGCACTAGAGCACAGCATCTGTGTGTAACAGGCTAAAATGGCTTCCTCCACTCATGAGGTGATCAATTCGCCACTGATTCCTCAGAGAACAAAGCATATTTAGAGTCCACTACTATGTTGGGGTTTTCTAGCAGGATCTGCACATAACAGATGAAAATAAACATCCTTACACAATTGTATGCCCCGGAGTCTTTTAGTCTTTGCTATGATCTACATCACCCATGCAACTACATACAGAGCACAGAAAATCACAAGATTTTATAGAGTTGAGGATTTTTACAGGGCTCTTTCCCTTTTATGATTGGATATGACAGGATTTTAACCAGTTTGGACTCTCACGATGTATATTAGCATATGCTTTCTAGGTTCAGCAAGCACAGCATGGGTAGTTTGCAGGGTAAAAACTCCTTTTATTTCAAGCCACTTTTTCCCTTTTTCCACATGGCCTGAATGATGGAATATATTCATTCCATACAGAAAATTTTTCTAGTCTATATGTAGAGCCCTCTTATTAATAAAAGTGTGTGATTACACTAGAAGATACAGGTAGAATGTCAAATTATTTTGCCAATGACCCGATGAGATCTTCAGAGGTTCACTGAAGTAACTATTTTTTCCCCTCAGTGGCAGTGGGTTGTTGTTCCACCTCCTCCCCACAACAAGGAGGAAAACATAGTGATACAGTGTGTATAGTTACTGCAGACAACCAATAAACATTTATTTTGGTCAATTGCACACAGTATTTCAGCATTCGACCAGAAGTATCCAAAACAAACATATACATGTTGATACTTTCACTCCAGCTTCACCCCTTTTGTGTTTAAACATACCACATGTCCCCAGAGCTTCCTATTCATATAGGCTACGTTCAATTTAAAAGGGTACTGAAGACTCTTAGCCCATAAAGCCAGCAGCAGAGAAGCACAAAAATGAATCGGGAACCCATTTTACAGTCATAAGAGACATCCCAACTATAAACTCTGATCACCGATTGCAAAACAGATTTTTAAATCCCTAGATAGTTTTTAATATTTTCATTGCTAGGTTATGTTAGAATACCGCTAAAAACGCATTAGAAATTACTTCATGATCTCTTGTGAATAATTGTTTTACTTGTTACATAAAGTTAAGAGATCACGAGTGGGAGGAGATGGGTCTATGCATCACAGTTTCAGAAAACCCTGACCAGAGTAACTGCATTCCTTGTTTTTGCATCTATTCTAGTAGCAGAGCACAGCTACCTATCGGTGGCAGCTTCAGGTGCCAGAGGTGAAGCTAATTAAACTTATTTAAATAAAACGGGCTCTAAGAGACGATAAACAAAACAACAAGATGCATCCAGTCAAGGAACTTAAAGAACGAAGTTCACCTTCAGAT
>JAHREE010000567.1:5718924-5762907 GCA_033628505.1 Tringa tobata
GGGTCAGCGCTTTGGGGTGGGCAGCGCTGGCGCCTGCCCCAATGGGGCAAAAACCCAATCGCTCGTGTTGGGAAAAGCTGTTGGGAACAAATTGAATCCCCCCCTTTTTTTTTTTTTTTTTCCGTCTGTGTTAAGGGAATTGTGGGCTGGCTCCGGGTCACGCAAGTCCGGCTCAAAAAATTCGGAGAGAGAGAGGTGGGAAGCGTGCCACAGGCCCTGCTGCCAAGGAGATGCTTAAGGAGTCCTTCAACATCTCTTAAAAGCGTGATTTCCTTTTTTAAATAGGAAAAAGAAGAAAACCCTCCACAAAGTGTGTATTTTTTTTTTTTATTCCCCTGCGATTTCCAGCCACCACTGAATTTTTCTTATCTTAATTCCTTAAAAGAAAAAGTCAGACAACTAAAATTTATAGACTGTACTAATCCTTGGAGTACAGATCCACTCTTTTGAAAGCCATAAATACTGAGTTAAAGAACCACAGGAAATTAGTTCTCTGAGTTATGTTAATTACTCCCAACACTCCAGTATCTATCTACACAAGGAAGGAATACAATTTGAAGAAGACATCATAACATATCATGGTTAAAAAAACGTTATGCCTAACGCTTTTTCTTACGAATTAAAAGGGAGTTGAACCACTTAAGAGGAAAAAAAAAAAGACCAAGTCTGAAACATGGGCAGAAAGTATGCACGCAGTAGAAATAATTGATCCGAGTGCTGTGTTATCTGTCACTTTAAATCCCCCTCTCTAGCAGCAGCAGCAGCAATAAGGGAGTGAAACTCACGAAAAGCAGCTACAGAAAAAGGAGAAAGGAAACAACAGACTGTGATTATAGTTTGGAATTCAAAAGATTAGAAAAAATACATTTTGGTATTAATAGGGTCGCTTCAAACAACATGAAGATAGTGAGAAAAGTAAATGTCATTAGAAGAAAAACATATTGATAACTGTATTAAAACAGTACAAATCTCACAGTGTAAACAAAAATATAAGGAAAAGCATTGTGAAAATTTAAACCATAAGAAGGCTCTTTTGTGTTAAATGCTTGGTTTTGTCAAGTTAACAGATTATCTGATGCAAAAGAGAAGAAAATGTCATTAATGTCCTGTTCCACTTGATAACTAGGAATGCTGAAGTGTGAATAGTGGCCTCGTACCAGCTGTATCTCAAGTATTTCCTGGTTTATGATGTACAGTTTGTGTTGATGTACCGTTAGTCGACCCAAAGTTTTCTCGACTTAAAACAGGATAACCATTAGTTAGCCCAATCAATGTGAACTCAGACCTTCCTTGGCTCAGCTTCAAACTTTACACCCCTGTGAGTCTACCTGCCCTTTGGCTCGTGGATACTCGTGGCTGAACCAGGACCAGGGCCGAATGTGGAGATCGTTGCTATACTCTGCCGGGAAAACCACTGACTAGGATACAGTGGGACAGCACATAACCTGTTGGATATGTGTATTGATGTACAAATAACTCCTTGTAAGAGGTAATCCAAATGCAGATTTTCTAAAGAAACAAGCTGATGAATTTCCTAAGCTTCCTATAAAAATAATAACAAAGGGCTACGCAAATCTCCTTGTATCTGAAAATACATGAAGAATCTGATTTATATCACTGAAATATTACGTAATTCTTAATTTTATCTGCCCCAAATAAGCAAAGCTATATTACTTTTTTGTTTTCCATATCAAAAAGAAAACTAGTTTGGAGGTTTGCACCACACACAGGTACTGCCTTGCAATATATGTCCAAGGCTATTTTGAAAACTAGCTACTGAGAACTTCTTAGACAAATCTATATAGAAAGCTTTTAGAATGTATGGGGTTTCTAATGCTCCCTCAACTTGTCCTGACTACAGAGCCTGCACAGGTCAGCCAACTTGAAAATAATCAGGTGGCTATGTTAGAGTCAGAAATTTATCTCAGTTATACTGCATAAAATAAATTATAGTTAGGAATGGAAAAATGTGCAGTCCTGCACAGAGCAGAGCTAAATCCTAAATCTCTATGCTAGTTTGAAGTTGGTATAGCTGTGATGAATAGAAGACAGTCTGGCATGTCAGGGTTTTCTGTATAACCGATAACGTTAAGAGATACTTCCTCATGGTTGGCTAAGCAGGAACATTTAACTTTAAAAGAAAAATAACGTCTTTCATTTGCATATTCTTCTAATCCTAAAGTTGAAATAACTTAATGGAATTTCAGTGGTACTTTATATTTATTTGCTATGCAAAATGCACTTACAAAGTAGAAAATTACACAAAGTCCTAGAAAGAAGACTTTTTCTCCCCTAGCAAAAGGCTAAAACTTAAATATTTCTCTTTTTTTAGCACTCTGGCTCTTTCTTCCCTGATTGGCAGGATGACATGCCACCGTGCTGCAGCGTGGGCTGATCAATGGCAGTCCTCATGCCTGATATTAGCCTAAAATTTGGTTGTCCTTATCTGCCAGAATAGCCGCTGTTGTCCCAGCTGAGCTTCAGGACTCTTGTAATATAGAGATTACTTACTGGCATAATACTTAAAAGAACCATGTCCTAAATCAAAATAAGTGTCTGTATACACTGTAGGCTGAAAGCCATTCGATTTGGTGTTACAACGTTTGTGCTCTGTTGCCTGCATTCTCAGTGATATGTTCTTAATTGCCATTCTTAGGTTTGTTTTTTGTTTGTTTGTTGGGTCTTTTTTTCTCTGATGGTTTTCTTTACAGCGGCTTCGTGAAATCAGTCTTTCATTGCTAACATCATCTTGTTTAAGTTTGGTTAAATATTTCATATTTTAAATATAGCATGTTAATAATTATTTTTCAGTTCTGAATTGGAACAAGTGTAGCTGAATGCATTATTCAAGAACAGCATCTGATCTTATTTAATATCATGTAACGCTTTGCTTGTTCTTACTCTTTTTTTCATGTAGATGCAATATAGCATGCTTGCCAAATGTGTACAAGTACCTTTTCTCCCAAACAAGCTGTTCAGAAATGTTATTAGCCTAAATATCTTGTCCTGAATTTTTTAAAGCATGTTTCTTCTGAGTCAATCATAATTTTTTTTGTGCATCAGCTATAGTAAGCTATTTCAGAAACGGCTGTGCAATAGGATGTACCATAATATGATAAGGAAAAAGTTAATCTGCTAAGAAAGTTAGTGACCTTTTTTTTTTTCCTGATTTCTAAGCTGCTCACTGAGTCTGCTTGAATCTCTCAAATATCTCTAGGGTTTGAGAACCAAATGTTTTCAGGTAGTTGGATGCCTAGGGATTTATGGTTGTGTGGTTTTCCAAGAGTCTTTAGGCATATACAGTAACTCCAGTGACAATCAGCAAGTATCACACAATTACTTCCTCCTGAAAATTCCACAAAGTGCCTTTTTACTTCCTTGAGAACTACATTTCTTAGTTTTTCTTGACCAAGTTGTGATCCTGGCAGTAAAGTCATCCTAGTCTTCCACCAGCACAGATCTGAGCCCTGAGAGGGTTGTGGCAGGTGGGCTTGCCTGAAAGTGGGCACGTCCTCCCTTCTGGTAGTAACCAAAGTTTCTGCTACTGAAAGGATAAGCTTTGTGTGTGCAGAAAACACAAAACTAACTGCTTTTTATTCTCCATCTCCAGCTTCCTGGTGCTGTCTCTGCCCCTTATTTAAAAACTCGCTTTCTCTCTCCTTTCTGGCTCATCCAGAGTCTTTTTTTCATTCAGGAGACACTTACTGCTTCATCCTTTAGTCGTTGTTGAAGCTGTTTATTGTCACTAACAATAATTTTTGATACGTACCTTGCCTTAGGAGGCATTCATACGAGATGCCAAGCTCCTTAGGGTATACTGACTCATATTTTGGCTCCGTAAAGATGCTTTTTGCCTTTTTTTCTTTTTTTTTTTTTTTTCCAAAATACCTCATGGCTATATAAATATGGCTTCCAATACAGTGCTGAAATTCAATATTAAGCATGCTATGCTCTGGTAGCGTACTGGTAGCATTTTTCGTTTCCGAGTATCATCAAAGGATCACGCTCTTGTGAAGAGAAACTACTATGTCAAAAGCTTCTGTAACTACACAGAATATCCTTCCTTTCCTGACCTTTTGTATCAGGCTGAGTCTCTCTGGCAAATTTAAAGCCTACTGTAAATGCAGATCATTTGTTTTCTCTTGGTACGGATGGGAGCTGCATGTTTGGCTGTGAGGCGAAACGCTGGCCTGCACAAATTGTTCAAGCAAAAAAGATGGGTCTGAATATCATGAGCCTGGAACATCTGTGGCCATGTCCGAAGCTAATTTTTTTAATTACTCGAAATAGCAAGCAGGATGTGTAGCCAGTAACCCTCCTCGCCATAACATAATGTTTTATAGGCAATTTTACATTCTGTGTGTGCTTCTTTCCTCTCCGTTGATACTAATTTGGATTGGCTGTCGGATGCGACATATGACTAAGTGTGCAAACTAGAGTACACAGTGTGTAAATCTGCTTATAAAACCTTATGATAAAAAAAAAAGCATCTAAGTTAACCTTTTTTATCCTGCTTAAGTGAATAACAAGTTGGTGGGAAGCGCACCTTGTGACACCGATGATATTCATATAATAAAGTCATGACATCATTTCTGTTCGAATTTTCTCTCAAATAAATGATTAGATAAATAATACAGGGAGTGTGTGTGTTCTGGTCAAACAGATTATGTTTTTAAAATAATTCTGAAGTTGGAACCTGCTTGGCTTCACAAGCAATCTCATGTGAAACATTAGGTCTTTAAAGTTGGTTTAATCAGGTGTGTAGGTCACACGGCATAGGCAAAACAGCTAGATTATTTCACTTCTGAGTCGCAGATTTATGCCATCTGTATTAGTCACTGGAGTCTGAAATGTTGATTTGATGACTGTTTTCCACCATTATATCACTATTTGCTATTTTTTTCCATTATTTCTTTCTGTAAACTAATTTGGTACAGTGTTTGAAGAAGACAGACACAAAAGAAGTGCAAGCACAGTAAAGCTAAGTTGTTTAAATTTAGAACTGGCTGGGAAATTTTCAATTTTCTTTCATTAGAAAAATGTTGGTTTGTAGAAAACAAAAATTATTCATTCAATTCAAGCAATCGCCTACTAAGAAAAGAATTGGAAAGGGCTTATAAGCTATTAAAATACGAAGCATTTTAAAGTAAAAGGGTTGCTTGCAGGTCAAGTCCTCTTAGTTTTTTTTAATTAAAACACAAAATAAAGCTATACTTTAAGAAATAAAAGGAAAGAATTTAAAAAATACTTCTAAGATTGCACAAACTTAGGTTGATCTGATGAAAAATGCGAAATTTTGAATAAAAAATGGGATATCAACTTCTCTACCAGTGCTAGGTATGAAGAAATAGAGGTATCAAGGAAATTGTCACACGATGGAAGAGTGGGTGTCTTGCATCCATCACTTGTAAAGGATCCTGATAAACTGGAGCAAACAGGGAGTGCTTGACCGAGGTCTGACTCTGCGTCAACCTTTGTGTTCGACTGTGTCTTTCCATTTACTGCACAGGGAATTTTTTGCTCAGGTGTCTACAGTTCTGTATTCTGAGCACCCAGTTTATTTCCACTTTAATTTTGCTTCTCCTTTTCCATCAATAAGCTTGCTTGTTTTAGAATAACAGATTGAGAAGCCGGGTTTTGGTCCCTTTGTGCTACAACCCAGAAACGAGTATTCCGGAGAGCATGCATCTGAGCTGGTGCATCTGCACTACAGCTGGGCTCTGCATTTCCATGCCTCCTTCCAGCACGTGGGGTGAGCTGGGACAGCAGAACAGGAATCCAACGTGGCTATTTTCCAGTGGCGAAATGCCCAGGACCTGACAACACTAAGCTCCTTGGCAGCGGCTCCCAATTTCATTGGAGTCCAGCCTGGCCTTAAACTCAGGGAGCTGATCACACATCTCTACCATCTCACTGGCTCCAGGACTTACTCCTCGCAAGAGAGAATGTGGCACCCTCCCTTTCCGGGAGGCTGATCAATCATGATTAACTCTGCTAATTAAACTTGGGCTACAGAGCTGTAACACTGGTGTAAATGATCGGAACCAGACCCCTCAGCCATTTTGGTTCTAATTTTCATTTGCGCAAATGTAATTTCACGTTGCTTATTTAACATACTGGTCTCTTTATACTGTCAGAGCATGAAAAGTGTCCTAGCGTATGAGAGATGTAAATCTGACTCAAATTTAAAAATAAATAAATAAAAAACCTGCCAAGTCCAAGAAAATAAATCTTTTAAATCTTCATTCTTTGGGACTTCTCACTTATAGAGTGTTAAGAGTAATTCATGTAGACAATAGTTTGCATGCTCAAACCCTATTTCTACAACCTCTTGTTCTGATCAGGGAGGGGAGCAAAGCATTTATGTGATAAATATGCTAACCTTTTGCACAGAATATGCAACAAGTACGCGCGTGAAAAATTCCTCTTAGATTTTAGATGTCTCCCCTTTTATTTAAGTATATTATACTTTTACAGTAAATAGACACATATATCCTAATTTATTTAGGACAGTGTATTCAGTCAAAGAAATATTCATGCGATGAATTTCCCCAAACATATTATGCAAAGAGCATTATTCAGAATTAAACAGGAAGAGTCACTGATTTTGTTTGCTAAGATTACAAGTAAAGTACCATAAGGCAAAATTAGCAGTCGGCGAATGCTATTAAGGGCATCCGTTGACTACAATTAGACTATAGAATGCAATCAGATGGATACTATTCTGGGCACCTCAAACATGTACATGATTAGGAGTCTCCTGTTAAGGAGTTTACCTTATGTGCTCTGCATAGGAAATATATAAATGGTACGAATTAGAGACATTTTGAAGATCAGCAGTAAGCTGGTTAATAGTACATAATATTAATCTGCAATTTGTTTTATAAGCTGCTGACTTATTCTTTCTTGTCGAGGATTTTGTTACCACTATTTTCAATACAAATGTTTCTATTGAATTGCCTGAATTTTCTTTGGGAAGTCATGTTTCCTGTTCTGGTAAGAGGATAATCCAGTAAAAGCAAAGCTTCGTAGTGACGCATTAATATGACACAAGAAGCAAAAAGTAGGAAAAGAACACTGGTTTATAATAGGACAGTATCTGGTCTTCAAGGGCTATATTAAGTAATAGCCAATGTAGATGATAGCAGCTTAATTTCTGTTTTTTCACAAGGTGAAATAATAACCATTGTGATAGTAAAGTCTGTATTCCTCACAAGCAGCTACATTCTTTGGTGAATTATGTCAATAGCCAAGGATATTGGGACCGTTTAGAATAACTGAAGGACATCATGGGACAACATATGCTTTTCTTGCACAACTTGGCAATTTTTCTGCGTAAGTCAGCTGACTGTCGCAGTCTTATGGCTTTAGACTTCCATTTGCATGGCTTATCCTCTACTGTCAAATTAATATTTGTAGAAATCCTGCACAATTTCATATAGACAATTTACTTTATCCCTTCTTTTCCACCTTTGATGTATGTCGCTGGGGCTGCAATTTTTATAAATAACATTTTTATGGATTATGATGCACACAGAACTTGCATGCATATTAGATATAGACAATATAAAATTAAAGATAAAATATTTAGTATTCACTCTCAAAAATGTTGGGGGCAGGGGAGAAGAATTTTTAAAAAGAAGAGATGGAGAGAATGAAAATGTCAGTTCTTTTGGCCATTCTGCACATTCCAAAATGTATTTTCCTGTGAATTTCACAAAGCTGGTTTTTTATTGATGTAGATTACTTTTTTTCATGAATCATTCAAAAACTGCCTTTTGAAGAAGAGGACATGCATATTTTAATGCATACAATGAATTGTATATTATATTAGAATAGCAAATTCTTTCAGTTTTCCTCTCTACCGGTGTCAAAAAGGGGAAATCCATGTGACTAATTATATTAACAGGGAAAATGGGAAACAAAATAAAACAGTGACAAAATAAAATGCAGTCAAGAATTTGTTTCATTAAGATCTCAGCAACTTCTGCAGATTTTATTTTCTGCTATTCTCTCTTAGTGAAAATGCTTCAGTGAGAGAAAATGGGACAATTCCTGCAAATAAGAACTCAAGACCTGAGTGTGAATATTTCCTTATGTTCTTTTTTTCCTTTTCCTATTTCTGCATTTTATCACTGTGGCAAGAATTTTAATCCTGGAAGTGAAGCAGATGAATAAGTAGTAAACTTGCTGCTATTTTTGATTTTGCAATAGATTCCCTGTGTGGGCAAGTCATATATGATCTGATTCTGCAGCCCTGACTTACACAGTAGTCGTTATTCACATGAGTAATTCCATCGATATTAATAGGGCTGCTTGTGCACATAAGAATTACTTACATAAAGGGTAGAAAACCATGCCCATAATTCTTCCATATCATTGTTTCCTAGCGTTTTGTTGTAACAGGAGTACGGCTACGTTAAATGTGTCCAATTTTCAACAGACTGGATGTTTGATAGAAATGTATTTTTATCAATAATTACATTGTTTCATAACATGGAACAATAGGCTGTGACATTTTATGGCTTTAGAATTTCTGTGTAAGAATAGTGTAGATAATAACACAAAATATTCTGATAGAGCTGTTTTCCAACTTCTCTGGAATTAATAACTTTGATTGCCTCAATCCCTTAGTTCCTGTTCAAACTCCCTTTGAAATCCTATCTTATTTTGCTGCTGGAAACAAAATTGTACTAGATTAATAAAGCAAAACCTTCGCTCTTCCTTTTAATACAATACTTCCCTAAACTCTTTTTTGTAGAGGGGCAGAGTTGAATGCAAAATGCAGCTTTCCAACATTAAAAGAAAGATGGTTATGGTCCATTTTTTTAATTACATGACTTTTCTAACATGAAAAATAAACCTTCTTGCACATACTTTTAGAAACAAAAGCCCTGCATGTACAGTATGAAAAAAGGATAAAAGATATCTCAAGAGTATAGTATCTGAAAGCCATCATGGGATCACTTCAGGTTTTATTGTTTTCTTATATTTTGAAAGTGTGACATTTTGAAAGGAATGGCAGTGAATGAACTATCAGATAAAGGGATGACTTCACCGTGAAATGAGTGTAGTCATTGTACTCGGAAAAAGAAAGCATTTTTTTCTCCTTTTTTAAGCGTGACTAATCTTTGTGATTTAAAGATCCCTGTTAAAGTTAGGAAGTTAAGTGCAGCGCTTACCCATTTTTCTAGTTCTGATTGGGAACTGGCCATCCACATTTTGAAGGGTTAGGAAAAATTTTAAAGATAGCAAGACAGAAAAGTGCCTATTTCCTTTAAAATGGTTCTATTCTTTTTTGTTATACATTATACATCAGAGTGATATTTGAAGGCAGATTTATTACACTCCCTGGCAGAATGCTTTGTACATTTATAATGCAAAGCTTTTATCTAAAATTCAGAGCATTATTTTAGAAAGAAGGTGTATCATATCTGTGAGACAAGTTCTATTCCTATTGAGAAGCGTCCACGGGAGTTAAAAATATGCGGTAAAACCAACGGTCAAGGAAAAGCTGAAATTGAACTCTGAATGGTTTGCTTACTGCAGTGTTGCTTTTCAGCCTTACTATCCTGATCTCATTGAAGATGTCCCTGCTCATTGCAGGGGGGTTCAACCTTTAAAGGTCCCTTCCAACACAAACCATTCTAGGATTCTATAAGATCCAGGGCTAACTGCTTGATTTGTGAATTAAACATAATTTGATAAAGTAAAACTAATTTATATCATATGTATATCGTTTTGAATCTGTTAGAATTTGTGGAAATATCATGGTCACAGTAAAACTATCTTAAAGGAATAAATCTTTTAAGCTCCTTGTGTTTGAAACCCTTTCCCAAGTGTGCCCTTAGCACATGAAAAATTGCTACTGTAAGGGAAGAGGTCTTAACCATGAGAGTGAGCTGTGTTTTAATCCTATATTGACAACTAATGGCTGGAATTTCCAGAAATTAAAGCATTTGGACAATCAATTTCCACCAACATTTAAAACAGCAGAAACTTTGACACTATGTGGCTTTGAAAATGTAATCTAATCTGCTAGCCCTCATACCTGCTTTTTCAAACATCACTTGTCACTCTGCGTTTTCATTTTCAGATGTTCCTTGAACAATTTTGAAACAGCTCAAAAAACCCCAAGAGTTTTGCATCTAAGCTTCTGCTCATTATCGTTGCTAAAAACATCGGTCAGTTCACTGGCTTAGGGCTTGGAATGCCGGGGGATTTTTAAGGGTTTTGGTTTCTAGTGTTTCAGTGTTGGGAATTCAGCACTGAACTGAGAAGCGTGAAACGAGTTCTCAGAGCTCACCCGCAGTTCTTCTCTTTGTGAAGGAATAAACATGATACTGACAGAGTCGTGCTCTGCTAAGTAAAAAAGCGGCGGTAAAACAGTTAAAAATGTTTTGATACAACTTAGTCATCTTTAATAACTTAACCTAAGTTAACTTATTAAAGATATCAATTTAATAAGTTAACATAAGTAACTTTGATAAGTTAATACTTATCAAGAAATTCTTGAATGTTACTGAATAAATCTAAATCTGCTATGATTAGTATTACTTGAGGCACAATAAAAATGAGTCAAACAGCATTCTTTCCATTAAACGTTTAAATAGTAGTCAACTTTCTCTTTGTATACTTTATGACTACTTGACACTTCTTTAGAAAGTCATCCTTGTCCAAAAAGAGTTAACATGTTGGTGTCAAAGCCTAATGCAGTGATCCTAATCTGTGTTAAAGGCTTTATTACTGGAACTAAAAAATTATGATTATTTCATTGTAGCAGTGAGTTCAATGGGAATATTTGTGAAGTCACATACTACTAGGTATGTAAGTACCATAACTTCTGGCTGACATTCTTTTTTCCCTCAGTCTGTGATAAGATTCCCTAGATCTGAAATGGAGTAGGACACAAATATATTCTTTTTTTTTTTTTTCCTGTCTCTCTGAGGCCAGCTGTCTTCTGTCAGGCCATACTGATGAGACAGACAGGGGAATGTCCACTTTGGAAATACTTCTAAGAAACCCTCACTTCTCATTAAACCAGCTTCTGGTTTAGATTAGGTTTTGAATTTCTCATTAGCTGTGGAATGGTATCAGCATTTGGAGAGTTTACCATACACGCCATATGGCATAGAAACTTGGTCAAATTTGAAAAGCTGAGGAGTGTTGTCTGAAATGTTACAAAAGTCCACAAGGTGGGCTTAGGTGTTAAAAAAGCTGGTAAAAACCCTGAGTATCAACATGTTTGTAAGAAAAGCAGGTACCTGTAGGTGGCCTGTTTCTTCTGTAGCCACAAACATAACAAGTTTAAACAACAGGGACTTGAAGCCAGACAATTTCATACCAGAAATACAGCCAAGTGCTTTATCAGTGAGTGCAATTAACCATTAGGAAAAAATAACTACAGCTGTGATAATTCCTTGTCATAAGACTTTAGTAGAAGAATCAGTGTCTTCCTGAAGGAAATGTAATCCAAACATCACTTTTACCTTGATGGTCCTGTTGCCTTTGTACTGCAAAAGGGATGGCCACTGCTGGTTCAGAGCAAAGGGCAGATCTAAGCTTCCTGCCACCTCCATTGATAACGGTGTTTTTCCTTGCTTTTTATTTAGCCATAATGGATTTCATTATTCTAGTGGAAATAATACTTTCATTTTACTTTATGAAGATAGATAGACAGATATTCTTCTTAGTGCTCCTTAAACATATATGTTTTAATATTAGAGCCATCGCTAATTACACTTATTAGTCTATCTCCCATATTTAATGCAGTACTTTGGACATAAACCAATGTTCATGTTCTTGGGAAATACTGGGTTTGTTCTTCTTTGCTTACTTAGAAAAGAAAAATACAGTAGTAGAAGGACATAACACATTCAGTGATGTATCAGACCCATTGCTGCTGCACAGAATGCTCTCTAAGGCAGCAAAATGAATTTCTGCTTTTTGTCATACCCACCCACCCATCCATATAGTACATGTCCCATCAGGCAAATAGATGGTCATCCTTTAGTAGTGCATTTATGTCTTTCATAAAGTTTCATACTTGATTTGAAAGTTTCAAAACTCTCAGTGATACAGTTCACAGATGGTTCAAAATCCACTGATAATTCAATGTCTGTTTAGCTCCAAAGTAGACTGAAGACCTGGTAATTAATGTCCTGAGAGATTTCAAAAAGCTTATGCACACATTTGTAGATACACTAGTATTTGCTGTCAGTGTTCAAACATTTTCAGTAAACTGAACTGTGATTTGGAGCATATGTTTCTTGTTCCCTAATTGGTAATCAGGCCCATTGAGGGCAAGATCCACACACTGGCAAGTAGCAAGGGCTAGAAGGTAAAGCATTGATTAAGGATTACAGTTGAGATGATGTTTGCTGAAGTGAGCATCAATGGGTCTGTGTATCTGTTGCTCAGTTCCTAGTTTGAAAGCGTTAAGAGAGACAGATGTAAAGTTCAAAAGCAAAATAACCAAATCCTTCATAATAGGAAAGAAAGTTTGCATCTAATAGACTGATTTTGAAATATTTCTTTAAATAGTACAACCATTTACAATTTAAAAAATAGAAAAATCCAAAATGGCGCAGATCTGATAAGCAAAAACCACTCTGGGTTTAGTAGTTACTGATACGTGTGTTGCGTGAATGCATCTGCAGAGGAGTTCATCGCTGCCAGCAAAGAAAAAGATTGTTATATTTGAGCCCCTTCTCTCCTCCTCCACACCAGACATTCTCTTTAGTTTCAGATTTCTTTGTGATATAAACCATGGAAAGTCAGAACAACCATTTCCATAACTTGCTTTTTCCAAAAAACCTAATGGCAAAGATATCACAAAGCATGGCAAGCCTTAAACAGCAACTGTTGGGAACAGAGTCACAACTAATGGCAGTAAGACAGAAACTGAGGGATAAAGAGCAGCTCCTTTTATATCCACAGTCTCAATCTTCCAACCCGACAGAAGGCATTTTTTACAGACAAACAAAGAGCGCCTTCCAGGGTGTTCTGCACAATCCAGTCGGGGTGACAAAACTGTTTATAGAACAGTTCTCTAGCAGAAAAAATGTTTACAGCACTTTGCTGAACAGAAAAAGGAAGATCTTCCCACAAAGACTGCAGTGTTTCACACCTTGACACACACATCGTTTGGGTCATTTCCCATGAATCAGTCAGGTTTGGAATTAACAAATTCCATAACGTCAAATTGTGAAAGCCCCTGTGCTGTGCTGCCTGCTCACCTACAGGTCACAGGGAGACCTGTAGGACCTGGGACCGTATTCACAGAGAACAGTTTGGGTCCACATTCCCTGAACCTCGCATTCAGGTTCATCTATCTTTAATGAAAATTAGTAATTTAATCTCCATGGTACTAACACATTATCATCTTCAAAAGTTACCAGTCACTAGTGCACGGGTCAGATCACAGTCTTTCATTTCACACTATATTAAGGCAGTAACAATAGTTCAGCTTTTAATATTATGTGAAATTTCTCCTCTATCATTTTCGTTATTTTTCCTGTCCTAAAAGTAGATGGCAATCATTTGTGCTCTGATTATAAGCTATATCTTTATCTATGGCTTTTCTCATCATAATATATGAAAGTGGCAAATACAATCTATAAGTAATAAGTATGGTATGAAATTTCACAAGGTCCTTATCGTTCTGTGTCATTATTCTTGTCTTTGTTTCTCTCTCTGTCTTTATTGTAGGGATATTTTTTATTTAGTGCGGAGGTTTTTTTCTTTGCTTTTTCTTATTCTCTTTGATGACTGACAGTATTCTGCTGTCTAAAATATAAAAATAGTTTGTGGTCTTTTCAAAATGTTGATTTATATTCAAACTTACTGATTTTTTTAATGTTTATCTCCCTCTCTTTTTCAGCCATTGAAATGCTAGAGATTTAAGGTGCATGTAAGTACTTGTGAAATTTATATAAGTGAGCAGAGTGTACCCTGATCTGTACCCTGAGATGTAAATTTTGCGCTAATGACATTTCAGATCATGTCTCTGTTCTTGACCTTAGAGCACAACAATCTCCAGTCAGATTGGTGCAACTATCACAGAACGGCTTAGCTGTCTAATAGTGGTGACCATTAAGAAAAATAAGGCTTAGTACAGATCTAAAACCACTTACTAGTTACTTGAGAATGGCAACATTCATTACATGTGACTGGAGATAGCCTGTGTTATTTATCCAGCACAACAGTGTTCACTGTTGGTGATGGGTCTGGACGCGCTAAGCTAGATAAGCCATCCAACAATTTAACAAACTGTGGTACCAACTGTGCAGCTGGTGAATACTGAACCAGACAGGGGAACAAATCCTGCTTGTCTAGGTAGGTATATACATAATTTCATATATAATGATATTTATATTTACCGAGGAATGATACTTGTACTGTTGGACAAAGTGATGTTCATAGGGAACACATCCAAGCTCATATTATCAATATGAAAATTCTCTAACAGCTGTCAGGAAAAAGCAGCTTTGTGTGAGCAGAATAGATGGAGCTGAGGGGAACTAAAGTATTTTTGCTAATATGAAGACGTTGTTTAGCTTTAAAAGATTTTGGCTTAGCCTTTAAAATACATGAGGCACCTGTGAACCCATACGTCAATCAATATACAGAAAGAAACAACACAGACTTTAGAGAGAAGAAACACAGAACCCCAACTTGGAAAAGTCTGGAACACTTTTTTCCCTCACTTTTAATCACTGTAGCAAATCATTGCTTTAATCTGGGAAGAATTATGCAGAGAAAGGCCACTGGAGAACAGCCATCTAGAAACTGAAGACACATTTTTTCAATTTATGGTGCGGACACACAGCCACAACACGCTGCAGTACAAAGTACTAAACACTAACTTAAGGCACATTTTCCTGCCTGCCCCAAAACAAAAGAATTAACGTGATTTTAAGGATAAAATTGGAGTAGAATTACCAGATAATTCTCAGGCATTACAACTGATAAAGAAATTCAGATCTGGTGTATTCCTGCTTTCTCCTCTCTTCCCTGTGCATTTAAGGTGGCAGAACAAAGCTTTGTAAGACATAACCCCCCCCCTTTCCCTTCTTTTCCTCTCCTCCTTCCGCTTTGTTCAGTCCTTACCTTCTTCTGAGTATCAATACGTTTCTCCATTCCTTCCACGGTTCACAGTGTATGCATTCCCATGCTTCCGTGCAGAAAATACTGTGAAGACATCAATAACCATACCGTTGTCAATACACAAAAAGATAATTGTTATTCACCTTGATCACAGGAGTAATCACAATGACGACCAAACCGAGTTGCATAAAGGAAGCATATACGTTTGGCTCAACGTGCCATTGCTGATAGCTCTGTTAGTATTGTAAACAGTTCTTTATTATACCAGACAAAACCTTAAGATCCCTACACTGAGAGCTATTAAAATTGTATAAAAGGTGTAAGCGTAAGAACAGATACCATGAAAAACCATCTTTGCTGTATCAGAGCAGTGGGATCTCGAGAATGCAACAAGAGAGTTTGCAGAATTTCATTCGGGCAGCATTTGACTGTTCACAAGATTTAACTATAGACCTTAGGAGAAAACTATTTTCCATTTGTCTAAACAATAGAGATGCTGGTGTTTTAATCAAGTATTTTAAATGTCAGTGCTCTTAACACAAATATCCTTTCTCCTCAGCTNTTAATCAAGTATTTTAAATGTCAGTGCTCTTAACACAAATATCCTTTCTCCTCAGCTACCTCCCTGGTTTTAGAACCCATCTTTCCTCCTTGTATTTACCAGGGGTGCCTTCCAGTTACACATCCAATGGTGCCTGACGCTGAAAGATTTCTTTCATCACCTTCCCAAAGTTCCCTGTTTGCAACAGGGAATTGGTTATAACAGTATTGTAAAGCTTTGTGAATCCCAAATCACAAAGGTACTCCTTGTCTGTTTCCCCCCCATAAGATCCACCCTTTGTCTCTCCAGCTCTGGGATGGCTTGGGGAACAGCAGGTTCCCCAAGAATCCTGATTCGATGGAGGAAAGACCTTCAGTAAAAATATTCTTCTTCTGTATTCGGTGTGTTGCCAAATAATGACAGAAAGTCTAAAGGCAGTTCCTAAAATATGTTCCTGCATTCTGCACAGTATTAACAGAGGTTAAAGAACAACCAAACTAACGGACTGACCATCCAACAAAACACAACAATTAAGGTATTCCAGTGTTTTCACGATCGTTATTGTTCTTTGAAGTTTATTTAAATAAAAGAAAATGGCGCACAGGCACAGATTTCAGAAATGTGAATTTTATTGAGATTTATTCCACAGAAAATTTAAATACAAGAGATTAAATAGAAAGTCTTGTCAAGTGAGACCCTGTGAAACTAAGTTCCAATCACTGAGCAATGTCTGATGGAATTGCTAATTAGATCACATATTTCTCCTTAGCTGTAGAACAAGGAATCACACCAGTGATTCCACTTTTCATCTGCAGAACAAGTTCTCAATGCCTTTTGTAACCGGTTAGTACAGTACAAGGTACAAATTCCTACTGATGCTTAACAGAAACATTTATGTGTTTATAAGCTAATATATGCCCAGGGAAAAAAAGCCTCCAACTTTTATTTTTCCAATATTTACCGTCCATTCCCAAACAGATGGTAGGAGGTAAGCCAGGTTATCTCAGACTTCTTGTGATGGGTTCAGTGGCAGAGACCCAAACCGCCTCGTATGCAGCAGAGTACCTATCCCACTGGCAGCCAGTTTTTTCCACTCAACTCCTTTTTTCTCCTTGGAGCCAATCCAGCCCAGTTCAGCTCTTTTGTAGGAACTGAGGAACCAGTATTGATTTCCCATTTAAACCAATCTTGCGTAAGCCCACCACTGCCTCCCTTGCTATGAATAGGGGGAGCACTGGAGGAAACCAGCTGCAGCATTTTCAACGCAGAATTGCTTCTTCGAGCCGGACGTGAGCTGAGTTGCAAATTAGAAAAATAAAAAGCGAAAATGGCAGTGTAGATAGGCTTTCTTTTCAAGTCTGATACACATTCAGCACTGCCTTCCTAGAGAGGATTCTCGGAAAACAGGGAATTTGCTTGTTAGAGCGAAAGAAGGAGATTCTTATTATAGGCTTCAGTGCAGTTGTCAGCCAAGATAACAAATCCTTGTACCAAAGTGGCCTTAGAACAGTGAGGCAATGAGGGCTTTCTTAAAAAAAAAAAAATCAAAATTGTACAGCGTATTTTTTATGAAAGTGTGAAAATCTGTTGTAACTGTCTTTACTGAGTGTTTATGGATTTAAGCTGAAGACTGCAGTGATGTATGAGGTTTCTCGGGCTCCGTGCCATGAAAGTTGTGTTACCAGATTCTGAGTGTTCGGCAGGCGTCCATTGCAGTCGGGCAAAAAAATACCTCCTGCACAGATATTTCTAGGGACTAGCAGTGAAGTTTTCCCACATGCTTTAAAGGAGAAATTAATGCTAATAATATAGATACAAACTTTCCTAAGTCACTTGGCAATAAGCTTCAGATATCTAGGATGCAATTGCTGCAAACTGGAACATAGATTGGTAAAAAATTGGGAGTATATCCTGAAGTGTAACATAGCAATCATAGAAAATTTTGAATTGTGGATTGGAAGTCAGAGAGAGAATATTTGGCCCCTACATGAAATTACCAAGCTAGCCTAAAAATCATACTTTTTGAGATCTCAGTTAAAATGGCTTAGCAGCTCTCTGACCTAATTCGCTCACTCTCTGTTCTTAGCTGTTCACAGCCTCTAAAACGGGAATCTATATCTGGAGTTTGTCAGGGACAAATTGTAGGAAGCTCTTGCAGGGAACCAGGATACCTCGTTCTTCTCCTGGCATATCTCTGCAAAACACTTATAGTAACGATCCCCAGGCACCGGAGAGTTTAGGCACTACTTGTTCCTGATTTTCATTGAGAAACAAGCCACCAAAACCAGGTCATGACTGTGTTCTTGCCCCCACATAAACACCATCGGTGCAGTGAGATTAGTCCGCTGGCTGTGATTAATAAAGACTGAAAGGACAATTTGCAGCAGCCTGATGGATGGAGCAATTTCAAACTCTGCCACATGTGTGTAGGAAACCAGAAATGACTGCAGCTTCCTGAGTCGGCCTCCCCACTGCTCATTTTCAGCCTTTGTGCAGCCTAGTGATCAAAGACACACGCTGCTTCTACACAGAATTTTCGAGTAATGTGGAGAAAAGACCTCTTTTTTTCAGTGTTGCAAATACACAAAGCAATTGGACAAAATGGAGTCCATTAGGATATTACGAAGCTTAGCTGTCAGCAAGTATATTTTTTGGTTGTATGTTCTTTGCCAGAGAACTTTATGCAAGAAGATTTCCCAAGAGAAAGAAACTGAGAGTTAGGTGGATTATTTTCATGTAGTGGAATCAATAACCTGAATTTCCTTGGTGAGTGGTCAGAAGAGCCAAATATTTGTAATTCTCAATTCTCAGGTATCCCCACAAGGGAATAATTAGCAGCTTAAGCTGCTGGTTTGATTGATGAGGCTGCTGACTGATTATTTCTTCAGTTTTCCCTGACTTCAATTCTCAGTGACTAGGGTCAGTGAAAAGAGAAGTTCATTTTAGGTTTTCAGATACCGCTATTCAGATTCTTTCTGTATTTATTAATATATTTTATCTGCATTTTCAAAGAGTGAATCTGGAGGCACTGCTGAGAAGGTAAGACTTTACATGGATTTTTGTGGGAGTTTTGCTGAATTTGTGGCATCTGGTAGAGATTATAAAGAACGACAGAACAGGTTCTGCCTAGCAGAAAAAGTCTGAGGAGGAGGCAGTAGTTATATTGGAGAGAGAGGGAGAAAGTTGTGGAAGGAGAGATGAACATCAGAGCTTTATTTGAGATGTAGCGCCCAGTAAGAGAGAGGAATAGGAACAAATGTCAACAGGAACAAACCAACCTTTAGCTTTTTAATGTAGTCATAAAAAACTTAGGTGTGAATAAGGAATATTTAAAAATGTGCCGCAGATACAAAATGTCATTCACGTCTACTAAAAAAAAAAAAAAAGACTGTTGCCTGGGGCTATGCTAATTCTTTAATGTGATGGCATTCCTGTTAGGAGAGCTCTGTGAGCTTTCCAGGCTGCCAAGCATGCTTGGCGCCCATGTCTTCAAGCACTATTCCTGCAAGGCTCCTGAGTACATTTTCATTTTAATGGGTTCTTAAGTCAAGCATCTCTGGCAAAGTTGCCCTCCTAAAAAATGAGTGAGAGCTCATGCAAGGGACAATGACATTCTTTAATATTTACTGCGCTAAAAATAGCTTTTAAAAACAATACAAGCTACACAGAATGTTCTCCTTGTTCAAAAATGGCCGTTTTTAACAGCATTTGATGGATGCAGTGGGCTCTTGGTAAGTACAGTTAATATATTCTCTCTATATATTCCTTCAGTACTAAAGAGCAAATTGCTTAATATGTAATCTTGAGTAAATGTTTCCCCAGTTACATTCACTTTCTCTTTTTGATATGCTTTATTCCTGCCTGAGTATTTTTCTCCTTTTAATATTCTCAGCAGGCTGGATTTATGAGCCTATGAAAGCAAAGAATAGGAAGCATCTTCTTCTGAAGCCAGCTGCAGCGGTGAACTTATTGAATAGCTGACCGAGTACTGAATGATAATCATACAAAGAGAAGAGCAAGAGAAACAAAACGAGACAAAATCACCTTCATTTTCCCCAAAATTAGAAAGGACCAACACCACACAAAAAGAGATAGAGAGAGAAGAAAGGAAAAACAGGGAGAGTGAACCCATAGTTTGTTTCATTTTTCATTCTAACATCATTTCAACCACAAAGAATGACAGTATAAATGATCAAACAACTGTTTGCTAATGCATTATAGATAGTCATACACAATATGGCAGCTTTATACTTGTATATTTACCCACCATGAATACAAAATATACTAAGAGTGACAGGTAATGTAGCCAAAGCTTCTACTCTCTGTAAGCATCTGTGTACTATGAATTATAAATGAGAGTCTTGTGTCCAAAGGTAGCAAGTAATGTAGATAATGCCATCTGAGTAAATGAATAAATGTGAAACAGATGCTTTTTGCATTCAGGGCACACAGGTACAGGCAGGAAGCCACCAGTACAGATTATGGATGCTGGTGAGACAGCTGTTGTCTGCATCCAGTGCCAGGTAAATTCCTACCTGGACTGCATCAAGCCAGTAAAAAAGGCCTTTATCCTACTCATTTTTGACAAGTTTGCAGAAGGATGAGGTACCTTCTTATGTAGATTCCTAAGGTGCTTGGATTTCCTCAAGGCTTTCCTAAAAAATCCAATTGGCATCCTTATGCGAAGGGTGCTTTATAAGAGGTGGAGAAACTGCCTGAATGGAACATTTCATTATTAACAATCATAAGATACTTTTTTTTTGTATTTTTAGTCAAGTCTCTTCTGATTTGCTAGTATTTTTTATCTGAACAAATATTTTGCTTCAATATGAGATTATATGGCATAAGAAATTACTGCTAAAAAGGCATTAAGAACTTTAATATGATTTTTTTAATACATGTAAATTTGCTCGTTTTATAGGCAGAGACATGCACTTGGGCTCCGGTTAGGGAACTGGAGGTTTTGTGTTGTCAGTACAGAATTCCCCCTTGATACCTAAAAGGTAGGTTGAACTCCCCAGATAAAATATTAAGCCTAACTGTGCTGACAGACAGTTTTCACTTTTGACACACAGCTACTGCTATTTTAAAGTTCAAATAAGTTCATAATGCAATTTGGGTTTATATTGCTCTTGCAACAGTTCTTTTTCTGCCTAATGCTGGGTTTGTGCTGTGTACGTTTCCATGTTTGCCCAAGAAAGACTTCTGTCCTTTTCACTTACAAAAAGGAAGGCCTGAGACCCATTTCCATTTGTCCTTCGTGAGCTAGTTATATCATGTAGGGTGGGTAAAACAGTAGTTTCCAAGTATGGAATGAAAGCAAATACTAATAGAGTTTTAAGAAGAAAATGAACAAATGCAGTAATAGAATACACCTTTTTCTTGTTTAATCTGAGTACCTTGAACTATATAAAACTCTAAAAAGGAAAAAGTTCCAGGGCCAAATAAATGTCTATACATATTCTATAATGTAATTTCCTTGTCTCTTGCATAACTGCACATTTCAGAGGTAGAAAGTATAATCAGAGATTCCTGTAAAGTTTTAGAAAGCCTAAAGGATGCCATACAACTACCAATGCAGTCATTACAACAATTTCACAGCATTCTCTTAGAAGTAAGCTACTTTTCTTCCAGACCAAATATCCCTAGCTCTTCAAGCTTTTTGGCATAGGTGTGGTCAGTCAGGGGGTTGGCTGCCATTGCCAGGCTCTGATTTCATATTGAGGCCGATCCAGAGTAATACAGATGATATCCTAAAAGGAATTCTGCATTTATACGGGTGCCATAGAAAAACTAGCTTTGTAGCCCAAAAGCCAAGACTGAAACCTTAAACCAGAATGGTACAGGTCCTGCTCTCTACTGTCTTTCTTCTTCCTTTGTTTCATTTGCATCTGTGCAAAGTCAGCATAAAACACTGTCATTGTTCCAATTTGTCACTTCCACATCCCGATGTTTCACTCCGTTTGCAAGAGTGGAAATGACAGTACCCCTCGCTGGGGTGTGCACAGCAAGATACACGCAGTCCAAGTAACAGGGACAGCTAAACCATTCATGGTCTTAAATGATCTGTTATTGCCACTGTGATATTCTAGTATTTTTAACCTAGTATAGAAAGCAACTCCTTACAAGTTACCAGTTTTGACTTACAAAGCAAGGAAATTTCAAACTATAGAACTTTGAAAGCCATAATATTGCTTTCCAAACAGCATGACTTTATTTGGAATTACTGAATTTTAACACAAAAATGTTAATCCACAGATGGCTTGTTCCTATTTTTCTCCATGTCCTTTTCTTTGTTTCAGCAAGCTGCACTTGCATTTATTTCAGCGCAAAAGTTGGGAGGAGTGGGGAGAAAGAGACCATGTAGGCTTTTAAGAAGTTTGAGAAGTAATTTGCAAAGTGATAGTTTCTGGTAATGAAGGCTGCTACCTTTGCCCAGGTCTCTCAGTATGATAAAATTGTTTCAGAATGTTAATTACCGAATAATCAGATTCCCTTGAAAATGTAACCGCAGCTTTTACTGAAATATGATATTCCTAAATTATATCAGAGCTGCAGTATGGTCGAATCAACAATTATACCAAAAGAACTCATGCAGTTTTTTCTTTGGGATGAGACTCTATTATCTCAAAAGTATTAGAAAAGCATCTATGATGCATAGCCAATATGGAGACATTCGTCCCATTGGCCTCTATTATCCGAATGGAAATGAGAAAACACTTCCATTAAATTTTGCAGTGATCCATGCCTTTCTCTTCTTAAGTCAATAAACTATATCTTTCACTGTAGTAGTTTGTGCATGTGTGCAAAGATGACCTTTTGCAATCTGGCTGCTGAGGCACGTGCTGAGAGAGGTGGTATAGGAATTGTAAAAAGAGACGCAAACCATTTTTTCCTGCCAGGCACGTCCTACCATGGAGTAATAAAATGAGGCCTGCAAAGCCTCTTGCTACAATATTTTACTGTTCTTTGTATTGCAAGTCCCTTCCCAAATCAGTTTTCCCTAATCATTTTAATTGAGGTTGATACTCAAACCACAGAAAAGTATTATGAAGAGAAAGTCCCTCAAGTGGCTCTTGACCTCTGTGGAACCGCAGTCCCCTCTATCACATCCTATGTCTACATATAGCCTGTTCAAAAACCTCCTTGAAAAGAACATAAAATCCCATTGATTCATAGAAGAGAGGGCATCGGGGGGAGGGCTGGGCACTCAGCACTCACTCTCTCTTTCAAAAAAAAAAAAAGAAAAAAAAAAAGGACTGCAGAAAAAGTACTTTGAAAGTGGTGAAATAATCTCCTAAATAAACCACCAGTGGGGAATACCCCCAGTCACTGAGGAGAGCGTGCTGTTCAGCGTATCAACAAAAATACATTTGGCCTGAGGCAATGCTGAGGGCAAACATATCCCAGATGGACTAGAGAGGCCCAAATACCTTCAGAGATGAAAATTTAATTAGAGGAAATGTCACCACAGTGAACAAAAGGATTTCTTTAGTGATTTTTCATCATTGTTTACTACAAGTGAAGTATAGTTTTAAGTGTTAGAACAGGCTAAGTACAGAAGTGTTCTTAAGCACAAGAACAGAGATGAAAGGAAGGGATGTTGAAGGTCAGAGACAATCATCCACACTTCAGGACTGATCAAAAGGAGTAAACGATCAAATATCATCAGATAACAATTTTTAATTGCTTCAGTGATGTCAAAAGGTGGAAAAAGGTGTCAAAGGTGGTGCTTCAAAGTCACCAAGGAGGAAAAACTGACCTTATGCTGTTGGTCGATTTAGGTTTTCATTGGTTTTTGTTGTTGTTGTTGTTGTGAGATCTCGAGCATGATGGAAAGCTTGGGTCTCAGAAATACAGAGTCATCCCCGAAAGCTGAGATGTCTCACTGCCTCTTTACCTCTTTGATAATCCCCTGTATAATATTAATTCTGATTCTTGCACAAGTCATGGGTGAAATTGGTGGAAAAGCAATATAGGAATTGTTGCAGCCCAGTCACAAGGAATCAGCTCCCTTAAATGAAAATATGTGAGTTCTAGCATAAGTTCCAAAAGCTGTTTGGGATAAATTCAGAGAAAATAAGACATAGAAAACATTATAGAAAGTCTGTCAGACTATAGCATGTTCCGCGTTTGGATTTTACATCTTCAGAATGCAGAGTTGAGATTTTTGGTATGTGAATTTTTATATCTTTTTTTCCCATTGAGCCTTCATTTTATATTTTCTATGGAAATGCTCTCCATTTAGCAAAACAAAATAATCACCTTAATTGAAAGGATGCACAGCATGATTTTCCCATCATAGTATCAAAATAGTGCTAATATAGCACTATTTTTGTTTGCTATTACGTAACAGGAATTACATACTATTATATACGGTAAAAATAATAACTACAGAAATAGTAATTATTATCAAATTTCTAACTCACAAATTTCACTCAATTAATCTGCTTAAGAAGATCAAGGAGACCTCTACCTATATACAACTGGAGAGGATGTTTGTTAAAATGGCCCACAATCTAAGTAAAGAAATGAAGAAAGTGTTATACAAGTATAATTATATACATTTTTATATATATCAGTGTACTTACTTCGCCTTAAAGCAAACTTCTGATTTAAGATAAAGGCTTGTTTGCCTATTTCCATTGTATTTCAGTTAATAAACCTTTTTTTTTGCCATATTAGATCTTTGCTAGATCCCTTGGATTTTACTTGTGCTGTTGTGAAATGTGTTCTTCTGGATCAGGTAAAACCTTATATAAATGGATTCTTTTTGTGTAGAAGGTACTAGGGAACTTCAAGTCTGCTGAAGCTATTAGGGAACCTTCACACCAATTTTAGCAGAGTGTGGATCAAACCTCTGGAGTACCTTATTGACCTACTACGTTTACTGGGCAATGTGTGTCTTCAGTTCAGGTGCTTGATTTTGGTCTCTCTTGGTGCTATTGTTTATTATCACCTGTTACTCAACCTTTTATATTCTCGTCCAAATAATCTCCCTAGATTCCAACTGACCGGAGGCAGCATGCTTTTGCTGGCAGTCAGAATTGGCTCTGTGCTCTCCCACGTTGTCTTATTAGCCCTTCCTCTTTTCCTCACCTGCTCCCTTGTTTTATTTTTTTTTCCTTTCTCGCTTTTTAGCAGATACAGTTCTACACAAAGTTTAATCATACGTGCAGAAATTTGTTAGATTGGTGCCAAAGGGCTTGCCCAAAGGCAGGCTCTAAACACATTATTGTTTGAAACCTGTGACAGAAAGTCCAACCAGCCTCTGATTAGGCAACATGCCATACTAAGCAGATATTCATTATTCTTGGCAACCAAGTATGAGAAATCAGATTTCTTGCCATCCTTTCTCTGTTACAGATGGTTATCTGGAAAACCATCCAAACAACAGAAATATACCATATGTAAAACAAAGCTTCTCTTTTTATTTCCAGGTTCACAGACTACCATCTTCAGCTTTCACAGTATTTATTATTTTTATAATTCAAGATGAGCAAATACATCAATATCCAAATGCATCCAAATTATGCAGTACTGAAGAAAGCAATACTGTGCTTTATGGGGATGTGATCATATTATCGATGCTATGGACTTCTTGATGATCCACTCAGGGTATACAAACTGAAAGGACAGATTTCTTCTGTATCTATTTATCAACACCCATAAAGTGGAAGCACTGAGATCAATAATGCCAGGTGAAAACATGTAAATAAGTGTTTAAAAAAATACACCACCAAGATAGATTAATAGTCAATTAGATTACAGAGATTCTGAAGAGATATTAAAGACACAGTAATGAAGCCCAGGAATCTATTTTACTATTTTAGTCTTACCAAAAGGCTGTTGATGATAAATCCATCTTCAGCTAAAAGACAATTCTGAAGGGGAAACTAATTCTCAGTATGTAGCCCTCTTCCCCTGCTGATTATCCACAGAGTAGATCGCCCACTAACTATGCACTGATTACAAACTTGAAGTCAGTTAAGTATGCAAGACAAGATGCAAGACAAATAAACCTCCCTTATCAGATGTAGGTGATGCTGTGCAGGGACGCAGAAAACTTAAACACGGGTAGAAAATATGTGTATATATTTCCACACATAATCTTTTATTGCATTTCTTACTAACAACTATTTTTCTGCAGAAAACCTTTATGAAGTTATTTCCCAAACAACTGGACTAGAACTGATAAAAAAAAGAAATGCGCATAAGTAAAACAAAAATTCATAAATAGGCAAAGGGTAACTCCATAGTAGAGAAAAAGAATTCATAGATACAAAACATTTCAATGTTTGGGGTTTTTTTTCCACATAACTGTGGAGCTGCTTAAATAATTTTTGAAAATATTCTGATGACTTATGCACTATATGAACCATCTTGTAATGCTGCTACTCACACTGAGTACCTCATGCCAAAATATTTGATCTAAGCTCATTAAGACCACAAATGGTGGAAGGTAACTATCCAACAACAGGAAAGCACTGCAATACTCCGTTAAATTAGTGAAATTGCTCACATTATACAGAAAGTAGAAAAAGGTGAAAGTCTGGTGCAATAGTTTGCGATGCAACATGAGTAAGAATTTTATATTCCTGCCATAAGGGCCATATCCTAAAAAAGCTCTGAAGTGCCAAAACCAGGATATATGAGAACTTTTGGCGTATAAGTCCAAAATTTCCCTCTGAAATAAACCCACTCACCATCTGCATAAACCTAAAGGTAATGAGGCTCACTAGGTGCTCTCATCTACGTTTACCGCAGATAAAAATCCTTTACATCTATCTTTTTAAAAAATGGCTTGACTGACATTTTTCCCTCTTATTCATTTCAGCATAATCATCAAAGTACATTAATGTGTTTTACCTGCTGTACACTACGACCAGCATGGTAGGATTTTAGTTTTTCTCTTAACTTTTTTTTTTCACTCCATGATATGTCATCATATATATCAACTTCACTTTTACCTGCCAAAAAATCAATTAAAAGAACCTCACACACACACATGAAAGTCTGCAATCTATTATTTTGGCTTACACAGACTTTCAATTGGATAATTAAGTAGTTAACAAGTAAAACCTTTTCATCATTAGAAGATGCCTGAGAACAGGGTCATAGGAACAGGAAGGTTTGTTTGTTTGTTCATCTGCCAGTTCATAGGAGCAGAGCCTTGTATGGGGATAAGGAAACTATTACATGCAGCAGACAGTTTGCTTATTTGATATTATATACAGAATTCCATCCGTTGGTTATCCAAATTTTATAATTTCCTCTAACATTTTATTTGGCTTTTAGATTGATTTCTAAATTATATTTATAACTGTGAAGAAAGAGTTTAAGAGACAGAACTATTGCTGGCCCTCATTTTTTTCCTTTATATATATTTATAGCTCAAATCTGTACATTCAGAGTCCTTGGAAACCTCTAGATTCTGGTACTGTTTCCTTGGAGTGAGGAAAACACCATCTAATAAAGACAGTAGTGCTCGAATATGGATAGTGAATAAATATGATCTTAAGAGAAAGCTTAACAAACCCTACAGGAAAAATTAACTTATAAATCCTTTAACATTAAATTCACCTCAGCAGGTAACCCAAGCACTGACACTGACGTCAACTGGAGGAACATTAACCCAGCTACGCCAAGTTAAATCAGAGAGAAAATAATTTCTCACAGCTAAATCAGAGGACTGAGTTTTCGACACAGCTCTTCTCTGGCTGCTCTATGCGTCTGCTTTAACCCACCTGCTAACTGAAATAATTACATTTTGCTATCAGAAAGAGCGTTGGGAAGCTTAATTAATATTTGTAAAGCAAGTTGACTTGCTCAAGCAGAAGATACTACTAAAGTGCAAAGTATTAATTCATATCAAATAAACATACTTTGACACAGATTGAATCAAAATGTAGTCTGTAATTTGAAAATGAGCACTAACAGAAACCATTAGATAACTCTTTAACATTGAAGGGAAGAAACAATCTTTTGAAGTGTCTTGGCAGAAATCATACAGAAAGTCAATTCTGCTGACAAAGAAATCACGTGGATTCGACTTACTGCATAACTGTGGGCTAAAGAAACTGGAGGCTGTTGACACTGACCAAAGATTAATCAAAACTGACCAGCAAAGCTGTGTGTCTCCCCACATTCCTGTTATTTCCCTTTGCCCAGAAAATGGTGTGTATGTTGTCACAGAAAACGTATTCTTAATGAAAAATGAGAGAAACCATCATCATATAAATAAATTAGTAGTGTTTGTATAGAAATTCTAGGTACCTAGGGAGCAAAATGAAGCAACAGAATTAATGCTGAAATGTGTCAAGCTGGAAGTAAGAGAGTTACCAGAGAGGTGTTGGAGGATGAGTACCAATGACGTGGAGGAACTGAACTATGTGTCTGTATAGAAAAATTAAAGAACAAAGTAATGGTGCAGAATTTATTGTAGGCTAATGGTATGAAAGGCTGTAAGAGGCAAAGAGGGGTAACATATAAACCCAGACCTTCTGATGTCAGTATCTTTGCAGAGAGATCATGTACTGTTGAAATTAATGAATACGTTGCCTCAGTTTTCAGTGTGGACAGCTGCACTAGGGATGAAAGCCCAAGAGACAGTGGGAACAAAGTTATGGAAATGAACATTACTGTGATAGAAGAAGAATAATAATGCAAGTAGTTGAATGCACTAGTGTGCATTTGGATGTAGTAAAAGAATGGGAAAATCTCAAGCCAACAGAGACCTGGTGCACAGGATTGCAGGCGCAGTGATAAAAATTTCAAGCAAATCTTCCAAGTCATGGCAGACTCAGAGCAGTACTGCCTATGTTCAGAAAGAGGACTAGAGATCATGGTAACTACAGCCTGAAGTCCATGTAAAAAAATGTAAAGCATTAGAGTAGATTTAGGAGGAATTAATCATTGCGAGCATATATGAAAAGGGAAAAAAAAACATAGAAGAACCCAGAAATTCTGTATTAACAGAATCTACCAAACATTTGGGTATGATTACAGTGTCTGATGCAGGAATATGTGGCAAAGAATGAATTAAAGCAAGGGAAGAGATTTAGCTGCAGATAGCAGCAGGGTGAATGAACTGCTATTTGAATGGTAGCATATTAGTCTATATTAGCATACATATTAGTGTATTAGTATATATTACTAATTTACTATCTATAAAACCAAAGTAAATGTAGATAGTTTTAATCAAAGTTGTTTTATCCTATCTAAGGTAACAAATATAGCTATGAATAATAGTATGATATTTCTTTCATAATTTTATACTGTGCAATACAACAAGATTTCCTAAAAGAGGAAAAACCATAGGTCTGTACTATTCAGCTGAACATGTCAAGTAAAATAATGTTTTTGTGGACTGTACATAAAAATCAACTGTCCATTGCCAAGTTTCAATAGAACCAGAAACAACCTCTTCATCCATTTATGAAATGTTACATTTCTTGGACATGCTGCTTTTCTATGCTTTTCCCTTTTAATATTGAGTGGAAATGGTTGCTTTTTAGTGTACGTAGTCTCTTTTACCAGTTCTTTATTTTTGTGCTTCATGGAATCCTTTCATCTGTCTGGCACTTGCTTTTCTGCATGTCAGGATCTCAGCCTTTTTTTTTTTTTTTTGCTGTTGGTGAAATCAAACATCTTTCAGTCTCTGTTGTTGTCTTCTAATTTCTCATCTACCCAGCCAATCTGCTGTACTCATTTGTGGCTAGTTAAGCTTTGGATTCTTAAACTCTCTTTGATTTAGCCTTTAGCCCTGCTTTCCTTCCACATTCGATCATCTCCAGTACCCAAACTGAGTTTCTTCCTTCTTTTTACCTCTTTTCTTCCTCCCTAAAGCATTTGCTAACACCTCAGAGTTTTCTTATTAATCTTACAGGCAGCATTTAGATCTCACTTTTCCATTGGTATCGACAGAATTGAAATCCATTGTTCACATTAGAGATGTACTGTTCTTTCAGTAGATTTATTTTAGGGTTTCTGCAACTTCATTTTTGACACTTCAAGTCTCAAGCGTTTAGAAATCTAAATAAAAATTAGGACTTGGATAAAAGTCCAGCACATAGTCAAGCCAGCTCTTTCCCAAAGAACCAAGATGATGCCCCACTTCGGTTTCCCGAATAACCCATGACGTCCACTTCCACTCTCATGAAAGATGGGTAGCATACTACCTGCGGCCAATCCAATTCTACTTTCAGCTTATTTCCTTTCTGTCACTCTGAAAGGATGTGACATTCTTTAATTTCTTGATTTTATTCATCTCTACTTTGTGGGAAGTCATGACAAATTAAAAACCTTTTGTGAAAATCAGAGTATTTGACTTGGTAATCATTCATAAATATCTCCACTTCCTCTTGTGAAATTAGGGTATAAATAACCACATCATTGTGCTTTTCATCAGATTTTTAACATGTCACATGGACTGTAGCTTATTATGTATTCATTTGTAGCAAAGAGTTGCTCTAGGAGGTTTCTGATTCTGTCGGTACCTCTAGAGCACACTGAGTGATGAAACAACTCTCACCCAGCTGCCTCACCCACCAGGCTTCTTCTTGGCCACTCCAGCTAGTCTTTTATTAATAATGGCTTTCTCTTAAATGTTCAGGTGCCCCAGGTACCATTTTCTCTTTCACTGTTTAAATCCAATAGCTTTCAAAATCACTCTCGTTGAAGGATTTTCTAGAAATGTATCTTCTCCCCTCCCCAGTGATGTACAGATTCTCAGCTAATTACTGTCAGAATTATAATTTCTATTCATTCTGTTGCCAGGAAAAGGGGCAGCAAATATCCAAGGAAGGTGGTATAGCAATGCCAGCAACTTTAATGTAGCAAAGAAGCAAGTTGGGACTGCACATGAACAATAGCAACAACAAAAACGAAGGTGGGAGCACAGATACAGCCAAGGCACACGCTTGGGGACACTGTATGGATACTTTCCACGTGCATCCCATAGTCTCTTTTTGGAGTCAAAAGTTAGCTCCAGCAGGTAAATGTAAACTAGCATGTTCTCTGCAGAATATGGCTCTTCCCTAGAGGAACTCACAAATAAGACATCCTGTCCTATTAAATATCCTAGCAATAGAATATTTATCAGGATATACATCCTATTTGATATATATCCTATTTGAATGCTGGCATTCAAAAATGAGTGATGGAAAAGAACCTCTATCCTACAAGCATGTTTTCTCTGCCAGAAACAAATTTAGATCGATATTTTCTTTTGGTTTTAGAAAACAAAACTCTGATCATATTACTTGCTAATAGAGTACACAGCAATGAATTTGATGCCTTTACTTTCCTTTTGCCTTGCCCTCAGATATTTAAAACCTTTTTCCTTTTTTCCTTTTCCCCTCTGTCATCCTTACTTCACATTTATATAACTTTCCTTCAAAGCTCCCCTGTGTCTCCATCTCATCTCAGGTGTGTATCCTGCCATCACATAAATTACTTCCAAATTCTATTGCAAAAGCTGCCCACCTAGTAACAAGAAATTCATTGTTTTCTTTTTATTGCTCATTCCATTCTAAGTAAATGGAAATGCATATTTAAAAGTATTCATGAGAGGCAGACTATCAGTCTCTATATGCATTTCTTGCAATTCATTTTATGTTTTCATTGTGTGCTTCCTACATAGGATTTAGCTTTGACAAATGTAACTTCAACAGCTCACTTCTCCTAAAAAAGGATGATAGGAAAGAGTTGGATATTTTTTTTAACAGAATAGAAGCTACATACTGAAACCGTATGTGATTTTTTTACTTTGGTGTATGTAAAGATTCCTTGGTTTTAACTGCTATCAATCCAATATACACCACACAACATGATTTTTTTCTCTGTGAATACTGATTTGAACTAGTTGCTCATATAGACTCACCTGTATTTGTCATTTTTATTTTTGTAAGGAAATCATGGGAAAACAAACATTTCTTGGCTATGTGAATAATTGATTTTTCAGTTTGGCTCAAAACAAAAAGATAACTTGAATGAATCTGGGTTTTACTCAGCTTCAATATTTTTTCTCTTGAATATAAAATTTTAAAATATTCCTCACTTGGATAGTCATGGGAGTTAGGGAAAAAACAATGAGATTTAATAGTTAATCTGAACATTATAATACTCAGGTGAATGAGTAAATGGGAGGGTGGCAGATCAGGCTTCTATACCCTACGCCAGTGAATGGCAAAGGATGCATCTAAGTTAATGCAGGATTATTAAAGGGATACTGAGACAACTAAAGAGCTCTGAACTGTTACATCTTACAGAGCTGAGCCACTCTTTTAGGATGCAAAGATTAATTCAGCCACTAAACCTGTGTTTTTCACATCATACGCTTCCCAAGCTCCATAAATCCCATGGTTTGAGGCACAGGGAGGGTGTGAGTGGAGAAAGCAAAGGAGAATACTTATTAGAATTTCTTTGCTTTTCAGGAACCTTTGCACCTACAGATCTGAACTTTTCTGCTCAGCAGCAACTTTAATGGATTTAATCACTTCCTCTGGATCCAATGTGTTCTTTCTATGACTTATATTTTGGAGGTCAACTAGTAGAGGCCGGAGCCTGCGGTGGCTTAAGGCCGTCTGAAAGGTGTGTGAACAGTGTACAAGTCTTTGATTATGAACATCTGGGAATTTTCATTGTACCCTGAAACTTCTAGACTATTAAATCCTCCCTGTTCAGGTAACACAAGAAAAGACCTCCACTGGTCCTTCACTCTTCCACGCTGGAAGAGTGAATCAGGTGACAAACGAACCTACAGAAAGCACTGGGAAACTGGACAGCTTTTCAAAACATTAATGACAACAGCTCCAATTTGAAGGCACCGAAAAAATAAATATTAAGTAAAGGAAGTTAATCTTTATTCACAGCATTCTCACAAATTAAAGGTTAAAAACACGCAGTGCAAGCTCACTAGCAGTTGCCAGCTCATATTTAAAACATTGTCACATCAACTTATTCTTTTGAGATAATGTCACTACACTCAACCTATACACAAATGTTGCTTATTTCCCTTTGCCATTTATTCAGCTTTGTGGCAGTAATTAGCAAAGGACTGTGATTGACTCAGAGAAAACTGAAGACATAAAACAGGAGCATGATGTGAAATGAAATTCCTATTATCATATTTACACCTTCCTCTTACATTTCACCATACAAATCAGAACTACGAAGAAAAATAGGGTTTTTTTTAGACTTAATAATCTTTTCCTCTTTGTTTTAATTTTGCATTTCACATTCCAAGTTTTTTCTGCCCTCTATCCTTTTTCCACTCAGTTGCCTCTGTTTACAGCAAATTTGTTCTATCTAAATATTAGACTCTGAGTTCCCAAAGCTAGCTAAAAAGCTCTTAAACGTCCCTTGAAGCTACTTCTGCTGCAGATTTCTGCATCCATTAGTTGCCCTGATACAACTATTCTTAGAGCATTACTGAAACGATCAAGCTAGAAAAATAATTTTGAGAAAGGTTATCGTTATTTGTTGTGGTTCTGTTTTAGCCATATAAGCACAGCATAAGTAATTGATCCAGTATATTTTAGAAAGGAGTTCAGGAGGTCATACGAGAAGGAATGCAACACCAGAGGTGGGGTATGGCAGTAACCTCCCAAACTAGCTTTATTCTCAGAGATTTTAACAGGGAAGCTCACTTTCCAACTTCCATACTGCTTCGAGTATGAATTTACCTTCCTTTTTTGCTGCTTTTCCTGCCATCCCTGGGGCTTCCATGAAATGAGGCATTAAAAAAAAAAACCCAACAAACTGCAATTTACAGGAAACAAATGACTTGTGATTCATAGCCTGATATCCTGCTTCATACTTAATTGATTCCAGTTAGGCGTAGCAGGACAGTAGTATTCTGCATTTTATGGCCTAACAGAAATGTCAGCCATCTGTTTGCACCTGCTGAAGTTGCTATAGATAAGTATTGCAAATCCTGTAAGTGGCTATGCCTGGATTTCCATACCAAGGAAGTGTTTTTTATTGATGACTGTCAACATGAAGGCATCGATAACTGATGCTAAAGAAATATTTGAGAGGGAATGCTCCCTCCAGTACGAACAACCTGAACATTTTCAGCTATACCCAAACTTCAGAAGGACTGAACAGACATTTAGTTCTTGCAATTTTGCTGTTAAGTTATGGTGAATGAACTAAAGTGTGGAGTCTATATTACTTGGGACAGATGGGAAATTAGCATGTCATAAAATTCATAAAAAAGTGGTTGATGATGCTGTCTGTCTCAAGAAAATAATTACATAATGATTACCTCCTTTGAGAATACCAACAGACTAGGTTAGAGAACAGACAGTTCTCTGATTTATCTAATAGCAATTTTTTAGATATTTGGTATCCTTCAGGTAAGATGTTTTGTATTGTTAACTTACTCCTTTTATTTACAGTTTTAACCCTTAAAGTTAAATTTTTAGATGCTTTGTGTAACAGAGCATTAGTGAAATCCAAGTTATGAATCTTATTTCAAATATTTGCTCTAATTTAGAAACTGATGACTTTTTTCCAATATTTTTTACTTATGGTGCTTAAAAAATGTACAAAAGTACCTTTTTCCTGATTGACTTCATTGTTTCCATACAGCCTAAAAAGGTCACGGGGTTCAGCAAATTCATGAAGACCTTTGCCATTGTCTTTAGCAAGTCAGATACTGAGCACTAAAAATAGACAGACAGACAGACAGACAGACAGAAAGAAAGAAAGAAAGAAAGAAAGAAAGAAAGAAAGAGAAAGAAAGAAGCTAGGTACAATACTTACTCCTCAGTACAAGAAATTTAGACCACTAAAGTGGTCTAAAGTGATCAAATGAAATGCCTGGAATGCCTGCCTTTAGTATTCTTAATTCATTTTAAAATGTACATTCAAAATGCAAATTTAAACATAAAAATAATCCTTTTTGGAATATATATACCGCAACATTTTGCTTTGCTTTCTGTTCCAGTCTTAAATTTTTGGAGGCAGCTCCAAAATGAAGGCCGTGTAGCATGGTCTGACTCTATATCTGTGGAGAAGACACTTAAGCATAAGGGCTCATGAGCTAACTCATCCTCTGGGAGACCAAGATCTCGGAACACTCCTGCAAGACAATTTAGACCCAACCATTTTAGTGAAATGGACTAATTCCAGAAGAGCTATTCTTTTCCACCTGCCCACTTTTTACTGAGGAGACAAAAGCCCATAATTTACTTAATTGCAAATTCTGTCAGGTTGGTTCAAATCAATCTCATCTGCAATTTAGACTAAAAAAAAAAGATAATTTTGCAATGAAATAAATGATGGATGTTTATGGAGTTCTGTCTAGGTTTGCTGTCTACCAGCTGTGGGAAACTATCCAGTAGCTGAGGGATAGTGTAAGTTGTTGAACTAAGACATAGTAAATGCATCAGGATTTTCCTCTAGAATCCACAAGCTTCCTGTGCTTGTGCTAATGTTCAGATATTAAACTGTAGTATAATAATAATTTTATGTGCTTTGGAATTATAAATACAGAAAAAAATATCTGCAAGCCTGAAGTTTAAGGACACTGGTGCAAGTGAGGATTTTCATTAATAAATTATGAATTGTTAGCAATGGAAAAAAAATTTAAACTTTTCTATTTCTTTCTCTCAGAACTCTTCTGAGAGAGGGTACCAAAGATGATCATTATACCATTCAACTTATTCATAAAGCTAAATAACAGAACACAGAAAAAACAATACATTTGACATCTCCTTTGTGCAAGAAATTCAATGTTAAAAGCTGCAATGAATGAAGTAATTCATTTGAGAGTGATAGACCACAAGATATTAAGGGGGTCCAATTAAAGAGAAATTTTACAGCAAAATAAACCTGGAGAAAAAGATAAGGTTAATGATATAAAATATATTTATTTGCATTCTTTAAGACTTTTATTTTTATCTGGGGAATGAGAAAGTTCCCCTACAAGTGTTCTACTTTGGAAGGAGGGATCTGCCTCACCAGCTCCCAGAAAAGCCCTCGCAGTGGCTCCAGTGAAGCTTGCAGGAGGCTGTCCTCGAATGCTAACGATGAAAGTAGTAACAAATATCTACCTGCTTCTTGTCTGCCTAGAACTATCCATCATTTTAACATAATATAAGCAATTATTAGAGGAATTCAAATAGCGAATAGTCATCAGAGAATCAGGGCTAAGGAGAGCTGGCTGGCTGAGGTCAGCGCAGATGGGGATTAAAGAGAGAGGGAAAGGAGTTACAGTATGCAAGGAGGCAACCAAGTGTTTTTATCAGGTAAGCCTTTCCTGCCACAACAGAGAGTGGGGGAGTCACTCGCCCTCTTCCTTCTCTGCTCCCTTTATGCTCAGATGTGGAATCTTGCCAGATCCCTGCTCTGTCTCTTGTGCCACGTGCTGGAAGGTGGCACATAATCATGTATTGCTGGGTAGGACCGAATTGTCTTCTGTGCTCCCCTAACAGGGCAAAAAATCAGAGGCGACCTTTGGCAAAGGACAGGTTTTCCTCCAGGTCATAAGAAGAGAAGCCTGGAGAAGAGGGGGAGGGCTGCTGATGGTCTCAGAAGTGAAACCAGTGGTTTTGCAGTACCTGGAAAAGCTCTACGGTGGTTTCCACCACATGCTGTGCAGTGTGCAGTATCCATACGCCTCGGCGAAGCCACGTGCTGAGAATACCCATTCTTGGTGCGTATCAGTCTCTCAAGCACTATCCCTAGGCAGAGGGGATCACTTACAACTGGTCACTGCCACTCCCAAGCTGCAATTTATAAACCACGAAACTCAGCCGGCAAAATGGAAAGTCAGCAGTGTCTTCTCTGCACCAGTGCAGTCAAATTAAATCAAAAAGGTGTAAGCCAAAGAGCAGATTTGGGCATTGCAGTGCATGAGGACGCACCCAGATGACTATTTCATGGAAGAACACGCTTTCTGCGTGGGAGTAGTGGCTCTTAAGATATTTAAACTACTCCAGCTCTTTCCAAAAGGAACATGTGACTGTTTCCTTGGTTGCCTTGAAATCTGGTAGGCATCATAAAAATGAGGGTCCAGATTAATGATCCAAATATGCTGTCACTTAAACTAAGGACTTTCACAGCACAGTCACCTTAGACACACAGGTATATAAACACACACACATCAAAGCTTTCCTAAAGACTGACAGATTCTGTCAACTTTGCATACACAGATGACATTCAATCCATTATTCCAACCACTTCCCAAAGGTCTCAGTCATTCAAGATTTATATCTCAGCTTGTTGACGGAACCCACTTTATTTCTGGCAAAGAACTACTGAACAAGGAAACTGGAGTTAAGCAGTTCACATAAATATGAACCTAACTCTTTGGAGAAAAGCTTTTGTGCCATATTTGCATTTAGCTGACAAAGTTCAAGTAAAGCTATTTCTATACCCATTTACCGGTACAATCTATGCAATGGTATACTGAAATAAGGAATACAGGATGGCTGTAAGATGAATGCAACTCTTTCCATCATACCTATGCAATGATTACTCAATGACCGTCCTCATCTCATATCACAGTTTTTTAACAGTTAGTGTTGTTAGGAAAAACAATTCCCTATTCAGGGAATTCATATGCGAGATATAACCGTGTACAATTTTCTTGATGAAAATTCCCACTGATTCCTTGCAGCTTCAAAGAGTGAAACAGAAGATTTTCAGGACCCATGGCTTTTAGAAGCTCAAATATTGTTAATATTCTTTACACTCTAGAAGGCCATAAGACAACAAAGCCCAACTTAATTATCAATGTATTTGTTACTAAGAAACAACAAAGTTTTTCCAAATTCAAGGTCTGGCTGTATTTTAGGAAAAAGATTATTTCTTCACCTCCTTTAGAAAGGCTTTACAAGCAAGACTGAAATTCCAATTATTTCTTTTTTATAAAGCTTTCTTTTTCCTTCCATGTGAAAGATACCCTGAACCGTTTTGTTTCCTGACAAGACTGTGCAACAAAGTCAATCTTTCTGTGGTGAACATACAGATGTGTCACCTGGCATGGCACTGCTAGATGACCTCTTATCACATCCAGATGCCAGCAAGCTGCTCCACTCCCTCTGAACATATCCCATAGCAGTGGCAATGAACATCATGAGGACTACACAACTTACCAAATTGGAAATCAGCAAGTCACAGAATCACTGATCTTTCATGTAGGGGAATAAATATAATCATTTTTACGGTTACTTTATTCTCAGTAACAGTTAGGCTACTTCCCATTATTCCAGAGATATAAGGGGGAGAGTCTAAATAAAGTTTAGTCCCTTGTAGGGCCCAACAGCAAGATCCTTTAGTAGTCGAAAAATATATATATATATAAAATGAATTCTGGTTTGCATATTCCTGCTGCGTGTAACCCTTCGAAGGAGTTCTTAAGGTCATTTTTTCTTCCTTAATATTATTTCCCAGAGCAGTCTGTTTAAGAATGACAGAATCACCAATTCTCAAAGCAAAAGAGTATATACAATATATGCATGTCACTAAATTTAAGCATTTGTATTAGATTTAAAACAAACAGGCAGTTTACTAACCAGATCAGTACAAACGCTGTTTCTGTAATCGAGTTGGCACCAGTTCACAGAAAATATAATTTGAAAAGGTTCACATTTAAATGAAACTTGCTTTTCATGCTCAAATGTCATTCCAAACTCCTAGGATGAGGTATTAACCCTTCATTTACTTCTATTGAAAGAAACTCAGCACTGAGCTTGAATAATGTTAGAATCATAGAATTCTCTTTCGAGTATTATTAGTAGAGAAGTAGTAAATTCATTACTCACCAAAAGTATAAAATTAAAGAAAAAAACCAAGCCTTCCTGCATGTATTGCAGTCACTTACAGTTCTAAGAAATACCAACCACAAATAGGTGCATAAACCCACATTTTGCAGCTAAACTTGTGCCCTGAGACTTCATCATGGGTGCGACAGCCTAACCCTTACCTTCATTGATTATGTCTTCAGAAATGAGCCAGTTAAACCCTTCCAAGCAGCGTTTGTTCCCCTGCACTTGGGGAGCCAGAAAGCTCACGCAGGAGCAATCAAGGCAGCTTCACACCTACTGCCCCCCTTTTACCCATCTGAGTGGAAGAGAGGGTTAAGCTCTCTTCCACTCATTTTGGGCTCTGCTCCAGGCAAAGCTGACAAAACTATTCGAAATACAGAAACTCATTGCCATCCAGAGGGACTCAGTAGTCCAAGGGAAACTGAGCAAAGGGAAGCCACATTTTAATACAGTCACCTACTTCCTACAGTCGGACTGACCACTGGAAAACACGTGAACACATTGAGGCATATAAAATATGTGGACCTAAGTACATACTACATACAGGCAGACATATATATACACATATATGCATACATATATATACAAACTCACACACATTTGTGCCTACATGTCTCTATACACACAACCTGATCTGCCTAGAATCCCGTCTTTCTGTAAAAAACATAGAAGGAAACGGAAAGTAGTTTCTGGTAAAAATGACTACACAGCATGTTAAGGTGGGCAGGAAGGTAACAAACCCAAAGCGATTTGTAATTTTACTTTCCACTTTGCCCCCATAGCAACCTTGGAATGTCATAAGCCTTGAACTCAAAATCCATCAGGAAGAGAGGTCTGATGCATGCCACCTGCTCATGGCCAAAACATGTAGCAAACCCCACAAAGGTTTATCCATGCAAATATGTTTGCAGAGTTAGCAGTACACAGGTTTTCTATGAGCTCTATCCTTGCCAATCCTAAGTGATTTCCCACACTGGAGTAAAAGGGCTGTCACAGTTTCCTGAATGGTCAGATTTCTTATATGAGATGTACAGTGTGCGAATCACTGTTTCTAAAACAGTACTTAGAGGTTTAGATTGGATATTAGGAAAAATTTCTTCAGTAAAAGGGCTATCAAGCACTGGAACGGGCGGCCCAGGGAAGTAGCTGAGTTGTCATCCCTGCAGGTATTTAAAAGATGTGTGGATGCAGTGCTGAGGGACGTGGCTTAGTGGTAACTTGACAGTGTTATGTTAACAGTTGGACTTGATGATCTTAAAGGTCTCTTCCAACCAAAATGATTCTATGATTCTGTGATTCTAAAAGCCCTCCAAAATCCTCTTAGAATCATAGCATGGTTTCGGTAGGAAGGGACCTTTGAAAGCCATCTAGTCCAACCTCCCCTGCAATGGCCAGGGACATCTTCCACTAGATCAGGTTGCCCCATCCAACCTGATCTTGAATGTTTCCGGGGATGGGGCATCTACCACCTCTCTGGGAAACCTATTCTAGTGTTTCACCACTGTCATTGTAAAAAAATTATTCCTTATATCTAGTCTGAATCTACCTTCTTTCATCTTAAAACCATTACCCCTTGTCTGATCGCAACAGGCCCTGCTATGAAGTCTGTCCCTGTCTTTCTTATAACTCCTTTTAAGTACTGGAAGGCCTCAATAAGGTCTCCCTGGAATCCTCTCTTCTTCAAGCTGAACAACCCCAACTCTCTCAGCCTGTCTTTATAGGAGAGGTGCTCCAGCCCTCTGATCATCTTCTCTGGGCCCACTCCAACAGGTCAATGTCTTTCCTGTGCTGAGGGCCCCAGAGCTGGACACAGTAGCCCAGGTGGGGTCCCACCAGCGCAGAGTAGAGGGGCAGAATCACCTCCCTCGACCTGGTGGCCAAGCTGCTTTTGATGCAGGCCAGGATACGGTTGGCTTTCTGGGATGTGAGTACACATTGCCGGCTCATCTCCAGCTTTTCATTCACCAGTAGCCCCAAGCCCTTCTCGCAGGGCTGCTTTCAGTCCCTCCATACCCAAAGAGTGGTCACACTGATCTCCTGCGCAGCCACTGCTCCTTATGAGCATGACAGCAAACAGGGCTGCAAGGCGGTTTGGCAGCACTCGGTGCTCCCATGGGCTCGCTTCATTCTTCAGACCTGTTTGCCTTATAACTTTTTTAACAGGATGGTACTCCTCATTAGTGGAGCTTTTGAATTAATGAAAGGCTGTGTAACATTTAATTAGTCTTTATCTTTACAAGTAATAAAACGAGTACCTTTTGGTAAAAGAAGGCAGTCTCCGGCGTGCTGCAGGATAACAGCAAGTTTTTGATTTTCTATTCAAACAGCTATCAAACAGATTATAATTTTAGCTTCATTATTTGGCTAATTCACATTTCCTTAAAAGACACATGAGAGCAGGTTTATAAATATTGCAACAAAGAAATTTGGAGTCAAACAGTAAGAGGGGTTTCGAAGCTGACAGATGAGAACAATACTTGTAAAAATACAGTTTGTATTACCTGTAACTGCTTGGTGTTTGCTAGTTTCATTTGAACAGAAATATTCAAGAATTTCTGATACTTTTGCCATTTACCTGTTGATTATTGACACGCCACATCTTTGTTTTGAATGATCTTCAGTATTATTTTATGATTTTCAAATATCAGAGAACTTCTGATTTTTAACAAATTTTCAGACTTTGTCAGCCAACCAGACTGCAAAACAAAACAAAAAATACAAAAATACCATAAATTTAACAGTTCCAAATTCAGTTCAAATATAGTATCAAGAAGGGCTCCTCCCAAAGACACGTTATTTCTCAAACCATCACTGTAAAATTTGCTCTCTGAAAATCTAACTCAGATGTCACATAAACTGCAGTAATGCCTTTTACTACATGAAAGAAAATTTTTATTTAAATCAGTAAGCAGATGATCAGGAGGAACTTCTTGATCATTGGCTAGTACCTGCATAGAAGCAGTACAGGGAAAACTACAGGGACTGGTTCTAGAATATTTAGTACGTGAAAACAGTTAGGATTGAACGAGAGGATATTTTCTTTTGTGAACAAAAGAAGTATTTGGGTAAAATATGATTATGTAATATTAAGTCTTGAGTTAGAATCACTTTACCCTTTTTCTTTTAAGCATTGTTTTGTAAACAAAACCAGAAAATTAGGAAAAAGAAGTTTAGTTTTTAGGGTATCAGATTGAGATTTTGCTATTTCAATAGTACAAATAAAAGCTGAAGCATGGTGATGAATGGTTTTAGAATTTAAAATTTTTCTAATGTTGTTCACGTTGACAATTCTCTCTTAACTGAACATTTGCTACCACTCCACCCTTCCCATTTATCCACCAAACTTGTTCCAATCAGGAGTAAGCAGGTGCCAGTTTTAACTCTTGCAGCCCAGAAACCAGTAGCTGTCTTACCCCAGGTGTGCTTTTGGCACTTGCGAAACTTGTCCCTGGATGAACATGCCACTACAGACCATTTGCTTGTTAGTGGTCAGTGATGAGACTGGCTCCGTAGCAGCAAACACGGCAGCAGGATAATGCCGAGCAGCTTCTGACTGCCTGGGTCTCAGCCAAAGTTGGGAGCAGGAGGCAGAGAGAGGAGGACTTTATCCAAAGCATGTGGGTACCCACTGCAGATATTCACCTTCTCTCTGCTTCTGTACTTGTCTGCTGCCCCATCAGCTCAGTGGAGGAGATGCCTTTTCTCCTCACAGTGAAACCTCAAGCTCTCCTCATAAAATGTCTGCAAAGAGAGGTAGAACAAAGAGAAGAGGGACATTTGATATGCTACTTGGGAGGTCTTCTTTCTTGTTCTGTATGTACAGCAGAGAAGAATTTCACTAGAGAAAAATGTAACCAATATGTTTGGTGTTTGAGTTTAAAAACTGTGAAATATATAAACTGTGCATAATCTAGAGTGGGTTAATCTCCATTCTTGTGACAATTCTCTCGAGTCACACCACAGATCACAACTACAAAAACTAAAAGTACACTCCAAGACACACATAAATACACATCCACAAATACATATATCCTTTGGACTCCACCATGCTAATTTGTAACTCCAACTGCAGGATTCTCCAATGTTTAATGATCAGACTGAATAAATGCAATTAACATCTACTTTAAGTGACGGAATAAAATGGATCTTATCTAATTCAGCTTTTCAATCTAGCCACCATTCATCAAACTGAAAGTTTGTTACATTGGACTACTTGATGCACAGTAAATACTATGTAGAGTAATGTGACGTGAATAAATATTTTGTAACAATGAAAAAGAGTGCTTTGCTTGACTAAAGAAATAACAGAACACTTGTCTTTCCAATATACAAAGATGCCATATGGAAAACAAAAGAATTTCCAGAAAACCTTTCTGGTGACATATTGAGGTCAATGTGAATCTGTTTCTGGCAGTGCCAGGATAACATTTGCAAACTCTTAAATTATGGGTGTTGTGGAGGAAAAAAAAAAACCTGTTCATATTAAATAATTCTTGTAGCTAGTCAAGGTTGTGTAATACTTTTAGTAATGCATAGTACTGCTTATCACTGCCACTCATTTTGGACTACTTAGATGACAAATGTTCCCTCCACCATTCTGCTCATTGAAGAACAGGTAATCAATTTGAGCTACCTCTCAAATATTGGTTTTGGTTTTTACAACTGACCTTCCATTTCCTTTTTGACAACTCTTTTGATCTGTTCCCCTCAAATTTCAATGCAGTCCTTAAGGTTAACATTCCCTAAGATAGTAAAAGCATGGAAAAAAACTCCAAAACCAAAACGAAGCAAAATTGTTTTGGTTTCTTTAGGAAAAGAAAAATTAAGACTATAAGCACAGAAAACTTAATTATGTTGCTTTCTGTTGGACACTGGATAACTTGTGCACGAACACAAAATATATTTCCAACTTCAATGCCTTTTCAAAGATATTAAGTGGGAATTATTCCCTGAACTCAGTATTTGAAAGCATTCAAAATGTGAAAGAAGACTCTGTAGGGCAAAACAGGGTTTTTTAATCAGTATTTGGTGCAAAAAGAAATTATGTCATCTTGATATGTAGTAAATAAAATGCATTAGGTAAAACATGCAGCTAGGAGTATGACATTTCTAGAACTAAAAGTAGAAAAGTTATAAATGATACAATTAAATTTCCTCTTTAAAAATCTCTAATAGTTATAGTTCTAAATGGAATGACTTGTCTAAACAAAGCAAGTAATTACTGCTTAATGCCTGCATGACCTGGAATAAATAAATTATGTTCATGACAGGTAGGAAGACACAAATAATAATACAGTGTTGACACTGATCTCTTTACCTTTGGTGGTTTTTTTTGGTTTAAAATGAAAAAATGAGTTTACATTCTAAATTATAATGGCAAGCCTTTTCTTTGCATGGCACGGAGTGACTCATAAAATGCAACAATGTACGGTAAGAAAGCAAGCCATCAGAATGAAGAGGAATTCATTTTCACCGTCTCACTGTATTCACGGGGGCAGCCTCAACAATTTATTCTGTTGGGCTTTTTTCCTTTCCTGGGTTCTACATTTACAT